>CM034155.1:155722373-156281405 GCA_019776745.2 Taxus chinensis | reverse complement strand
TAGACTCACGGGATCATCAGATTCACACCCATTCACAAAGCTAGCTGCTTGCTTCGGTCTGTACTCTGGGGCACTTTTGTTGCCTGGTGTTGTTTCGTTACACACAAACACTTTTCATGGACCCTATGTCCATTGTCATTTCCCCTTGCATGTATCCTTGTTCGGGGCATCACTTTTAACCCTTGTCACCAATCACAAACTTGTGGATCTCTTCAACACTGATAACAAAACATTTGTACAATTGTCTTGACCATTGTTGGGTTGGATATGTGCATTCATACTTGTTTTCCCTGTTACATGAGCTTGTTTCCTTCTCGTATTGCATTGCATTATTGTATGTTGCGTGGAGTTGGTATTTTCAACAATGGACAATTTTTCATAGTATGGCTTTTCATGTCCTTCTACCTTTGTCATATGCTTATATTTTTCATAAGGACCAATGATGTAGTTCCTATGGTAATATGATGACATCAAATTTGTTCAAAATAAACAGTGGCTAGAGGCTAAGCTCTTCTCTCCCCTCCTCCATATGTCTTCTGCATCCCTTTCCCTTCACCCCTAATTTTCTCTCTCTCATCGAGGCATCCTGCCTCTTTCCCATTCTTCTACCTATCTCTCAACTTTTTCGCTCGTCGATCGACTTCTTCCATCACCCCACCGACACTCGAGGGGGCATCTCTCCCTCCTACTAATTTTTCTTCTATCCCTTCAAAACTTTCTTTCATCTACTATCTTTGAAGTGGTGTCACTTATGCCACCCCAAAGAGGGGCAAATGTAGACACCTAAAATTACGCCTAAGCAATTTAAATACTTAAATTGCGCTAATTATCTCCTTTCTCGCAAATTGACAACATATTGTCAATGGCACTCATCTTCTCTTCCATTGTCATTAATTCATTACATTACACTAATTAATTAAGTCACCTATCCAACACATACCCTAATTAACAACATTTCGTTTGATAACACCTTTTATCTAGTCTAATTAATTATTATTAACTAATTATCCTCCCTTCTCATTAAATCAATAAATCTCTATTTAATTGGTTTAATCCCTTCCTAATGGTCTAAATCACACTAAAATCCATCTAAAATCTTGTAAAACCTTGCACATGTATTATTAATCATCTTGATTAATTAATGCACCCCCTTTATCCACATGAGCCACTTGAGGACAAACTAAACCCTCCTAAAGCTAACTCAACCCCATCTAAACCCCCCCTTATCCATAACTAACTCTACACCTCCATTGTCCCACATTCATGAGGATGTGTTGAATCCTTTATCCTTTGGGCTATATAAGAGCTCTCCTCCTACCTTTATACCTACACCTAAATCTCTCAAGATACAAAAGTAAGCACATAGTTTCATACTAATAGCCTCACACCCAAGCATCCATTGATGGATCAAAGCAAGCAAATATAATTTGATTGCCATTGGACTACTTAGGTCCATTTTGATGTTAAATAGGCAATTAAGGGGAATAGAGTTCATTCATTTACAATTGTGTTTTGATCAATTTCAAAGTTATTAATGTTAAGGGTAGGACTTTCTCATTTCTTCATCATGATGGTGTAATTTCTAATTTTTAGCTAAGTTAGGAAGTTATTTCTAGGTGGTAGTTTTCTTGCTAAAAGTGTAGAAACACTTGCACACACTAATGCAAAGGCTACACCATATGTTGAGCCTTTGAGCAATGAAGATCTGAATATAATTTATGCGTGTATCGTATGATATCCTAAGATGATAGATCCATCCAATGAAGGAGTTATACAATGGAAAGATGTATAGTCAGTTAGTGATGCCATTAGTATTGCTTGTGATAACTGGGTCTATCACCACCAATCCGGCACTATGATAATTCTTCACCGGGAACCTCCTCGTGCTATGATTATTTACTAATGCACAGCCTTTAGTTTGGTGGATGTAATCTGGAAACACAACAACAAACATAACACAAGAATACCATCGACTATGAAAGAAGGAATGATGATAAATCTGAAATATCAGAGTAAATTATAATATTAACATGAAATTGTTACAATCTCACCCATGAGGTACTTCAAGTGTTATTGACTTCACTTGCCTTTCCCCAAGACTATGGGAGAACTTTACAATTACACCTCTTAATGGCTTCTTCAACACACCTTTAAACTGATGGCTTCCTTTACACACTTCATACAATATTTCTCACTACTTCCTTCTATGCTAAATGAGGAGGGTGGCCTCTTTATTTATAGAACTTCCAGGCTTATCCATCTTATCTCTAAGATAGGATAAGAAATCCACTCTGACAAATCATATACCATACCTTAACTCTTATCTGTACATGTAAGCTTATCTTTTAAGATAAGATAAACCTTATCATTTCACATGGGTTCCACATTTTTAGACTTTTTACAAATAAAATACACAAAATATTTATGACCTCAATCCTTGTCCTTATTACCAATATAATATTTCTAATTCCTGATCATGTAGACCCTACTTCTCTACTTACCCAAACTTTGACATTTTAACATTACCGGACCACTTACGAAAAATATTTACTTTTTACCACAACATTCCTATTGTACTTTTGACTATTACCATACTATACATTATTGGCGGCGTCGTACTGGCAGCGTCGTTATCTTCTATTGGACGCTACTACTAATTATACTTAACAACATCCTATTCCTAATACATACATTAATGAAATAGAAATTATGGAGGAAAATTTTAGCGACAACATCTTCCCCCTTCCTAGCTTCTACTCCATCCTCGGAGTAGACTATTCTGGTGCTTGTAAAATCTTCAACTTGTCATGGTTGACCCATTTCGTAATGGGAGTGCCATCTAATTCCTCCAGTCGGTACGTACCATTTTCATGCACAGCTGCTATTTTGTAGGGCCCCATCCATTTTAGAAGAAATTTTCTTTGTCTTCTTTTTTTGTATCTGGAATCATATACTAGAACCAAGTCATTCACATGAAATGGAGACCAACAGATCTTTTGATCAAAGTATTCCTTCTGCTTCATTTTTCTTCTTATAGCTTGTATCCTTAGCTATTTCCCTCATTTCCTCTAGCAAATGAAGATGAAGATGTACCAACCTTTCTTTTACTGAATCACTTTCATCCATCCTTTCATTTTCCATAACTCTGATCGTGGGAATATCAAACTCAATAGGAAGAAGTGGATCAATGCCATAAGCCAACTGAAATGGGGAGTATCCTGTTGCTGACTTTGATGTTGCCCTATATGCCCACAATGTTGCATGAATCCTATTATCCCATTTATGTACTTGCAAGGCTACATCTTTTGCTAGAATTTGACACAACACAAAAAAATTTCGTTCCACCTGTCCATTTGTGCTTGGCTTGTATGTTGTTGCCTTCCTATGCTTAATAGAAAACTTATTGACTAGGGCTTCTACCACCTCATTAATGAAGTGGCTTCCTTGATCTGTTACAATTTCTAATGGACAACCAAATCTGGTGACAATGCGTTCATATATGAACCTTGCCACTTCATCCATGGAAGTTGTTTTCAATGGCCTAGCTTCAACCCACTTGGTTAAATAATCTGTGGCAACTACAATATACTTATTTTGGCATGAGGTAGTTAGAAGTGGACCTACAATGTCTATTCCCCACTTTTCAAAGGGACCAAGTGGAAGAATAGGGCATAATGGAGCTGATGAAGTCTTACGGTTACCATGTGTTTGACAAATATCACATGTCTTACAATAATTATAACAATCTTTAAAAAGAGTGGGCCAGTGATAACCTGTATCCAAGATCCTTCTTACTGTAAGTTGTCCAGAGAAGTGCCCTCCACATGTACCATTGTGGAATTCTTCTAGCAGATCCTTCCCTTGATCACATCCAACTGCCCTCTTGTACTGTCCATCAGGTCCTATTCGAAATAATACTCCATGCAGAATAGAATATGGACGACTGGCATGAGTAATCTTTCTCTTAGTCTTTGCATTGGCATCATCAGGAAACTTGAATTCATTCAGATAATTCCAAATATCTATGTATTCACTAGGGATTGTATCAAGGGAGAACAATGCTGCATCGGGGAAATCATCATCATCACAAGATGATCCTAAACCATCATAGGCTCGAGAGAGTGCATCTGCATTGACATGCTTCTTTCCTAGCCTATCTATAATATCAAATTCAAATTCTTGTAGCAAAATTATCCATCTTGTTATCCTCCCTAATGGGTTAGGCTTATTGATAATATATTTTAGAGCCTGATGATCTGTTACAACTATAAATTTCTTCCCTAGCAAGTAATTTCTAAACTTCTTTACAGCAAAAATGATAGCTAGAGCCTCTTTTTCAATTACAGTATAATTTACCTCAGCACCACTCATTTGTCTGCTCCCAAAGTAAACTGGATGTTCATTACCATTTTCATCCTTTTGGCTCAAAGTGCTTCCTAGTGCTGCATCTGAGGCATCAGTGTACACAATGAATGCCTTGCTCCAATCTAGATTCTTTAAAACAGGTGAAGACACCAGGGCTTCCTTTAGTTGTCCAAAAGCTTCATGTGCCTTATTTCCTGGTTCATAAGTAACATCCTTCTTCAAGAACTGGGTTAGTGGCTATGCAATCTTTGAGAAATTCTTGATGAACCTTCTATAGTAACCCACATGGCCTAAAAATGATCTCAACTTACTTCTATTCATAGGAAATGGTAAATCTTTGATGTTTGAAACTTTATCAGGATCAGTACCAATACCATCTCTGGATACAACATGCCCTAACAAAACACCTTTAGAACATCCAAAGACACACTTTGTAGGGTTTATTGAGGCTTGTGCTTCATCTAACCTTTGAAATATTGTCTCCATCTAGTGCAGGTGGTCCATATTACTCCCATAGATGTAAAAATCATCCAGAAATACTCTGATGAAGTTCCCAATGTAGGGTTCAAACACCCTATTCATTAAATGCCGGAACGTTGCTGGAGCATTACACAACCCAAAAGACATAACTCTATAAGCAAACGTTACCCAAGGAGTGGTGAACATGGTCTTCAGCTGATCTTTCTCCGCTATACGGAATTGGTTGTATCCACTATATCCATCAGCAAAACTATAACACTCCTGGCCAGCTACTTCGTCCAAGATCTGATCTGAGAATGGAAGAGGGTAATGATCCTTCTTTTTTTCCTTATTGAGCTTCCTGTAATCAACACAAATGTGTAGCTTCCCATTATTTTTTATTAAGATCACAATGGGAGAAACCCATTCTGAATTCTCCATAGCAAATATGAATCCTGCATCAAGCAACTTATCTATTTCTTCTTTTACATTCTTGGAAAAATTAGGATTCATTCTATATGGCATTTTCTTTATAGGCTTAGTACCATCTACCAGCTCAATAGAATGTTCTACCCAACTTACTTGACGGAGTTCCTTGTAATCAAAAGTGAATATGTTTATGTACCTTTGAAAGAGTTGGAGGTAGGATTCCTTCTTATTCTCCATCACAGCATCACCAATCTTTATTTGTTGCAGATGATCATCAACTTCTTCTTCAGACATCTTTATGGGGTCATGAGTCGGTGTGACTGGAAGGATATCCATGACTGAAACATCAACCTCACTTTCTTCATCTTCAGTGTCCACTTCACTGGTACTAGAGTAAACAGAGGATGTCCAATCATCAGTTTCATCACTTGAATACACAGGTTCTACCTTATAATGCCGAGGGATCACATTTATCTTCACCCTCTCTCTACCATGTCCAAGTGTCATGAAGCCTTCATTCCAGTAGTTTCTTACATGAATTCTCCTTAGCCATGGTCTTCCTAGCAACATTGGGTACGCAATAGTACCATTTTTCATCACCTGAAAGTCTACCACACATACAACACCCATAACAGATATTGCCACATTTGAAACTACACCTTCTGGTTTAGTTTTTCCCTTATTTAATGACCTTAACAGAAGTGTTGAAGGGCGATCAATTTTTAAACTCAACATATTCATTACAGACTCGGTCATTACATTAACTGCAACACCTCCATCAACTAAGACATCATGAATTGAAATACCATTACATAACACCTCAGCTTGTGGAGCATAGGGATCCGCCTCTACCTCCAAAATAGGGACCTCAACCTTCTTCCTTCTTTGAGCATTGAGTCCACTTCGCAGCTCCCACCTCTTCTCAGAAGATATAGCCAAGAGTTGACCATATGTAATATTTGTAGGTCTTTTTGATAGATCTTCCAAGATGGAGTATGGTCCTTGCCCCTGTGAAATCAGAAAATCCTGCACACCCAACTTTCTTCTCCTATGTTTCTTACTAGTTTCTCCTTTCATCTTCTTAGGATCATTTCCATCTTGATTATCTTTTTCTTTCTTTCTTTTTGTTACACCAATCCGGCTCTATGATAATTCTTCACCGGGAACTCCTCGTGCTATGATTATTTACTAATGCATAGCCTTTAGTTTGGTGGATGTAATCTGGAAACACAATAACAAACATAACACAAGAATACCATCGACTATGAAAAGAAGGAATGATGATAAATCTGAAATATCAGAGTAAATTATAATATTAACATGAAATTGTTACAATCTCACCCATGAGGTACTTCAAGTGTTATTGACTTCACTTGCCTTTCACCAAGACTATGGGAGAACTTTACAATTACACCTCTTAATGGCTTCTTCAACACACCTTTAAACTGATGGCTTCCTTTACACACTTCATACAATATTTCTCACTACTTCCTTCTATGCTAAATGAGGAGGGTGGCCTCTTTATTTATAGAACTTCCAGGCTTATCCATCTTATCTCTAAGATAGGATAAGAAATCCACTCTGACAAATCATATTCCATACCTTAACTCTTATCTGTACATGTAAGCTTATCTTTTAAGATAAGATAAACCTTATCATTTCACATGGGTTCCACATTTTTAGACTTTTTACAAATAAAATACACAAAATATTTATGACCTCACTCCTTGTCCTTATTACCAATATAATATTTCTAATTCCTAATCATGTAGACCCTACTTCTCTACTTACCCAAACTTTGACATTTTAACATTACCGGACCACTTGCGACAAATATTTACTTTTTACCACAACATTCCTATTGTACTTTTGACTATTACCATACTATACATTATTCGCGGTGTTGTACTGGCAGCGCCATTATCTTCTATCGGACGCTACTACTAATTATACTTAACAACATCCTATTCCTAATACATACATTAATGAAATAGAAATTACGAAGGAAAATTTTAGTGTCGACATGCCCATGGTATGTATGAAATGGTTAGACACTTGATGAAAGGAAGAGTCTCTCGGATGATTAGGTTGCGCATGTTGAGGCATTTAGGGTCAACTAAGGTACCAAGGTATAGTGGTGACAAAAATCCTGATACTTTCTTACGCACCATGGAAAACTATTAGATAAATGAAGGTGACATAAGAAACATATTGGTTTATACTTTGCACAGGAAGGCAACACACTGGTGGGCTACACATAGAGATAGTCTTTTGGAATAGTGAGAAGTGAGAATCACCTTTTCCACCAGATTTACTCAAAACAATGTACCTATGCACATATGTGAATATCATGGGAAGACTTTACATTCTATACACATCCATAATTATGAGAGACTATGAGCACATGGCCAGGGGCCTTAGTTCCATCA
Source organism: Taxus chinensis (assembly GCA_019776745.2). Taxonomy (NCBI): domain Eukaryota; kingdom Viridiplantae; phylum Streptophyta; class Pinopsida; order Cupressales; family Taxaceae; genus Taxus; species Taxus chinensis. Next base: position 156,273,723 of record CM034155.1, on the reverse strand, counting down.
CTCTTGGTATATAAGTTCTATTCAACACTCTGTGGATGTGTGCATGCATGGTGTGTCCATGAAGAGATAAAAATGGGAAAATCAAATGGGCATGAGATGACTGTAGGAACGATTCAAATTGTTGATTATTTTTCTACAAAACCTCCATTCAATGAATCATTGCAGATCATGAAGCACATCATGTTGGGGGATAGTGTTAAGGTTGAAGAGATAACATTATAAATTTTTGGTGAAAATGAATCTGAGGCACACTTTGATCTTGAGCAGACAGATGAGTTACAGATGGGTTGTGCCTAGAAGAAAAAATGAAAAAGGTATATTGGTATACATGATTGATGATGAGGAAGTTGAAAACTTAGATATTAGCCACACTGAAGGTGCATGTGAGCTGATGGATAGTGCAGATGAAAAGGCATGTGCATACCATGCCCCTATGAAGACAAAAAAGGTTAACATTGGCACCAAGGATATGCCCAAGGAGGCCATTATTGGTGATTATTGTTTTGAATAAGAGGTAGTGAAGATTATTGAGTTTCTACGTGACTTTCCAAGGACTTATTTTTATGAGGCTAATATGAGTTAAAAGGAATGCACCCCTCATTAGGAGAGATGAAAATTTATTTGAAGAAAGGATGCACACCCAGTCCGGAAGAGTCCATATAGGATGAATCTGAAATTACACGTATAAGTTAAGGAAGAAATAGATAAGATGCTTAAATATGGAATTATTGAGCCAGTTGAAGAATATGAGATGGGTTAGCCCCATGGTAATAAATATTAATAAATATGGGAGGATCAGGATTTGTGTTGACTACAAAGAACTAAATGCTTCACGTGTTACAGATCCCTTTCCTACCCCATTTATAGAGGAAATCCTTAAAGGCTTTGCAAGATGTGTGAAATATATTCTGTTTACAAATGGATTTTCAGGCTATCTATAAAGTGTGTATTGTGTGTGAGGATGAAGAGAAGACAACTTTCACTACTGAGTGAGGAATATTTTCATACAAAATTATTCCTATTGGATTGAAGAATGCACCAACAATGTTCTCACGCATTGTTGTGCAAACATTACATGACTTTATTAACATTTTTTTGTAGATGTATCTGGATGACTGGACTGTCTATGGACTTGATGAGTGACAATAAGAGGCTCATGTTTGCAGAGATACATAAAATTGAGCATCACTCAATTACACATTAAAAAGTGTAGTTTTGCTACACCTTTTAGTACCTTGCTTGGACATATCATTTGTAAAGAAGTATTATTAGTAGACCCAACCAAGATAGCTTTGATTTTGGGATTAGAGAAGCCTACCAATTAGAGGGAAGTGCACAGAGTTTTTGGGCATATTGTTTACTACAGGAAGTTTATCAAGGGATATGAAAATATCTCTATGCCCCTGGAAGAGTTTCTCAAAGATAAAGGGAAATTTTGTTGGGATGACACACACCAACATGCATTTGAAACATTGAAGGAGAGGATTACCACTGTACCAATGTTTTGCTTTCCTTCATGGGATAAACAATTTCATGTACAAGTCGATTCTTATGACATGGAAATTGACACAATCTTGGTGCAACTAGGGGAAGGAATTGTGGATCATCCCATTTTATTTGCAAGCAGGAATTTGACACCCACAAAGAAGAATTATAAAACTGAGTGCAAAGCATTCTCTATGATCTACACACTTCACAAGTTTAGACATTACTTGTTGGAAACTCCGTTTATCTTCTATACAAATCATATGGCATTGAAATATTTGGTCAACAAGCCTATTTTGCAAGGGCACATCTGCAGGTGGATACTTATTTTAGGATTTTGACTTTACAGTTGTTGTCAAACTAGGGAAGAGAAATTTAGGTCATGATCATTTATCAAGAATAAAGTCTAGTGAGGATGTGTAGAGCATTGAAGATAGCATGCCTGATATATAGTTGTTTTATTTGAACTGTGCTCCCATAGATTTGGAAGAAATAGCTATAGTTTTGTGAAATGGACTAACACTAGAAGGGTTGAAGACATTAGAGGAAAAAAATCTTGCTATACTCACAGTGCCTTATCAGTTTATTAGTGGAGATTTATACAAGATGGGAAGAAATAAGGTTTTTCACGAGTTTGTTCTGGAACATGAGTATGAAACCAATATGGAGGAGGCTCATGGAGGGATGAAGGAGGTCACTATATTGGAAATGTGACAACACGTAAGATCCTTATGGTTATTCTTTGGTGGGAGACATTATACAAGGACACCAAGGAGTATATAAAAGCATGTTATCATTATCAGTGCCTTAGAAAGCCTGGACATAGAGATGAGATGTCACTTAGAAATATTGCAAGTGCAAAACCTTTTGATAAGTGAGCTATTTAATTTTTAGGACCTATTACACCACCCACATGTAGGACTGGTGCATGTTACACTATTACTTATGCATACTATCTAACAAGGTGGGAAGAGACAACACCTAAAAAATATTGTAAGAGACAACACCTACAAAATATTGTACGACAACTACAATAACAAGGTTATTATGGGAAAAAATTATTAGCAAGTAGGGTTGTCCATTAAGCTTGAAAAGTGATATAGGAACTCATTTCTTGAATTAGACAATAAAAATTCTATTGGCAGATTTTATGGTATCATACCAAAAGACTACCCCTTATCACCCTCAAGCTAATGGTACTACATAATAATTTAACAAGATCCTGGGAAAAACATTGACAAAAATATGTGATGTTGGACAAAAATATTGGGATGATAAAGTGTTGATTGTACTCTGGGCTTACAGAACCACTTATAAGAGATTGAACAAGGCCACACCATTCAAACTAGTGTTTGGCATGGAAGATGTATTACCTATTGAATTCATTTTGCCATCCCTGCGTATTGTGCACACATGTGGTCTAGATGATGAAAAATAAATTTAAGAGCGCATTGATAAAATAATGTAATTAGATGAATCGTGCACTATTGCACATTGGAGACAGAAGACTGAGAAGGTGCGGAAGAAGGCCTGACATAATAGTCACATTAAGAATAACGAATTTGAAGTTGGAAATATTTTCCTTCTCTATGAATCCAAGTTTATGCGTCATCCAAGGAAATTAAGGGTGCATTGGTTGAGAATTTTTGTAGCGACTAAGATACATGAATCAGGTGCATGTCAATTACAAGTGCTAGATGACACCATGTTACCTGGTTATTTCAATGGTAGTAGGTTGAAGCCCTACTATAAATAAGCTTCTTGGTGTTTGTAATAAGGTAGTATTGCTACTTAGATTAGGTTTCCCTTTCATTTTTTTCCTTCCATTTACTTTTTCTTTGATATTTTGTCTCTTTATTTTTTTGTAATAATCGTGCTTGTGCACATGAAGCTGATTCAATCTATTGAGTTCATGCAAAGAGGACCATGAATACTTTTAGTATGGGGTGAGACAAGTATAAATGAATGATAAAGAGACCTTGTTGATGCTTCGGAGTGGAATAAGATGTGTGTGTGATGGAAAAAGGATCGTGTACCGATTACATGGTGTGCACGTAGAAAAGTGGAGAAAGGCGTCATTAGAAATGAGAATGATGGTGATAATAAGACAAATTACTCAGATTGAGATTGAATACCACGTGAGAAGAAGTATCATGCAGTGTAACGCAAGGTAGGAAGTGACATGATGAAATAATTGGTATATAGTACATAGATTTATGTACTACGGTGTGAGGAGGTGTGTACAAGGAGGGCTATGGCTTGGTAGGTAGTGATCGACACAGAAGGTTATGACTGCAGCACGCGGAAGAAAGAAACAAAAAAAGTGTAAAAAAGTAGAATTAAAGTTTTTGTATGGTGGTAGGTGGCAAGCATTTAATGGGGTCAAAATTTAGAAACCTATAAAAGGGGCGTCAGGGTAATTGTATTTTCACCTTACCTTGTGAAGAATTTGTGTGTTTTCAAGAGTGAATTTGTGCAATTTCAAGAAAAGTAGAGTGCAAATCACAAAAAATCAAGTGACCCAGATCAAAAAAACATGCAACTTGGTAGTAAATCTCCTTCAGAGTGAAGCTAGAAGCTTGAGGAAGGTGTGGGAGTTATTTTCTAGCTAGGGTTTGTAGAGTTTACATAAGTTAGGGTTTGCAGAGATTGAAGAGTGAATAGTGGTGAATTAGGGCACACAGTCTAGTAGAGCTTGAGATAAAGTAGGGAAGGAGAGTATTTTACACAAAAGTTTATTTTCAAGAATCAAAGGCATAAAAGGATAACAGTTGGGATATTCATGCACAATTTCACCTTGGAAAGTTGAAACCGTATCACCCAAAGGAAAAGGAAAAGGAAAGGGAAAAGAGAAGCCCATGGTTAAGGATGTGTAGGAGGAATGGTACTCTAAAATGCAATACCCATATGGAGTACTCCTGGGAAAAGATTTGATTTTACATGTAAGAAAATTATAGTTAGCGATTATAACCATCACTCCGATGAAAATGCATGTGAAATAGATACTGAACTAGTCTAGAATACAAAGGAGAGGACTGCATATGACAAGCCTATCTATGAAGATAAGGGGTATCGAATTTTACAGAGCATGGGATTTCTTTAGCTCTATGCAATCCCATACTTTGGTAAAACTAAGTGACTATATCAGTGGCATATGTCATGCATCCATGAGGACATTTTCTATTTCATAGGGAGAAGGATGTGCCTTACCATGCCATTGATTGGGATATTTACTAGCCTTCAAAGCACATGAATGGAATTTCAAGTGGACTTAGAGGATGATGAAAAAGTGAAGAAGACTATTGTTTCGATGAATTACTAGTGAGGAGGGTGCACCATGTATATCTCTAAGATCAATGATCATGTTATCAAATTAATCACACATTTACTTACAAATTTGAATGGGCAGTAAAGACGGGGCCAGGTAAACAAGAGATGGATTCATGTTGTAAAGAAGATATATGAAGGCATAGTCTATAACCTTGTTGGATTCATAGAAGAGGAGATTATTGAGGAAGTGTGCGCATGGTACAAGATCACTTTTAGAAACGTATTTCTATTTATTGTGTTCTCTAAACTTGGGGTGTCAGATGGGCCAAATGATAAAATATGGCAGTACCCCCTTGAGGATAAGTCTCCCGTAAAAATATTTTTCTCACTACACTTGTGATACCAACACTAATACGTATAAGGACAGGGAGGATAGATGGTGTAGAAGAATGTGTGAGGTATTTGGAGTAGAATGACGTATTCCAAGTGAGTTTCCCATGTACCTAGAGGAAAAAGAAGAATTTTCAGTTTATCAACACTTCTACATTGGCCAATTTTATTTGAAAGATGGGTCAAAAAGTCCTTGGTATAAATTTCCATTTAGGTTTACAACACGTTAATTTCAAACTATGGTGAATATATTTTCTGAGGCATGCAAACTGAGATTTGACACTGATAAGGTGGACTATGAGTACTACAACTTGTGCAAGACATATGTTTATCCCAAGAAGAGCACATAGAAAGAGACATTGATATCATATGATATCAATATGACTAATTCCATTACTCCAGTAGTTTCCAATTTAGAAGTAACAAAGGTGTATATATATCTGAAGCTAAGGATTGCTAGTGGAAAATATGTTGAGGATGACTTGAAGATCCCAGAGGCACCTACAAGGAAGAAAATAGTGGGACGAAATATAATGCATGAGGATATTCCTCAAAATGAAGAAGAATAGGATTCTTCTTCTGAGGATACTCATGTTAAGAACACAAATACGAAGAAGAAGCCAATGTGCAAGGAGTCTAAACCAAGTGCGAGCATGAAACAACCACTGAAGAAGAAGTCTCAAATAAAAAATAAACTAAAGATAGTGTCTAGAAAATACACATAACAAGATGAGAGAGATGAAGAAGAGGTCGTGAGAGGTGAGGAATATGAGGTATTGTAGGAAACCTTGGTGCATGAAATTGAGGATTTGGATATGGAGGAGAGTGATGAAAATTATGAGGATATCCTACTCAAATATCTAGAAGAGGAAAGACATGAATTTCTTGTTACTTAGAGTTTGGAGGAGAGGTAAGAGCCTTCTAAGGAGCATGGATCAGAGTGCAATATTGCATTAGAAATTGATCACACTATTGAGCGTGAGGTAGAGTGAATTGTAGAGTGCAAAGAGGAAGAATAAAATAATATTGGTGAAGAAGAAACATGTAGCGTGGAGAACACCCTTATGCTAGGCTTTTTGAAAAGGACATGTGGGAAGAATAGGAAGTCAATACACACACCTTAGGGCCCTTTGATGAAATATGTTAATGATCCTAGTAAATTATTGCACACGAGATGTTAGAGAAAAATGGCCACAAAGTATCTCTTATTTTGGTCATTATTTAACAAGGAATAATCCTTTCTGCAAAAAAGGATGATGATATCCTCTGAATTTCACTCACACATGGAAGAACATGAGTTTGAGGTTAGTGCACAATTGATAACCAAGAATAAAATTAAATCTAAGTCAGGAGAGGCATATCCGATAGTCAATGCACATGTATTGACAGATGAACAAGCATGTAATGTACTTAACAAGATATTGAAAGAAGTAGGGGTAAGTTTTTTGAAAAGGACTATCATATAAATAATATGCACAAGGAGATGGATAAAGAGCTCGAGAAGAAAGATCAAGAAATTGTGAGGCTAAAACAGAATCTCAAAGAAGAGAAGGGACGAATACATGTGGTGTATAAGAAGGTAGAATGAATCACAGATGCTTTCATAATTACATGCTTGGATATTTTTAAGTAACTTCAAGTTTTTTATGAGATGACAGTACATTGTCTAGAGGACTTAGCACACATGATTACACATGAAAAGAAGGTTCTCATAATAGATTCCCCAGAAGAAGTATTGGCATGAAAAAAGAAGAGTAACAGGGAACATGTTGAAGAACACCTTGTTTAGTATGATGTATTACCAATAGAGGTTAAGAAGGTTGTGGAAAAGTTATGGTTTGTGTTTAACCAGTGCTAATATTTTGACCAAGTGGTAGGCAAGATGACTGTAAGGGATGATGCATAATTAAAATAAGTCCATGCCAATATGAGAAATAATTAAAAGAAGTCCATGCAGTAGTAGAACAAAAGAGGGATAGTCTAACGCTCTTGAAGATCACATACAAATATAGATTGAAGGATATTTTCCCTCAAATTACATGTAGGATGGATGTGCTGGATGATGTAACTAAACAACCAAAAAGCTTGGTCAAAAATATGAAGGGGAGGTTTGATGAATTTCATCCTGTAGAGGTTTCTGACATTGTTGATGCTGCACCAGTTAAGGCAACAAAGGAATTAGAAGGGTGGAAGGAACTAGAGAAAATATTGGTCAAGGAATTTCCTGTGCTCCTTCCCCCTAAGGAATATTAATTATTTGATTCTTTGGTGTAATCCATATTATTTATTCTTCATTATTTGATTCAAGCTAGGTGATCTACTATTCCTTGCTTCATGCGTGACAGACTCTAGTATTGTTAAGGACAAAAAAAATACCGAGTGTGGGGTAATTTTGAGATGAGAAATAGAATAAGTATTAAGAAGAGTGAAGAATAATGAGAAGGAATGTGCGTGTGCAAGAGGATTTTAGATGGTGTGCAGGAGGGAACATGCAAAAAGATACATGGTTGACACAGGAATGCACATACATGTAGAATGAGTAAGGACATAGCCAATTTTCCAAGATAGGCTAAAAATAGACTTGGAGTGTTAACCACACAAAGGATAAAAGGAGGTTACCTTTGTGAACAAGAAATGGCCATTTTTGGAGGAAGCACATGAAGAATAAGGATTAAAGAACATGCATGGATTTATCTATTAATAGGATTAAAAAAATAATTATTTATAGGATGGTCTATTATTATTTGTTTGGTAAAGCATGCATGTAAGTACACATGGCTATTTTCAAGCATGCATATTATCAGGAAGTGCATGGGCAGTGAAGGGAAAGTACCCACCCCTATAAATACTTGGCTTAGGACTAGTTATGGGATCACCATTATTATGTTATGGTCATTGTGTTATGTGTTAGGGTTACACTGCTCTGTTATAGTTGCGTGCATGACTTTGTATTCACATGTACTAAATGTTATGTACCATCTTCCTACTATATGGTTTTTTCTAAATATTAATGGATAATTTTGGTTGGATTATGATCATTGATGCAACTTATTATGGAGATGTGTTTATGTAATTGATCTTAGTTATGGTTTTTATGTAATCTTGTTTCCTTATTACATGTGTTTCCAAGTGAGTTATGCAATGGTTTAGAATGTTTTTATGAGTACTTGATTAAATATCATCATGTATATTCTTTCTAACATTCTGGTAAGCATAGTAAAGGAGGGACCTAGTAGCTATATGCACTTCATGTGAGTATTCATAACTCTCTGAATGAGGATCCAACGCACATAGCGCTTTAAGTGGAAATAAGGACTACACCTCGTCTCCTCCTCATTTCTAGTACTTCATTTCATTTATCTATCATTTTCTATCTTCTTTCATGTATTATTTTGATATTTCTACAATTAGCTTTAGAAACTAGTTGATTAGGATAATATTCAATCAGTCACTACCCCCTAAAAAATTAACCATTTAGGTTAAATAATTTTAATGGTTGTTTAAATTATGGGTATTTGTAGAAATTTTGTCAATTGATGCAAATTGTGTGTTATCTTTGACTTCTTCATCTCAGCTTTACAGATTTAGCCCAATTGATAAGACACGTATTAAGTTGGAATGATTAAATCCTCTTTTTGTAAAAATCTTATTGTACTTCCTTCCTAGAGGCCTTGTTTAATTCTAAATCTTCTTAGAGGCCTCTTTGATATAAATTGTGATTCATCTTTATCATAATGATTTTTTTCTCTGCAACCTTTTCCTAGTTTTAAGTAGTTTTATGATCCTATTTCTACTGACAACCATTTGTGTGGGAGATCATATTGGTTGGGCTACTTATCTAAGTTTGTTGTTCTATAGTTGTATTATCTTTGTTATTTGACATCACTTGCGTTAATGTATGGTCTCTTCCCTAGGTTTCATAGATCCTAAAGAGTTAGAAATCCACCGCCTTCCTATTGGTTGACCTTGAATATGTCATTATTTGTGAATAAGCATACAACTAAAACAAACTATTCAACCCCCTTTCTCTCACCTAACAAGTGGAATAGATTTGGGAGAAAAAAACCTCACAAATTAATCAATGGATCATAGTATCCAAGTGAGGTTAGGTCACTCCATGGTGCTTTACACATGGATCCATGTTACCTCAAAACCAAGGGCATCGAATCTTGAAACTCAAAGCAATGCAAATCTATAACACCTTGGGCATACCCCAATACAAAATATATACACATTCTAAACAAATCAAAACCAATACAAAATTTCACAAGAAACAATATGTAACTAAGAATATCCTCAAAGCTTCTCAACAAATCAAATAAAAATGTTGGTTCTGAGTAAAATAAAGTTTACAAATAAAATACACATGAAAATATTCACATCATAAATAATGTGTGACCTCTGATGGTCACTTGTAAGGATACCATATCCTCAATCACACACCTCATCATCCATATGGGCATCAAATATAGTATGGAATCGACTGTAGCTCAGATATAGTAATAATAGGTGTATCTTAACACTATCACTACTCAAGATTATATTTGAATCACCATCCCCAAAAAATCAGAATCATTAATCTCTAGAGTATTTATTTGAATCATCACCTGAAGGAATTTGTAAGTTTCAACACACTATGGGTCAACACAACACAATTTTATATCATAGAAATAGGCATTAACTATCTAACATTTTTTTCAAAAAGTCACATGCACCAACACAATAAATAGGGTAGTGCAACATCATAATTCCTCCTCATAATAAATTAACATGAATTAACATGACACTCATGTTACATACATATATTCACACACATATGAATCATTACATGTTTAACTCATAGGCTCTAGTACTTGAACCTGTCTCTAATACCAAATGTTATGCCCAACTTTTACAACCCAAAAATCACCGCTAAAACCATGGTAAATTTTAATTGTTTACATTATTAAATGTTCTTAACACTTAACACAAACTTGTGATTTATTTGTCTCCCTAATAGGGGTACGGGTCACATGAATATTCTTCCTTACTTAACTACACTCAAACATGGTAGTGAAATATTTAGTTTTCTTTTATAGTATTACACTTTTAACATTCATTTTACACACTAGATGCTCCGTGATAAAACTAGCCTGTATAACTATAGAAAATTTTAGTACTTGATTACTTTTTCACTTAAAATTTTTCAAGGGTTTCAAACACACACTCCTCCTAAGAAGGCATTTCGAAAAATGGGTTCAAGGTACAATTTTTAAAAATTTCAAGTAATAATAAGTTTATAAGAAGTTTACGAAGCCCAAGGTCAATATTTAATAGCCTAGGAAAATTTTGAGATTCACCTAGATATGGGCCCTTCACATGGTCACTTAAGGGAGGAGGTAGTAATGTCTCTTATAAATAAGCCAAGTGTGGAATGAAATATTCATTGTTTGAAGTTCAAGTTCCATCATACACATATGATATGATATATAACATGTATAATAATATTAGTCTTTATCACTTATCAAAGATCAATTAATATGATATGTTATAACCATCAGGATTATCATGATGATACTGGTTAGGATGATACTTTATTCCTAACAAGTTTGATGCTCTATTATAAACACTACATGTGTATTTCCCATATTAGATTTACTAGTAACAATTACCAATTCTTCAGTTTTGACGATAAAAAATATTGGATTAATTAAACTACTAAAGAGTTCTTAGAGGAACACTACCCAATTAGGTTCTTGTAAGAATGAAACCAATAATAATATGAGTCACATACGAGAGGTGATATTGAAAGTCAAAAAATGTTAATCTGAGTCCAAATTAATTTACCCCATGGAAGGTTTAGAAATTCAAATATAGCCATTGTTAATCAAGGGAAAATATTTTTTGTTGAGATTTAAATAATCATGTTCAATTACATTCCAAATTAGTGTTATGAAACCTAACATAAAATTAAATAAGATTCTTCACCATTTGCTAACTAAAATTACAAAGTATAATGCAAGTAGCTAAATTAACTAGAAATGATACACTAATAAATGTATGATATCAAGAACTCATTTTATTAGAAATAACAATAATGGTATCACTTCTTAATTTATAACAATAACATTACAATTTATCCTTCAAAATGAAAGGTATAATTTACAATTAATTCAAAGACAAAAATTGAATGGCCTTAATCTCATTCAATTCCATTATAGTACCTACACCTTATCAACAGCATAGATCATCACAAATATGACATAAATCCACCCCCTACCCTACTAATTATGGAATCATACATTATAAAATTTATCATCCCTAAACATTTGTATTCATTTTATTCATTCAAATAAAGAGGGTATAGATATAAATAAAGATTAAAGTATTTTCATGCACAATTTTTCACTTCCTTTGTCTTTGAGTTATATAGAGAGAGAGTAAGAATCGTTATTGTCACTGTAGACACTCAAATTTGGTAATTTATCATTTTTACACTATTATTTATGAATGTGTTTCTTGGCTAAGGAAAACACTTTCATCCTATCCCCACTCAGTACATCTTGTTATCTATCTCCTCACTTGCTTATTCATATACACTAATGGGCCATCACATTCTGAATCTAAATTCATAAAATTAGTGCTCAAACTTTGCTCATCGTGATGGAACTTGTATATTTTATCTACCATCTCCCTATCTAAAACCGTACATTATGGTCTGAATGTTATTTCTAGTCCTAGTAAACCTATATGATCTTAAACAAACACATCTTCTAACTCTATTTTCAATTACATTATATTTATTGGTTATTTTTATCTTCCTTTTTTATACTTTAAATGAAAAATTACCTTTGGATCCATCTATAAGCAAGTTAAGATCACCTTATTTACTCACCAAGAAAAAATATTTAAAAAATCACTTAGAACACTCATTGCAAATGCATACAAAAGGAATCCTAGACTCCCTAAATCTTCCATGAGTTGATGGAAATTCATTAGTTAAGTCTCTACTATAATTCTAAAGAACTCAACCAAGTCAGTGAGTGAAAATTCCATTATTTACAAGCAATTAAAGATCCCTACTCAATGTCTTATCAATATCACAACCATCTCAAGCATGTTCAAAGTGATTCAAATTGTCAACTAGTTGCATTCACATCATTATCACATGATAGTAGAAGAACTATGTGTTTTTTTAGGCCTCTTTGAAGTAGTGTTGATGTAGGTGGTACATAGATTGCACTTTAGCCTAAACTCTAACCTTTTTATAGGGTCTCCTGCCCATGGTTAGGGTTCAAGTTCCATTCATCTAATTTTAGATGATTTTAGGATTGTGTGAAACTTAGGGTTTGATAATGTCACATATTTCTAAACCACCAAGGGACACATACAGCTGTAAGACCTCACTCCCAATAGGTCTAATATTTTACAGTAGATCTAGGACCATATAATCATTCCTAACGAAGGTGTACAATTCCATAACAATACAGTTTTAGGTCCAAGTGCCCCAAAACAACATCTACATATTCATTACTCCCACTTTTCCTAGTTTTTGTGTTGGCTCTTAAATATGTTTTGGTTGTTTGAATGAGTGGAGTGAAGGAAGAGGATTATTCAATTTTAGTAAAAGTGGTTCTCTTCACCAAGGAGATCATAGTAAAGGTTAACAAATAGGAAGATAGTTAAATTTCAACTCTTTAGGGTCTATGAAACATGGGGGATAGACCTTAGAGCTACTCAACATGTGTCCAATAATAAAGATTATGAAAATACATAACAATAATCCCAGATAAGTATCCTAACCACTATGATCCCCCAACCAATTGGTTTTCACTAGCAAGAGGATCATAAAGATACTTAAAACTAGGAAAAGGTTGCACACAAACATATGGTTATGATAAAGATTAATCTAAAGTTATATCAAATATGCCTCTAAATATATGCAAGATAAGTAGAGGTAACAAGAAGCTATTACAACATGATTTAACTAAAAATGGGTGAGGGGTTAATCATTCCAACTTAATATGTGATTTTTCCACTGGGCCAGAGGTGAGATGGAGTCAAATATAACACAAAAATTACAGTAATTTACACAATTTCTAAGGCTCCCCACAATTCAAAGAATCATTAAATCATATACATTGAGATATAATAAACTATCATATCACCAGAACTCATAATCTAAAGTATAGTATTAGCTAAGTTTATTGAGTGTAAATAAAGCAAGAATTTGGTCTCAGGAGATTGGGAGGAGACTGATGGTAGTGGAGCAAAACCCTAAAGGAAGGTTGAGTGTAGGGAAGGTTGTTGCACACATTCCTATCCCCTGAACAAGAAATGGCATCACAAACCAGCGAGAAAGAAGGAATGGCTAGAGCAAGGATATTTTCGTGGCCAAGAAGAGTGAAGTGAATCTCCCCGGCTGTAGAAAATAAATGGCGGCCATTCAAGATTTTATCTTAATGGACCAGGAGGATATAATATAATACCTCAAACTAATGACAGTCGAACGTATGACATGGAAGGCACCTAGCAACCCTAATCCTGTCAGCCCACCCAAGAGGGCAAGAAGGATATTTCTTTAGCTTTGTCTCTGAAAATGGATCCTACAGCTAAGGGCGATCCTCCCCATGGAAATTTTAGTGGTGGAGTTCACTCCTCCAAGGCCATCATTATCAAACCCACTTCATTTAAGGAAGCGTTGAAACAAAAATCTCCATGTCCTTCTCCCTCACCAGCATACATTGTTGACCTAGTTGAGGAATCACCTATTTTGAGTTTGGATAACCCTAATCTAATGGCATGCCTCTAATCCCTGTCTCATCTTACAGTTATAGGGGAATTCAATGGTATATGGTCATCTTCTTCTGGTCTAATGCTATGTATTTCTAAAAACTAGTCGAGTAATTGTGAATTTTCCTTGTGTTCCAAGGGATTCTTTGTGGTACAATTCAAGGAGGCAGAAGATTATTAAAAACATTTATCAAAAGGCCCATGGTTTTGGGGTAATGCGGGATTTTTTTATCTCATTGGTTCCCATATTTCGATCCAAATTATTTCTCCATCACAAAACTTCATGTGTGGGTTTTCCTTCTAAATCTTCTGATGCATTATTGGTATGCTGTGGAGGAAATTGGTAATGCCCTGGGTAAATTCATAAAGGTAGACCTTACTAGAGAGGAGGCAAGCCTTCAGAGCTTTGCTCGTTTCTATGTAGATATTGATTTAAGAAAGGTATTTCTTGATAAAATTTTACTAAAATTAGGGAATTTCTAGCACATCCAAATACTAAACTATGAGAACACAGCATTCATATGTCAGATTTTCCAAACTTTGGGTCATTTGCAAGTGGATTTCCCGTAAGCTAATAAAAATCAACAAAAAAGGAGCTCATCAAATAAAGGAGCTTGGAGAAAATCTTCTCTAAACTAGGGACAAAAAAATCCCAAGAAGGAGCATGAAGAGGATCAACAAGTAAACTCAAGGAATGGCCCAATGAGGATGAAAAATATGGCACCCTTGAACATGGTAGAAAAAAATAGAGCGGTAGGAGGTGGTGTAAAAAGGGGTCACGTTCTCGATAGTTCTGATAAATCAGACTCAGAGCAGGAGTAGAATCTTGATCATCCCAGCAACCTCATGATGGTGGTCACTCCTGATCAAAATGACTGGAAAGAGGTCAAAAGGAAAAAAGGTTAAAAGGGGTGCTTCACAAATCTACACGATTACTACTCTTTGTATGAAGAGTGGTAACAGTCAGGGGTCTATCTTGTCCATCCTTGTTTTTCTGGTCTCATTCTGCAGAATTTAGTGGTTTTTGTTGGCCTGGTTGGTTTTTAAGGGATTATTGGTTTTGTTGGAAGTAGGTGTAATCCTTCCAATCCCCTAGTTCTAGGCTCTATTCAAAAGCATTAAAAAATCTTAAAAAATAAAGCAATAATTCCACAAGGATTTTACAACCAAATGTTTGGGTGACTACACATCAAACCTTTGTACCTAATTATCAAATTGATACTCTAATATTTTGATTAAACACTCTTCTGCCTCAAATGATATATTCCTTTCTAATCCACTATTTTATTCATGAATTTACAAAACAAACATGGTTTCTCTCCCAGATATTTATTATGATATCCTTGAATTGATTACAGTCATTTATTCTCAAAACATCAAAATAAAGTCAAAATGAACACCTACAAACTAACTACCAAAGGGGTTAGAGATCCATACCAAAATTTCCAAGCTAGAATATGATTAGATAAAATACATCCTTCATCTATTTATACAATTGGGAGAACATTCCAAAATGGAGTTGGAGGGAAGTTTAGAGCTTGAGAGCTAATGAGAAGATAAAAATGAGCATGCACAAATTGATTAGTGGCTCCACCATTAATCAAGTAACACATGGAACTAAATGGCATTCAATTTAAAATATTAGGGCCACATTCACACTTGTTGGGAAGCACATAACTCTTAAGATAAAAATGGGGGCCCCGCACATGATCAATTTAGAGAAATGGATTGACAAATGGCGCCAAAGGCTAGAAAATGCTACCAAAATTTATGTTAAAAACTTATCTACAAATACATCATCAATTTTCCCCACATTTTTTACCAATGTGTATCCCTCTTGATAATATTTCCAATGGTTTTATTTTCATATGATTTAGAGCTCCTAATCAAAATTTATGTCCATTTAAAACTACCCATGTCATTTAACACAATTTTCATCCATGAAGCCATCAAATTTAACATCGAAGCTGATTCAGTTGTGTCCCCTTCTCATGTATATGGGATTGGATTTGGGTTAGGATGTGGTTGATGGCCATAGAACCATTGAATTTAACATATTCATTCCTCATGAGCTCTCGAGATCACAAGGTCATTATCACTTTCATTTCCATGTTCTCTTGAATTTTTTAGCATGTGATTGGTCCAAATGGACCAATCACATACCTTCGGGTTCATGAGAACCTCACCCTTTATGTTTCATACTTTCTTAACTCTAAATACTGGTGATCATTGCCATATGTCACTTCCTCATTTTTCTCAGGTTCATGGGATTCTTACCTCTTTATGCCTTAGCCGATTTTCAGCCTATGACCCACCCTACTCAATCCAAGAACCTGAGTTTCAATGATTGCACCATGTGGCACAATCCCTTGTCCTCAATGTTCTTAGGATGTATTTCATCCTTTGTTCCATGGTCTTGAACCTTTGGGACTACAAACTTTTTTTATTGGTCCACGTAGTGCCAATCATGACCTTTTTTGCTCTCAAGTTATTCTTTCCTTGGTCATTTTTTCTCATGGTTAGGGAATGTGATGTGTTCCCTCAACTAATTTTTTCCATAGTAAACACTTAGTCATTTCACCATAAAGGTTTTAACTCTTTAATAATTTTCTCCACTTAAAAAACCAGGTGCTCCCACATATTATGTATGTAGTGCTCATCTTCCCATTAAATGTGGGATTATTCCCAAGATATAAAATCAAAGACAATCATAAAACTTGAAAATGGTTGTTTCGAATGGTGAGATATCTTTGTGTGCCCCCTCTTTAGATAAATTAAATTTGATGGTTTAGTTAACAAAGTACTTCAAGTTTTTTCGCGTCAAGTACAAATGTTTGAGAGCCAAAACCACTTCAAAATCTTCCAAGTTTTTTAGAGAAACTTGTACACATGTAGAGAAATGAAGTAGAATCATTTTTAGTGCATTTAAAAAACATAAGGATGTAAAATGTTATAGTTTTTCCACCATTCAAGATTAAAATTTTAACTCTAAGGCCCTAAAATGAGGTGAATAATTTTGAGTACCAACATTGGCTCTTCCTATAGGATGGCTATCCCCTATGGATAACCAGATATCCCAGAAAACTCTGAATAAGAATACCAATGCCTCCAAAATATAGTCAAGTAAACCCCCAAAGTAGTAAGGCACCAACTTAACTTTTTAATTCCCAAAACCATTCTACAAAACCAATCTGATCAAAAAACATCTAAAAAATATAAGTAGTCCAGTTGTGCTAAGTACTTATTTGAAATAAGGAGACTATATACAAATATTCATAAAATAAACAAGGAAAAGAACACTCCAATCCTCATTTAATAAACCCATTCACAGGAATGGAGAATTATTATCCTTTCCTCAACAAAGTATAATTTCCTCTAACCAGACTATGACAAAAGATTAGAAAAACACTCCAAAGTAAAGCCCAAAATGATTATCCTTTCCTCAACAAAGTATAATTTCCTCTAACCAGACTATGACAAAAGATTAGAAAAACACTCCAAAGTAAAGCCCAAAATGATTCACTAATTTTGTCAATCTCAAGTGTGAATTTAGGTTCAAAAAATGAATACCAAAATTGAGGTTCTTGTTGGAAACAACACTATTCTACCCATTCCTAAAAATTTTGAACCAATTTGAAACTTAAGTGAACCACTAACATCATCATGAAAACATGAAGAATCAACATCTATTTTGTCATCAAATTTCTCAAAGCTCACAAATTTTGGTTTAAAATGGATTTGGGGAAAAAGAATGGTGGGTTTATAATTTTTAAACTTCTTATCATGCCCACAAATTTTATTAATGCCCAAATCACTATGTGTAAACTTCTCAAAAAGCAAGTCTTTAACAAGAAACTAGTCTCCAACTTCTCATTTGGGTAATCTTCTTATTGCTCCAAAACTTCATCTATGTCAAAATACAAACACTAAAAAATAAGGTTAGAAAAAAAAGCATCAGCATAAAAATTTTCAACACCATGATAAGGAGGCAACTCACAACACTAAAGATCAATCCCTTAATCAACAATAACACTTGCATTTATATCAAACATCACCAATTCATTAGAAATAGAATAGAATAAGTGAAATTTTTAATCTAAAACACACCATCATATAACTCATCATCATAACCCAACTACAATCCATCAAGAATAGGATACTCTAACACAAAATTAGCAAGCGAAGATTCAAGGGAATCTGAGTGAAGTTAATCAAACATGTATGTAATCTCTAAATCAAACATTGAGTTATCAAATAACTTGAATTGTTCTAAGAGTGCATAATCAGACACTGTAGAAAATATCACTTCATTGTTTATCTCATCAAACTAAAAATTCCAACAATCACAACTTGTGGTTTGATTAATAGCATCAAAATGTTGTTCTAATTATTTTAAATAAATTAAGTTAACTTCATCTGTTTCATTTTCACTTAATATAAGTTTAATGTTTTCACTTATACTATTATAAAAAAAATGATCAACAAATTCATGACTTATTGAATTAGCAGGATACATGTTCTACTCATCTATGTAATATGATTTCTCTTTTACCTCAGATAAAAAATTAACCATCTCTATCTCTTTCTCCTCAACCTTACGAGAGTTTATTTTATTTACCTCAATGTTGCAATAAACTACAAGGAAGGAAGACATTTCTTCATCTTTGTTTCTCAAAACTTGAAGCTAAGCCTCAATAGCGTCTAATAATACTTTCCCTTTCATTTCACGTTTTATCTTATCATTCCTAATGAACACCTCTTATATAGGAACAAAAGTTCTTTTGTCATCCAAATTTGAAACTCTTGTCTCATCATATTCTTTGATGAAAGTTGTATGAGAAAGGGGTTGATCATCACTAAGTTCCTTAGACAAATATTGTTCAAACTAAACTTCATTTATTTCTTTTTCACTCTCTATGATGCATTTATGTCTTTGTAACTCAAGTACATGGAGAAATTCATCTTTGATTTCCTTTGACTGGAAAGATGCATCAAGGGTAGAATGTTTACCATTCATAAAATCATTAGTCATCTGTAACAAACAAAAATTGGCCTCATTCTCTTCTATGTTAACCCCTTGAAAACTAAAAGTGTACACAAGTCAACAAGGGTGTATGTAATGGAAAAGTTTTAAAGCTATGGAATGAGGCTAAATAACCTCAAATATTAACTAAACTCAACCATGCACCATGAGATAAGAGCTAAAAAAAATTTAATCCTATACATCCATCATAACTTTGACAAAAACATCAAAACCTAGCATATATAGTACTCTCTACTCTTTAGATTACTAATTAAACATTAAACCTAAGAAGATAAACTTAGCAATCAAAGGTGTGATTAGTTGTTTATGGTATTCAAGCTTTCAAGAATGGAGTCTCACCGTTAATGGATTCAAGGCCAATGGTTCTCTCCATATTACTCAAAACTTGGTTTAAGGATGCAAATGAAGACTTATTAGCTGAACGTCAATGGAGGAAGGTATTTTTAAGATAAAATTTCTAATTAGCTTGTAGCTAATACAAATGAGATCTCAAAAGCTTTCTTAGCCTTGTTTTTTGGTTTTGTGTTATGTAAAGTTGTGTCTTTAAATGGGTAGGCTTAGCTTTGTATTTATAGTTTTTCAAATGGAAGAGTTTGAACTTTAGGTGCATGTGGGACTAAAGTCTAAAAATCACTTTTAGGATTAGGATCTAAGTAAACATGCTTTAGAATAGTTAAGCTAGGATTAGGCTAGTTAAACTTGATTAGTTAGTGATTAGAGACTCATTGAGAGTTGGGAGGGGTCTGATTAATCAATTGTGACTAATAGATAGCCTAAGAAGCCAATAGAAGTGATCTAGAGAGAACTAGGGAGGCTCTGAATGGTTTAAAGGAGGAATTTTTAGCTAATAATAGAGATATTAGCCCAATTAGTTGATTATAGGAGGAATACGACCAAGAAGGTGTTGTAAATGAGCATCTGAGAATGGAGCGAAGAGTAGGAAATTAACGAAATGTCATTAATCGGTTGAATTGGAGGAAATGCTAGGTGTAAGCATATTTTAGGTGTCTACATTTGCACCTTTTTGGGGTGATGTAAGTGACGTCACTTCAAAGAAAGTAGACAAGCATAAGTAGAAATTTTTGAAGGGATAGAAGAAAAATGAGTAGAATGAAGGATGCACCCTCGATTGTTGATAGGGTGATGGAAGAACTCGATCAACAATCAAAAAGATGACAGAAAGAGAACAAAAGAAAGAATAGTGTGAAGAAGAAGAAAAGGGCTAAAGAAGAAAAGGAGTATGAGGAAAGGGGATTGAGCTAACATCCATCCAGTGCACTTTAAACAACTTTATTTTTCATCATATTGCTAATGATCTTCATCATCGGTCCTTATTAAAAGGAATGAAGAAAAGTATAATATGACATGAAAATCCATATATGAACAAATGTCCATTGCTAAAAAACACCAACTCCATGCAACATACAAAATGCAATGCAATACGAGAAAGTAAAAGATGCCTAACTCCATGCAACATACATAATGCAATGCAATACGAGAAAGTAAACAAGCCAAACTAACAGAGAAACATAATGTATTGTTTTTGTTATCAAGCTTCAGTTCCAACCTATTTGAATTAACGACAAGGGTTAAAGACGATGCCCCAGGAAATGATACATGCAAGGCGAATAACGAAGGACACTTGGGTCCGATGAAACAGTAATGTGCATTACAAAATAGTATTAGGCAACTCGTTGTGCCCCAAAGTACAGATGAAGTAGGAAACCTAGCTTTTGTTAATGGAGGTAGATCAAGATGATCCACGAGTCATGCACATGAATAGGTCAAAACCAAAGAGCGACATTTTGTAGGATGATTTATATTGTTTTTTATGTTTTCTTGAAACATATTTTACTATTTTTGTGATTTTTAAAGTTTTCTGAAATTATGTACAGGAAGACGAGAAAATGTGGATGCCCCAGCCATAGATGGGATGTATAAGGGAAAAACACCACATGCATGCGAAAAAGATGAAGATGCGAAAATGCCCCAGCAGTAGGTGGGAGTATTCAAAGGCAAACTCTTCACTTGCTGAAGTGGGACCCAAGGACATTATGGATAGGTTCAACGTGATGATGAACATAAACTAATGAAGTGCTAGGAAGAAGCAAGGATGCCCCTAGCGTAAGTTGGCCTAAAAGCACATGATAGAAAGGAAGGAGCTGATTATTTTTTAAAAAGGAACAAAGGTGTCCAAAAATAATGGAAAAAAGGCAATACCATACACGTGGATGTTCTGAAGGAAGTAGAAGAATGATGTGAATGATATGAATGTAGCTCAGAAGCCTCACGATGAAAAAGTGATTAGCCAAAGGCACAAATCGTGAGACGAGATACAGACTAGAGTAAGAGTCTAAACAAGGTCCAAAAAAAACACTTGGTAACATACTAATCCTACTTTTCTCATAGAGATCAAGTATGTGCACATGGAAATTACCTCAAGGGAAGGTTTAATAGGTAACAAATGAAGATAAACTAGCCAACATGTAGGAATGATTTATTTTGATAGGTGATAGGTGATTTATGAATGGAGGGTGGAGGGAGAACCGTACATTACTCCACTGCCAGCCAGGCATCCATAGCCCCAACAGAGATGTATTTGATTCTAATCACAACATTGCTCTACTGCTAGTCAGGTGTCCATAGCCCCAATATAGATTATTAGAAATACCCCAAAAGAGAGTTATATATCAATTTTCTCTTTTAGCTTTTAGATTTTAGATTTTGATTCTTCACTTTCTGAAAACTTATATCAGCTCTCTTGTTTGATAAGGGGTTAAGAACCACTGGTGGCTTGATGAAAGGAGGTGAAGTGATTGTGATGACGACATTGGCTACTGTCAACATATATGTCCAAAAGTTCTTTGCAATAAGTTTATTAGATGTTGAATGTGAAAGGATCTCTAAGAGGTTATTCATTCTTTAATTTACCAAGGTGATGAAAGATCAAGGTCAAACATATACCATAGAGATAAATGTCACAAAATGTGTGTGAATACACTAAATAAAATATCATCAAAGGGACGAAAATGGTAGGAAGCCTTGCAGAAGAATAGCAAGGGAAGAAAGAAACATCCATGTGTACGTAATACCTGATTGCAATGTTTGATCTTTGTACCTTTTATTTTGTTATGTTTTCTCATTTTTTTGTATTTTTGAATTGATTTGATTTTTAGATATGTGATAGTTTTTGGAAAGGTGGGAACAACAGAGTCACTCTGCGTGGTAAGATCCAACAATAATGTTTGCGACTTCCTTGATAAGGGAGATTAAGCGTGTTTTTTTAATCAAGAGTCATATTATCCCCGATCTCGATGATTGTGGTGAGCTCATACTCAAAAAATGACTGCAATTTAGCTTGAAACAAGGATTGTTCATGTGGGAGTTTGAGTTCCCTATCCATAGGTTTCTGCACTTTGCGCCATACTTGATAGTTACATTGATGTGTGTTCTTGAATCACACTTGATTTTGAATTTTTTGATTGTTAGGAGCTTCGAAGCTCTTGGAAGTTTTGATCTTAGCTTGATAATGAACATGTTTGGGTTTCTTATAAGCTGACGTGTGACCTATCTGATCTCGAGAAGGAGAAGAAAGTGAATGTGGACATTTAGACCTGATGTGAGAAATGACCGCGGGCTTGCCACAACCATTGATAGAAGAAAGATGTGATGGATGAAAAGGATACATTCCAAGAATTAAAGAGGATGGGCTACTAGGAGTTGAGCCATTAATAGAAGATGATGAAGGGCTGCTAGAATATGGCCCTAAGGATTAGGGCTAAGAGGAAATGGCCCAAGAATAGAAGAAGATGATGAAGGGTTGCTAGGGTGTGGCCCAAGTATAGATGAGGAGGGACTACCGGGAGGGGTCCCATAGATAGAAGAGAAAGGGATACTAGGACGTGGCCCAAGAATAGAAGGTAATGGGATACCAGGAGGTAAACCAAAAGTTGAAAATGGAGGGCTACCCAGGATAGAAGAAGACCATGGGATACTCAGCGGTGACCCAAGGCGGGATTTTTATTTAGGAATGATGATAGATAAGGAATGAGTTGGTAATGAGAAGATAGGCCACGGATCAATGTTAGACCCCAACATCCCATCATGCTCAGAAGAAGGTGAAGATGGAATGCTAAAAGAAGAGTCAAGTTCCATGACCTTAGGCTTTTCCTTTACATTCTAATAAAAGGAATCAACTTCTTCCTCCCCATACGCAAGCATATCGAGTTCTAGAAAGAATCCTTATTTGCAATCCTCTAAAGGGATATCATTGTGTAGTCTAATTGTTCCTTCATTATGAGAGAAATTAATCAGTAGAGGTTGTTGTTCTTCGGCCGTAGGAGGTTGACTAGAATAAATGGGCCCGATAAGCAGGGAGGAGTGGATAGAAGAAGATGAAGATGTTTGATTATGTAAATGAGGGGAAGGCTTGACCTTATCACTCCCACGAAGAGTTTTGATGGTGTTTGAAAAGATATCTCAGCACATGGATTTTTTGTAATGGTTCGACATGGTCATAGACATGGATCTTTAGAATCTGGATGAATAAATGGTACGATATGGTTGAAAAGGCTCAAGGGATGAAGAGGGATTGAATTTGGTTTGATATAAGTAGATGACTCAAGAGAGGAAGTAGGCTTGGAGGCAGGCACCTCATGAATGGATGATTTGGATCCGGACCTAGATCATTTTTCTAGAAGATGACATAATGTAGGTTGGAAAGTAGGATCGCATAGCCATCCATTAAGTTGCGACATAGGAGTAGAATTGGATGATTGACTAGAGGGAATCTGAGTCGTGGAACTCTTCGATAGAGGAAGAGGTTGTCGAGATGACTGATGAAGGAGGTCCTATGAAGAAAGGGAGGACTGTGACTCAAGAACTGAATTAGATGTTTGATTGATGGAACTTGGAGTTACACAAGTATTTATAGGAGGAAGACATCATTAAGGTGATTTGGAATAAATTTCCTGTGAAGGAAGGGAGGACCATGATTCAGGATTTGATCTAGAGGTATCTAAACAATATTTGGGATCTGAATCTTCAAAAGAAGCATGGGAATCTGAACAATAGTTTGGATCTGAATCAGAAGAAGAGTGGGGGTAACCTGAATAATAATTTGGATTAGAAGCATCCAAACCATACCACCGACTATGAGATGAAGGTGGGGAACAGGGTACCCGAATGGGCCCTCTAGCATGAAGAACCAAACTAGGCTTAGTCCTAATGGGAATCTTTTGATTTGAATTCCTAAACCTAGGTTCTGTATTTTTGTAAGTGTGAGAAACCACGTGATAGTCAGTCATCATTGGCATCATTTAGGTACAAAATTCCTTGACATAGCTAGTGTAATGGAACTCCTTCAAAGGGAAGAAGGCTCCATGTCACTTTGGGTAGCACAATGGAAACCAACTAGACATTGCATAAGTATAGAGATGCGTGTGTGATTTTCTGAAGAAGGTATAAGGAAAATAGACATCGTGATGACACGATCTTGATGAGATCAAAAAGGATTGTCCTAGAAAACAAGTTTTCTAGATGAATAATCACAAGGAACAATCATGCAAGTGTGAAACATAAAGCCAATCAATAAGGAAATACTCCATATGTAAAATGTGTGTGCAAAATGATAGTTCGATGTAAAGATGATCAACACAATGTCAATACTTATGTCAAGCTCAAAATGAACAAGGCATAAATATTAACAAAGGGTAAATACGATTCCCACTTAAAGGATACCACAACCAGTTTAGAGACAAGCAAGACCTAAACATCAAAGGGAGAGGATTGCAAATATAAGCTACGTAACCACACCAATTGGACACGTTTATCCAGCTTCATGGAGAAACGAGATATTAGTGTCAAATTGGTACTGAAACAATGTAAAATAAAGTAAGCGACACCCGTCAAGATTTGGAGCAATGTTTGAATTTAAACCAAGTCAAAGTATACTAAGGATGTGCTAAAATGTGCACAACATAGCGCCACAATGTGGATACTTAGATCATGTTTACAAAAAACACTACGTAAGTATCTTAATTATGTCGACATAATGCGAACAAGGTAACATGTCAAAGGGGATCAAATGATGACTCAATCATAATTATGAAGACGGTCTTGAATTCAAGATCAAAGGACTATCAAAGATATGAAAATGTACTTGTGCACTTTAGACATTTAACAACCCAGCTACAAACATGGATGGGCGTAAATGGACAAAAAAGTGGTGAATACCATCTTTGATAAGACTCGCGAGGTATGCTTCCTTCTCACCCCAAAAATGGGTGGCAAGAATGCAAGGGTATAGATTAAAAGATGAAATAAACTAAGCACCACTTGGGCAGAGTTTCACCTCGTCCGAAGGTGAGAATGAAACCAAGCTAAGTGAGACATCATTTTAATTTCTTGATGAAAGGCACTTAGTTCTAACTTATGTGGGCTCTTTGCCTTGTTCGAAAACAAGGTTCAGACTCCAAGTAATTTGTCACTTCGTGATGGCTTGACGTGACAACAGACTAGTAAAGTGGGCTCCAAGACAGAATGGCTTCCCTAATAAGATCTCTCAACTAGGTGTCACAAGTTGTCTAGGAGTGAGCACGATTTACCCAACGAGTCACACTGATAGATTTGGGAGTATCTCGGCTTTACTTTACCCCCTTATGATATAATGAGCAACTAGTGTGTTTATTTGTACCATCACTGGGGTCACGATATGAACAACTTTGACTCTAACTTACAATGTAAATCTAGTCAAGTGGGTAAGCGGAGTGCTTCCTATTTCATCCACGAGGTTACTCAGCGGTGGATTACTTTAGGGTTCCTAGAACCACCCCATTGTTGTAGCTTAAGGTGTTATGCCAAAGGGGTTATGTTCCAATTGAGTGGATAGGGACGTACCCTTTTCTGAAACCTGCAATACATTGTGAAGTGAAATGGTGTGTTTTTTTATCTTGTTTAACTTAATGTGGTTTTAAGTAGCACACCATTTGGTAACCTGTATGAAAACACGTGTATTAGAAGGTTTTAGTTTTATCTTGACTTATTTCTTTCTTTGACAATCGTTAGGCCCTACATGTAAATATTTAGTTATTTTCCATCAAATAAGAAAGAGAGTTTGTACGTTGTTTTTAATTCATAAGATCACCAAAAAGGTGTGAACGAAGAGCATACACAACATAGAAAACTCAACTAAAAACAAGTTATGGAGAATAACACCTTAAGTGTTTTGCAAAAGGAAACTCATTTTAGCCAACTTTGAACTTTAATCCACTTTAAAGCTTAAATTGAATTGTTTTGGAAGCAAAATAGAAGGTTTTTTGAAATGTTTTTGATTCCCCAGATCACCTAGAAGGTGCGAGGGAAGAGCATACGCATTTCAAAGGACCCCTAAAAATGAAAAACGTGAACACTCAACTAAGTTATCATAAAAATATGAAGGAAAAGAAACCTGTAAAACACTTTTAGAACCCTGTGAGAAAGTTAGAAAACCAAGAATATTAGAAAATTCCATAAATCTATTTTTAGCAGTTTTTCAATGGTTTTTAGTATTTTGTATTTTCGGAGGTCTCTGGGGCACTTTGGGAGTTTTGATGATAGAAGTAACAATACCAAAGGTATATTAATTTTGGAAATTTTCCCGCAAATTTCACTTTTTTCTCTTTCTGATGCCTATTCAAACTCTAAAAATTGGTCAATGGGTCAAAAGATATGACCCAAACTAGGAGCACTAAAAATATATGAACAAATATGGATCAAACAGAGATTCCTCCGCCCCCTTCAAGGTGTATACGTGTTTTTTTAGGTGTTTGCACATGGTTTTGGGTGCCAGCACCCCTCTGTGTAAACCTAGTATATTTGCAGGGTGAATGCGCTACCAGAGAGATGCCTATGCTAGCATAAGTGTGCATGCACTAGAAAATAGGTGCCTATGCTAGGGGAGAAAAAAATGGTGAAAGTTATGATAGTGCGTGTGCACTAGCAAAAGGGGTGCTTGCACCAGAAAAAGGGTGTATGCGCCACGGTTTGGGTATGTGCGCACCTCTTAAAAAAGTTGACTAAGGACCTAGAATACACAGGTTGTTTGCGTGTGGGTTTGGGTGCCTACACACCTAGTGAAAACAAATAGGTTACAGGGTGTCTACGCTGGCAGAAGGGTATGTGCGCCATGATTTTGGCATGTGTGCCTTCTTTAAGGTGACTACGTTTGGGTTTGGGTGCCTACTCACCTCTACTAAAAAAGGATAGTCTAAAGGCATCTACCCTGGCAGAAAGGTGTATGCGCCCCTACCTGAAAACCCACCAAAAAACACGGAAAATGCAATTTTAAAAGTGTCAATAGGTTATAAATTAGCCATTAAATGTAGTTTCTAGCATAAAATTAATAAATAAGCATGAAAATGAGGGTTAACTACATAAAACCTAGCTAAAAATCTCAAGGCAAAATATTTAACCCTACAAAAACATGTAAAACGTTAGAAACTGAAATAAGAGCTTCAAAATGACTCCATTAATGGAGGATGGACTTCATGTCCCACTGGGCGTTCCAAATGTATGCAATGGAAAAAATTTAAAGCTATGGAATGAGGCTAAATAACCTCAAAGCTTAACTAAACTCAACCATGCACCATGAGATAAGAGCTAAACAAGAGTTAATCCTATACATGTATCATAACTTTGACAAAAACATCAAAACCTAGCATATATACTACTCTCTACTCTTTTGAAAGCTATAAAACATTGAACCTATGAAGATCCTAGCAATCAAATGTGATGTTTGATATGAAACTCAAGCTTTCAAGAATGGAGTCCCACCATTAGTGGCTTCTAGGCCAATGGTTCTCTCCATATTACTTAAACTTGGATTATGGATGCAAATGGAGGCTTATTAGCTCAACAATGGAGGAAGGCAAGTTTAAGATCAAATGTCTAATTAGCTTAAAGCTAATACAAATGAGATCTCAAAGCTTTCTTAGGCTTTTTTTGGTTTTGTGTTATGTAAATTTGTGTCTTTGAATGGGTAGGCCTAGCCTTGTATTTATAGTTTTCCGAATGGAAGAGTTTAAACTTTGGGTGCATGTGTGACTAAAGCCTAAAAATAACTTTAGGATTATATTAGGATAAGCATGCTTTATGCTTAGTTAAGCTTGGTTTAGGCTAGTTAAACTAGATTAGTAAGTGATTAGAGACTCATTGAGAGTCGAGAGGAGTATAGATAATCAATTATGATTGACAGATAGCCTAGGAAGCCAATAGAAGTGATCTAGAGAGAACTAGGGAGGTTTTGAATGGTCGAAAGGAGGAATTATTTGCTAATAAGAGAGATATTAGCCCAATTATATGATTATAGGAGGAATACGACCTAGAAGGTGTCATAAATGGGCATCCGAGAATGGAGCGAAGAGTGGCCAATTAACGAAGTGTCGTTAATCGGTTGAATTGGAGGAAATACTAGGTGTAAGCATATTTTAGGTGTCTACAAAGGGTTTCTCCTACAAAATTAGTATTACACTAAAATTATTCTTCCTCTTCTACCATAGATGCAACAAATTCCTCAATTTCAGCACAAACATTGTAATCACTTACAATCATGCTAGGATAAGTTAGAATAACACTTTCAAGATCATTAATAGGCTTTAATTTTGTCGATATAGCATGAGAATAAACTATAAGATAATCATTATGAGAGGATCCAAAATCATTATAAAGAGATTTGGAAACTTGAACAAAAATATCATACTAAACTTCAATAGTATAATCATGTGATTCCATATTAGTATCAATTTTAGCGTCTTCATAATAAAAATTATTATCATCGGCTATCATATCTTCATACAAATCATATGGGTTTTCAATAATGGAATTTTCAACCCCGAGATTAATATATATGAAATATCCTCAAACTTCAAATCCAAGTTGAAAGCATGAATAAGTGTCAATGAATTTTTATCTCTCAAGTAATTCAAATATCCATTGAATGCATCACAATATACACTAAGGGAATAAGATTCACTTGATTTTAAATTTTGATGGAATTTATTCCATGTTTCAAAAAATATGAGATTGCACTCCTTAATACTTTCATTCTTCTCTTTTTTCATTTAAAAAAAATTATAAGAGAAGAGTAATCTATATTATTACTATATTTCTCAATGAAGAGACACTGAAATTTATCCCAATAATAAATAATTCTATCAAGAAACTCATTAAACCACTCCCATGCATCATCAACTAAATTTTGAATAATCATCGTAAAAAATAGTACCTTCATTATCAATCTATAGAAACAAAATCATGCACTTGGGTACATTTCTAGGTCCTTAAAGCATACTTGTATTCATATGATTCCTAAGCAAGAAAACTAGTGATTGATTGATGTCTTTGGTCTCTTTTCTATCTTTCTTGATTTCTCTTTGGTCTTGCACACCCTACAGCCCAGTTGATACTTCACTTGTTTATCTTTTATCACTTCAGACACTAGCGCCCAGGTTCCCTTGCCCCCTCTAGGTGCCCCTGACCTCTTTCTATCTTACTCTCTCTTTTTGGGCCTCTTTTATATTTTGGGCATCTTGTTTTCCTATGGGTCAACCGTCTAGCTGTCAATTACAAAATTTAACCAAGGGAATCATATAAATACAAATCTATGTGACCAAAATAAAGGACCAAGCTCTAATTATCTATTATCATCACCTAAGGTTTCATCCAAAATCATTTAAGAGCATTGAAGGCATTTCTCTAGCATCCACTCAAGGTAAAATGGAATTCATTTTTAGCATACATGCATAGGAGGGGAAGTTAATTTTTTCATCCACACATCTATTTATATTATTACATCTATCTATCACTTGTTATCATGTGCACTTGTACAAGGGATTCCTAGTGCATGATTCTATCACATACTCACAAGAGCTACATGGATTCTGAGATGTAGTACAATGCTCGGTCGCAAGTTCACTCAATCGAGTGACTATCGAGGTCAGTATGAATCTCCATATTGCATATTTTATTTTTAGCATTTGATGTAGTTTGAGGGTTTTGTATTTCAATATCTCTTTGAAATATGCAAGCGACTTCTACAATCAAAGTGTGACATACAGGTGACCAACATCGACTATCAGCGACAATCTTGTGATACTATAAAAATCAGGTTTTGAGCCCTTATACAGTCACAGGATCCTAGTAGAGGTCTCTAACACCTAGGCACCCTCACCCTAGTCCAATCACCCTAGTCTAAGCTTATCTGACAATTCTATAATTTACTGTAATTAGTTGAGACAGTCTGACTTTCCTTTTCATCATTTTTCTAGTCTAGATTAGTTCCATGGATAGCATGAATCAGCTAAGTCACTATTTCCCTCTCTTACACTTACGTATTCATATTTATCTTGCTTAATATTACTTGTGTCAAATCTGTACTTTATCATTTATTTATCATGCGTGACTCTGTAATTAGGGTTTATATAAAAATTCATATTTTGTTCAATCATAATCTAGAAATTTTCAATCAAGTTAATAAAGGATTTCAAATGTTTTTCTCCCTTAAGTTTGTGATTTTCATTAAACTTAGGTAAAAATTCTCTAATAGATTTTAGGAAATATGCTAAGAAATCATGGACATAGTATATATTAACAGGATAATATCTCTAACCAATAAATGAGAGTTTATGTATAGTTTTATTTGAAGCATAATGAGAACCTATAAATACTAACATATTACACATAATAATCTTAACTCATAAATAAAAATACACGAACTAAATAGGCATAAGTGTCACCTAAACCACCAGAAAACTAAGCACAAGAAGCCAAACCATAGATTTCCATTCTTCATATACACATATGATGCAACCAACAAGTCTTAAAGCCACTGATCTAATTCAATATAAATATCCAGGAACAAATCACAAGAAGGATTCACTGGGAAAAATGAGAGAGCGTCAATTTTGAACTCTTTTGCAAAAATTTAGAAAATAAACCAACAGCTAGATGTTTGAAAACCAAAATAAATAATGAAGCATGTAGGTCTAAATATCCACAAGGAGTCACCACTTCCAAAGGAAAAATAAGATCTAGATTCTTTATGCAAAATTTATAATAATTGAAACTGAAAGAAATTGTAGATCTAAAAATGAAACCAAGGCATGCCAACTAAAAAAAAATTGGCATATCTATGACAATGGTGCCAATTTTTTGGCTCCCAAATTTGTTCTACCCTTGAATTTTGTGAAGATATTCTGAAGGATGAGTCATTTGTAGAAAATGGGATATCTTCAACAATCTGTGAATGGATTCAAGTTCGATAATATGATAAAGGGGGGGCACTTCTCTATTTTTCCTAGTTCTGCATGGCCAAGGGTAGAGACCCTAGAAATTCTTAACATAAGATGAGCCTAAACCCACATGATTTTTGTCTATATATTCAAGCTCCATGACTAATATCCTAATTAAGTGTCACTTGTGACATAGCCACAAATTTATAGGAGAAAACATAGACCTGAATTTTTCTATTACAAATATTTGATGATATCCATAATTTTTTTGTTCTTATATGCATCCAACAAAACCTAAAGATGGATTTATAATGGAGAGGCCTTTAAAGATGTTTGAGATAAATAGAGGTCTCAAGAAGGTAGTACAATAATATTTTATTAAAAAAGGGGGGTTGATCATTCCAACTTCATATGTGCCTTGTCCATTCGGCCAAATCTACAAATATGAGATGGAGTCAGAGATAACACAAGAGTTGCATCAATTTACAAAATTGCTACATCTCCCCACAAATCAAACAATCATTATACCACATATAATGAGATCTAATAAACCATCAGACCACCATAACTCAGAATCTAAAATATATCATTAGCTAAAAAAATTAGTGTAAATAAAGCCATAATTTCACAAGGATTTTATAACTAAATGCTTTAGTGGCTACACATTAGACATCTGCACTTGATTACCAAATTAAGACTCAAAAAAATTGAGTAAATACACTTATACCTCAAATGATAGCTTCCTTTCTAATCCATTATATTATTCATGAATCATCAAAACAAATATGGCTACTCTCCCATATGTTTATTATGATATCCTTGAATTGATTATTGTCATTCCTTCTCTAAAAATCTAAAACAAATCCAAAATGAACACCTACAGACTAAACTACCAAAGGGATCAAATATCAAGACCAAGATGGCCAAGCTAGAATATAATTAGATGAAACACATTCTTCATCTATTTATATAATTGAGAGAACATTCCATAATGGAATTAGAGGGAAAATCATAGATTGAGAGCCAATGAGAAGAGAGAAACAAGCATATAAAAATTGACGATTGGCTCCATTATTAATCAAGTTACACATGGAACCAATTGGAATTCAATTTAAAATCTCAGGGTCACATTCATGCTTCTTGAGAAACACAACACTCTTATGTGGAATAAGGGAGGCCCAACACATGATCAATTTGGATAAATGGTTTGACAAAAGGAAGAAAATGATGGGAAATGATACCAAAAATTATGTCACAAATACATCACCAATTCGCCCCAAATTTTTTCCCAATGTGTATCCCTTCTGATAATATTTCCAATGGTATCATTTTCATGTGATTTGGAGTTCCCAATCAAAATTTATGGCCATTCAAAACTGCCCATATCGTTTAACAAAATTAACAGCCATGGGGCCTTCAAATTTAGCCTTAGAGTTGATTCTACCATGTGTCCTCTTCTCATTCATTATGGGATTGGTTTTGGATTGGGGTGTCATTGATAACCATGAGACCATTTAATTTGACATATTAATTCCTCACGGGATCTCGTGATCATAGGGTCATTTTCACTTTCATTTATATGTTCACGTGAATCCAACAGTCCATGGTTGGTCCACATGGACCAATCATGTGTCTTCAGGTTCATAAGAACCTAGCCCTATTTGTCTCAGACTTGCTAAACTTTAATGAACCATGATCAGTTCCACATAACATTTCCTCATTTGTTCTTGGATTCGTGGAATCCTTATCTCTTTATTCCTTAGCCAATTTTTGGTTTGTGACCCACCCTGCTCAATCCATGAACCCAATTTTTAGTGATTTCACCACATGGAATAATCCCTTTCCGTTTGGTTTCTTTGGATTTATGTCCTCCTTGGTGCTATGGGATTGAACCTTTAGGACCACAAACTTATTTTATTGGTCTACATAGTACCAATCAAGACCTTTCATGCTTCTAGGTTCTTCTTTCCTTGGTCAGTTTTTCCCAATATTTCAAAGGGTTGGGGAAAGTGACATGTTCCCTCAAATAATTTTGTCCCAAGTAAACACATACATTTCACTAAAAAGGTTTTAACTCTTGGATCCGTTACTCCACTTAATAAACCAAGTTCTCCCGCATATATTACAAGTGACACTCCTCTTCCCAAAAAATGTGGGATTATTCCCCAACCATAAAAATCAAATCTAACCATAAAAATTTAAAGTGTCTAAGTATTAAATGCTGAGAGAACTCCACATGCCCACTCTGTAGCTTGATTAAAATTGACATTTTACTAGCAAAGGACTTTAAGGGTTTGAATGTCAAGTGGACATTTTTGGTGAGTTTAAAAACATAAGGATTCAGAAAATGGTATTTTTTTCACCATTCAATCTCAAAATGTTAATTCTAAGGCCCCAAAATGAGGTGAACAATTTTGGGTGCCAACATTGTGCACTCACATCTCTCCAACACCACTCTATATATCTAAATACATATCTTTCCTTATATATTTGAGGTTTTAGCATATTGTGAAAACTAATTACACATAATAATATGTTATTATGAAATTGGGTAGAGGAGGAGGGTCCGATGGAAGAGCTAGGGTTTTGGATAGAACAAGAAACAAGAGCTAGTGGTGAACATGGAGTAGTGCGGTGGGGGCTGGCAAAGATTTTAATGAAGTGCTCTAACTCGATATCCTTAGCCATTGTCTGGCAGAATGATGTATGAAGGATATATTGTTTGTTCTGTTCCACTAGAGGTCAGCTTGGAAAAAGGGATTTCTGAGGAAGCCCAGAGGTTTGTTGGGTTCCTTCTCAGCTAGGACGTAAGACATTCTTGGCCCTCAAGAAGGCTCCTGGTCCTGTCACACTTAAGCCTTTTCCGGTGGAGGATCTCGTGGCTTCGTTTGTTATTTTTTATTCTTGTTTCCATTGTTCTCAAGATGAGATGATTTTGGAGCCACTACCTGAAGAGGTTGTGTAGATCTTTAGGGTTGTTCCTAAAGTGGAGGATCTTGTGGTGAGTCTAAAGTTTCTTCAAGCTCCTATTACCCAGACAGGTCTATTTTATTTAGGTCCTACGATTTTGGATGGCCCTCCTATGTGGCCTGGGTGTATCAAGATTAGTGTTTCGTTTTTGGTTGGAGACCCATTTTAGATCCCAGATATTCTGTTATGGGTATCGATGGTCATTTGTTCTTTTTTTCCATGTTTTTTATATTAGATATGGTTGGAGGAAGAAGGGGTGTTTAGAAGTGGAAGCGTTCTCCTTTCTTGGTTTGAATTTGGGTTTTCTGGATTAGTATCTTTCTTCCTTCTTGGGGCTCGTCAATCTTGGTTCCCAAAGAGCCGCATTACAAAGCGTTCTCTATTTTTTCAGGCTCTGCTTCTAGTTTGACCCTTTCTGCTGCAACAACTAGAGTATGTAGGCTTGTCCTTCTTTGTTCTTTGTGGTTCATGTTTTTCTCTTTATTTTGGTCTTTATTTAGGTTTTGTTTTGGTACCTTTGTTGTTGTGGGAAGTCAATTTTCACTGGTGGGAAGTCAATTTTGGCTGGTGGGGTGCTCGGTGTTAATAGTGTTGTTTTTTGGCCTTTTGGATTGGTAGTTGGGTTTACCCCTACCCACTTTGGGTTTGCACTTGTAGCAGTGATGTGTTGGTTTCGGGTTATCAGTCCAGTTGTGTTTTGTTACTTTCATCATGTGTGGGCTTCCCTGGTCGTATGGCACCTTCTTTCGCATGTCTGGTCTACGTGTGTTTATTGGGTTTATGTGCCTCTCTCGCCCCTCTTGCACGATCCCCGTTTGGGTGGTAATGTGTGAGGGGTGAGTTGGCCTTTGTTGTATTGTTTCCTGCTCTGATGCATTTTAGGTGTGTTGTTTCATTTTTATTTACTGACATTTCGTTTGAGCTTGGGTATTCTTTTCTATGGTCTTCCAACGTCTATATCTTTTGTATTGGGTGGGGTCCTGCTAACCCCCCAATTCATAGCTCCGGTCAAAAGCATTTAAATATCAAAAAAATAACAATAATATGTTATTATGATATTGTGTGATTAATGTTTGATATTAATTAATCATAATTACCCCTAGTATCAAACCTTACATTATTTTTTAGTTTTTTTACATTCCATAATAATATTATACATCTTAAAAAGGGTGTCAACATTTGGTGAACCTAACTTGCGATTGTCTCTTTCCCCTTATTTAAAACCCTGGTTTCCCTAAGGTTTGATTTTTACATTTTGTATTTAAATCCAAACCTACTTTTCATCTATCACCTACCCTAGATTTAGTTTTCACCATTTTTTGTAGTGCCTCATGGTCAGTTCTACCCTTTGGGTCTCTTTCTAGGGCTTTCTAATTGCCAAATCACCTTTCATCACAAATCTCAATCATAATGTCTCTGTTAGAGCTCAAAATTTCATCGTACCCCAATCATATACAACCCGAGATTTTGAAGCAACATGGGACTCTCTCCGAGTTGTGGGACTTGCAAATTGAGATAGACCTCCAAAGGACTACTTATTCCTACTGCCAAACTAATCTCAGGAAGGTAAATTCATCTACCTAGCACTAATATATGATTCCAAGATACCAGGGAGGAAGGAAAGTACATAAAAATGAAAATCCTAAACTAAGGGAGGTGATAGCACCAGAAATAAAGGGAAAGATATTTTTGAAAGAGAGAAAATGGAATGAAACAATGATGGGGAGGGAAAAAATTGTATTCACAGTCCAAAGAAGTATCTAAACTTCCATTTTCACACAATGCACAATAGAAATAAACCCTTTAATATGAAGAAACACATAAAGCACACCTGCAAGTGAATGAAAAGGAAAGGAAATGTAATAAATCACCAGTTAAGGCTGAATAGAGCCATAAAACAAGTGATATTATTGATTCAAAATGATGCGCAAATCATTACAATGGAAGAATAATGTGTGAATTCATTACCAGATTAAAATTCAAGGATTGTAACTCAAGAACACTTGTGTAGCACTTTTCAATGATGCCCTTACATTTCCAAAGTATCCAACAACAAATGAGAATTTTTTTTACAATATATAGAAATTGGAGAGAAAGATAAGGTAAATTGGAGGGAAACTCGAATTCCTCCTTCCACCCACTAACAACCATCTGTAAAGTGAATGGGCACCCTGTAAGGCCATACTTACATCCATTTTGTTGTGTAAGAAGAGATTGAGCATTGTTTTTTCATCAATTTTTGGTGGTTGAACTACCTGTGATTATGTTTTCAATGCCTGGAACAATTTTCTCATTAATTCCCACAAAACACCATAAAATTTTGAATCTGGTTGTATCAAATTGAGGGGCTCAAGGAGATATTTTTGTATCAATGAAAAACTTGGGAAATTATCTAACTTAGACTAACACCTAGTAGTCTAAAATCTTGAACCAAATCCCTCAATAACCACCATGATAAGAGCTAAGAAAATTAACTTTAAAAGAATGCATTATAAATGAAACAAGCAACATGTGAAGTTTATTCTACTCTTTAGATTGTTAAACTATTTTTGAACCTATTTAAATTCTAAACAATCAAAGGGGTTTTGTTGTTTACTCCAAAAGGATGAAGATATCTCAATAATGATGGTTTCAAGATCATCCTTAGTTTATCCCTTACTAGCCCAATTGGGAGGAAATATGCAAAATGAAGCTAGTTTAATGGTGGATGACTCAAGATCAAATGCCTTATCAGTTTGGCTAATGCAAATGAGCTCTTAAGCTATGTCAAGATGTGAGATGATATCAAGATCAAGTTGTCAATAAGGTGTAAGGTTGAAAGGGAAGAGTGACCCCTGTATTTATATATTTTGGTTTGGGAAATATTGGACATCTAGTGCATGTGGGACAAATGAACAAGCCAAAATATATCTTTTTGGAAGTCAAAGTACTTTTTTGCTAGATTAGGAGCTAATTAACCTTTTACGATTAATTAGGGACTCTAAACAAGCTTAGGAAGATTTCTAAGAGTTTTTGGAGGATTTTGGATTATATTTTGGAAGTTTTGGAAGTGGGAGATAACCAATGATAAGGTTCATTGATTAAATACAAGATAGAAGAATTAATCAATGTGAAACTAGCTGATTAAGAGAATTGTCACTAATCAACTTGTCGTAAAATGGCATCCTAAGTGAGTTAGAAGAAGATTTAGATAACGAAGTGTCATTATTCGAAATAGAGTGAAAGGAGATGAAGATATTCAGTGTAATGTTATTAATAAGATTTCTTTGATCGAAATCTAGGTGTCCACATTTTCCCCTCTTTGGGGTGGTGTAAGCAACATCGCTCCAA
Source organism: Taxus chinensis (assembly GCA_019776745.2). Lineage (NCBI taxonomy): Eukaryota > Viridiplantae > Streptophyta > Pinopsida > Cupressales > Taxaceae > Taxus > Taxus chinensis. The sequence goes on along the minus strand of CM034155.1, from coordinate 156,236,196 downwards.
AGATAGTAGACATTACAAATACAAATTTTGAAGGGGGAGAATAAAAATTAGTATAATGAAGGGTGCCCCCTCAAGTGTCGATGGGGTGATGAAAGAATTCAATCGACGATCGAAAAGAGGAAGGAAATAGATAGAAGAAGTGAATGGGAGGGGGGATAGAAGGTAATCCCCACTACCCCAAGTGTTTTGGATGAATAGTGTTAGATAGAAGAAAATGAGAGGAGATTAAGATGAATATAAGAGAATGCAAATAGCTTACATCCAACCAATATAAACAACTTATTTTTTTATCATATTGCTTAGAATATACGTCATCATTTTTTATTAAAAATGAATGAACAAAAGTGTAGGATGACATGAAAATCCATATACGAACAAATTTCCATTGCTAAAAATGCCAACTCCATGCAACATACATAATGCAATGCAATACAAGAAAGTAAACAATCTAACCTAACAAAGAAACATAATGTAATATTTTTGTTATCAAGCTTCAGTTCCAACCTACGTAAATTAACAACAAGTGTTGATGATGGTGCCCCAGGTAAGGATACATGTAAGGGGAAAAACAAAGGACACTTGGGTCCTATGAAAAGAAATCGTGCACTATAAAACAATACCAAGTAACTCGTTGTGTCCCAGAGTATAGACATAGTAAGGAAACTAGCGTCATTAATGGGGGTAGATCCAGATGATCTACAAGTCATGCATATGAACAGGCGAGAACCAAATAGCAACGTTTTATAGGATGATTTTAAATTTTTAGAATTTTTATTAAACATATTTGAATGTTTTTGTGATTTTGATTTTTTTCCGAAGCTATGTATAGGAAGACAAATAAGCATGAATTCCCCCAACGATAGCTGGGATGTACAAGGGTAGAATGTCACGCATACGAGAAAGTGAAGATGTGAAAGTTTCCCAGCATTAGGTGGGAGTTTTCAAAGAAAAACTCTTCATGCACATAGGATAGGTCAAGGCCACTATGGATATGTTCGATCATGATAACGAACAAAAACCAATGACATGTTGGGAAGGAGCAAGGATGCCCCTAGTGTAAGCTAACCAGGAAGCCGATGATAGGAAGAAGTAGAAGATTGCTTTATTTGAAACAAGGGATGAAGGGCCTCAAACATGACAAAAATGATATCCTATACACATGGATGTTCTTAACGAAGCAAAATAATAGTGAATTTTACTAAAGGAAATAGATAATGAATCTAGAGGATTTAACGATGAAAAGGTAATTAGCCAAAGGCATAAATTGTGAGACAATATATGGACTAAAGTAAGATTCTTAACAATGTCTAAAGCAAGACAATTGATAACATACTAATTTTGTTTTCTCATAGAGATCCAGTGTGTGCATGTGGAAATTAATTACCTCTTAGAGGGAAGACTTGATAGACAATAAGTGATGACACCCTAGCCAATATTTATGAATGATTTATGTTAAGAGGTGATTTGTGAATGAAGGGTGGAAGGAGATTCGTACATTGCTCTGCTACCAACTAGGAATCCATAGCCCCGATGGAGATGCATTTGATTCTAATCGCAACATTTCTCTACTACTAGTAAGGCATCCATAGCCCTGGTAGAGATATTGGAAATACCCTAAGAGAGATTTATATATCAATTTTCTTTTGCTTTTAGCTTTGTGCTTTTTGATTTGATTGATTCTTTTTATTTCTAAAATGAATTTCAACTCTCTTGATTTGACAAGGGATTAAGATCCACTGATGGCTTGATGCTAGGAGGTGGAAGTGCCTATGATGACAACATTGGCTAGTGTCAATAAACATATCCAAAATTTATTCACAACAATTTTATTAGATGTTGATTGTGATAGGATCTCTAAGAGTTCATTCATTATCTAATCTACTAAGGTGATGAAAGACCAAGGTCAAACAGATACCATAGAGATAAACGTCACAAAATGCGTGCGAATGACCTAACCAAATTATCATTAAAGGGATGAAAGTGGTGGATGAATTGTAGAGGAATGGAAGGGAAGGGAAGAAAGAATATCCATGTGTATGTAATACCTTATTGCAATGTTTGATCTTTGTTCCTTTGATTTTTTTGTATGTTTTCTCACTTTTTATATTTTTGTAATTATTTTGAATTTTAGATTTTTGATAGTTTTAGGAAATTTGGGACTAACAAAGTCACTCTATGTGATAGGATCCAACAATAATGTTTGTAATTTCCTTGATAAGGGAGATTAAGCCTATTTGCTTATCAAGGGCCATATTCTCTCCTATTTTAATGATCGTGGTGAGCTCATACTTAATAAATTTGTGATTTATCTTGAAACATGGATTTCACATGCGAGAGCTTGAGTTCCCTATCCAAAGGTTTATGCACTCTATGCCATACTTGATGGTTGCTTTGGTGTGTGTTCTTGAATCACGTTTGATTTACAACTTTGATATTATTCGAGTTGTTGGGATATTTGGATATCTTTGGAGTTTTTATCTTAGCTTGATAATGAAAATGTTTGGATTTCTTATAAGTGACTACATGACTTGTCTGATCCCGAGAAGTAGGAGGTGAAAGTGGATGTTTATGAGTGATGAAAGGAAATGCATGGATGATGGTGGGCTTGCCCCAATCATTGGTAGAAGGATGATGTGATGGATGAAAAGGATATGGTCCAAGAATTGAAGAGGATGGGCTACCAGGAGGTGATCCACAGAAAGAAGATGAAAGGCTACTATGATGTGGCCCTAAGATGGAAGAATAAGGGCTACCTAGAGAGGTTTCTCATACATAGAGTATTATTAAGGGGGCCTACTAGGGCACGTGGCCCAAGAATCAGAATATAAGGGGCTACTAGGATGTGCCCCATAGTATAGATGATGAGGGGACTACTCAGAGAAGTGTCCCACCAATAGAAGATGGTGGGCTATTGGGATGTGGCCCTAGACATAGAATATAGATGGGCTACCAAGAGGTGACCCAAGCATAGGAGATGAGGGAATACTTAGTGGTGAGCCACAAATAGAAGACGGAAGGCTACTTAGAGGAGACTCACACATAGGAGATGGTGAACTATTTAGCAGATACCCACTCATAGAAGATGGGGGGCTACCAAGTGGTGGCCCAAGGATAGTAGAAGATGGTGGGAAACTAGGACCTAGCCCAAGAATGGAAGATAAATGGCTGCATGGAGAGGATTCACTAATAGACAATAAAGGGCTACTAAGATGTGGCCTAAGAGAAGATGAGGATGGGCTACCAAGAGTAGACCTAAGGTGAGATTGTGATTGATCAATTGTGATATATAAAGAATGATTAGATAATGAGAAGATAGCCCACATATCAATGTTAGACCCCGACATCTCATCATGGTCAGAGGAAGGTGAAGATGGAAAATAATAGAAGAATCAAGTTCCATGACCTTAGGTTCTTCCTCTGCATTCTGATAAAAGGAATCAACTTTTTCCTACCCATACGCGAGCGTATCGATTTATAGAAACAACCCTTATTTGTAATCCTCTAGAGGGATATAATTTTGTAGTCTGATTGTTCCTTCATTCTGAGAGAAATCAATTAGTAGATGTTGTTGTTCTTCGACTATAGGAGCTTTACTAGAAGAAACGGGTCCAACATGCATGAAAGTTTTAGAATATATGTGATGATGTAGACAAGGGGAAGGCTTGACCCTATTGTGTCCATAAAAGAATTGGATTGTGCGTCAAAAAGATATCTTAGCACATCGTTTCTTGTGAATTTGTCATTGTGGACGCAAACATCGATCTTCAGAAGATTGATAAGGATATGGTAAGACATGGTTGAAAGGGCTCAAGGGATGAATAGGGATTGGATTCTAATTGATAGAGGAAGATGACTTGTGAGATGAAGTGTACCTAGAGCTAGATGTCTTCTGAGTAGAAGAAGATGAAATGGACTTACCTATACGATGATATAGTGTTGGTAAACTATTAGGATTGAGTCTAAATTCCACAGATTGTGACATAGGAGGCAACTTGGAAGATTGTCTAAAAGAACTTTGATTCGCATGAATTTTAAAGGAGGAAGAATTTGTTGAGGTGACTGATGAAAGAGGTTCTACAAAGAAATGGAGGACCAAAACTTAAGAGTCGATTTAGAGGAATCTGAATAGTAGTTTGGATCAGACTCATCGAAATATGGAGCGGATTGTAAATAATAGTTTGGATCTTAATCATAAGAAGAGTGGGGGGATCTGAATAATAATTTGGTTCAAAATTTGCCAAACCAGACTACCAACTATGAGATGAAGGTGGGGAACTAGTACCCGAACGGGCCCTCTAGTGCGAAGAACCAAACGAGGTTTAGTCGTAATGGAAATCTTTTGATGTGAATGCCTAAACCTAAGTTTCGTATTGTTGTAAGTGTGAGGAACCACATGATAGTCAATCATTGTTAGCATCGTTTAGGTACAAATGCCTAGACCTAGATAGTGTGATGGAACTCCTTCAAAGGGAAGGAAGTGACACGTCGATTTAGGGAAGCATAATGACATCCAACTAGACATTTGGTAAATATGGGGATGTTGGTGTGATTCTCCAAAGAAGATCTAAGGAAAACATACACCGTAATGACACTATTTCGATGATGCAACAAGATTTTCCTAGAATAATTATATGAGTTTGTTAACCCATAAGGAACAATCATGCAAGTCTATGAGTAAACCAATCAAGCAATCTAAATGGTTACACCTAATGTTTCCAACAATAGTTTGTTGTATAAATGATAAATGATCAACTCAATGTCAACATTTATGTCGAGTTCAAAATGAACATGGTGTAAATATTAAGGGGTAGATGTGACTTCCAATCAAAGGATACTACGACAATTTTTTGAAACAAGAAATACCTAAGTCTATAAAGGTATAAATTACACACATAAGCAACGCAACAATACTACTAAGGTATGTTAACCAATTTTCAAGAGAAAGAAACGTTCTTATCACCAAAATAGTATGGGTATGGTATACGAACAACTTAATCAACACCTTTCAAGGGTGATATAATGTTTTAAATAAAAGCAAGTGAAATTATGCTAAGGATTTGTTAAAATGTGGGCAGCGCAATGCCACAATGTGGACACTTAGATCCCATTCATGAGGAACAAAATGTAAGTATTGTAATTGTGTCGATGTAATGTGAACAAAGTAGTACGTCTAAGGGAGATAAAAAGATGAATCAAGCCTAACTATGATGATGATCTTGAAATCAAGATCAAGTCGCTATCAAGATGTAAAAATGTACCCACACACATTAAATGTTTAATAAATCAGCTGCAAACATGGATGAGAGTAAATGGATATAAAAGTGGTGAACACAATCCATTGATAAAACTCACAAAACATGCCTTCCCTTGTCCCAAATGGGCAACAAGAATACAAATGAGTAGACCAAGTGGTGGTGAAACAAGCTAGTATAACTTTGGTAGAGTTTCACCTTGCCTTAGGGAAAGTGAAGAACTAAGAAAAAGGGATACAATGCGAGGTTCGTGATGAATATCACTAGACCCCAACTTTGATGGACTCTCCCCTTGTTTGTTAAACAAGTTTTTGACTCTAAAGAAGTTAGTTTTTCATGATGGCTCTTAACTTAATGATTTGGACTAGCATAAGTTGGATCCAAGATAATATGGCTTCTCTAGGTGGTTCTTTTAACCCTATTTGTCACAAATCACCTATGTGAGCTTGATTTTCCAAGAAAGTTACATTTACTAGTCTAGGAGTATCTCGGATTTACTTTACCCCCTTTAAATATGATGAGCAATGAATACGTTCATGCATATCTTTCACTAGGGTCACAATGGAGATGATTTTGATGCTAACTCACAAATGAAAACACTAGTCAAGTGGGTAAGCGGGGAACTTCCTATTTCATCCATGAGGTTACTCAGTGGTGGACTACTTTAGGGTTCCTATAACCACCCCATTTTTGTAGCTTAAGGTGTTATGTAAAAGGGGTTACGTCCTAGTTATGCAGATAGGAACATACCCTATTCTAAACCTACAGATATAGTTTCTTGAATGTGGTGTGTTTTTTATATTTTTTAGACTTAATGTGGTTTTTTTCACACACCATTTGGTAACCTACATCAAACGCATTTGTATTGTTTTAATCTCGATTCTTTTGCAAGTAGATTTTTGTCCTACACATAATGATTAGTAATTTTCCAAATTGTCAAAACATCATATAAAGGAGATTACACATTGTTTCTGATTTCCAAGATCATTCTAAGACACAAGGAAAGAGCATACGGAACAAAAAACCTCACTAGACTTGTAAAATGGAAAATACTTAATCAAATTGCAAGAAGTAAAATTATTTTTAGCCAACTTTGAAGTTATTTCTCATTTAGAAACTTAATTGAAGTGTTTGGAAAGCATAAGAAATCAAAACAAATGTAAACACCTCAAATTAAGTTAGCATAAAATAAATAATCAACAAGAACTTACAAAACACTGTTAAAAACCTGTAAGAATGTCAGAAAAACCTAGAATATTAAATCATGCAACCTATAACAAAAATTAAATTCTGACAAAGAATGCATGCGCGCCCTTTTCATCTTATGCACATGGGTTTTGGTATGTGTGCGCCCTTTAGGGTATGTGCACGGGTCTATGGAAATGATAAAGGGTATTTATGCATGCACATCTAAAATGATGTGTGCATGGGATTTTCAGTGTATGTGCACCACAGAAGATGTGTGTGCATCCCAAGAAAAATCCAAAATAACAAAAAATGAGGATTTATGCATGTGCGTCTAGAATGATGTGTGCGCGGGCTTTTCAGCATGTGCGCGCAGGTTTGGATGAGTGCGCGGATCTAGTTCAGTTGACAGGGTCAATAACATAACTTTCATGTACACGCCCTTTTTGACATGTACATGGGCCTTCCAACAAGTATGAGTCCTTTTTTACGTGTATGCACGGCCCTGAAAAAACACCAAAAAAGACGGAAACCTGAAATCTAAAAATGCAAACAGGTCCTAAATTAGTCATTTAACTACTTTTCTAACACAAACCCATTAAATACCTATGCTACAGGGATATTTAGCACATATGAGTTTACCAAATGCATGAATAAAACAAGTTTTCCCTTAAAAAAGCATTTAAATGGTTAGAAAAAGCATGTAAATGACAAAATTTAAACAATGTCTAATGGACTATGGGGTAGTCCCACCAGGCGTCCCATATGTATTAGTGAAAAACTTGGGAAACTATCTAACTTAGACTAACACCTAGTAGTCTAAAAGCTTGAACCAAATCCCTCAATACCCATCATAATAAGAGCTAATAAAATTAACTTTAAAAGCATGCATTATAAATGAAACAAGCAACATGTTAATTTTATTCTACTCTTTATATTGTTACATTATGTGTGAACCTATTTAGATTTAAAACAATCAAAGTAGTTTTGTTGTTTACTCCAAAAAGATGAAGAGATCTCACTAATGATGGTTTCAAGACCATGTTTAGTTTATCCCTTACTAACCCAATTGGGAAGAAATATGCAAGATGAAGTTATTTTAATAGTAGATGAATCAAGATCAAATGCCTTATTAGCTTGGATAATGCAAATGAGCTCTTAAGCTATGTACAGATGTGATATGATATCAAGATCAAGATGTCAATAAGGTGAAAGGTTGAAAGGGAGGGTTGACCCCTCCATTTATAGATTTTGGTTTGGAAAATATTGGACATCTAGTTCATGTGGTACAAATGAACAATCCAAAATCGATCATTTTAGAAGTCAAAGTACCTTTTCTCTAGATTAAGAGCTAATTAAAATTTTAGGATTAATTAGGTACTCTAAACAAGCTTAGGAAGATTTCTGAGAGTTTCTGGAGGAATTTTGATTAGATTTTGGAAGTGTTGGAAGTGATAGATAACCAATGATAAGGTTCATTGATTAAATACGAGATAGAAGACTCAATCAATGTGAAACTACCTGATTAAGAGAATTATCACCAATCAACTTATCGTAAAATGGCATCCTAAGTGAGTTAGAAGTAGAGTTAGATAATGAAGTGTCATTATTTGAAATAGAGTGAAAGGATATGAAGATAGTCAATGCAATGTTAGTAATAAGATTTCTTTGATCGAAATCTAGGTGTCTACAATTTCTAACGACATAAATTTTGTCTAATTTGGAGCTCTAGAGCTAAAGATATGATCATTTGAAGATTTGTATTTCAGGAAGCACAAGCATGTGACACAAGGCAGCCTTTGATTAGCTCGGGCATTTCCTCTGCCAACGTGGGAAACTTTTTCACCTTTTCTATGTGTTTGAATTTGATTAGCTTACAGTATCAAGCTTTACTTCCTTTCTTTTCTTTTCATTCCTTTGTCCCTATGAGTGGGTCTACTTCTTTAGAAATTCAATCCAATACAAAATTGTGACGCTTCTTCACAATTTCATACTGTCCATAGCTTAAACTAACCACTGTGAAGCATAAGCCAATAGGAATGATCAACGTATGTCTCATGTCATTTCTCTCTTACTTTCATGACTAACATCTGTGAAATGTGAGCCAATGAGAAAGTTCCATGCTCCTCTCAATGTGATACTTTCTTACTAACTTTGAGTGACCACTGCGAAGCATGAGCCAATAGGAAAGCTCCACACTACTTTGCATGTTATTTTATTTAATAGACCCTTGCTGAGAACTGTGAAATGTGAGCTAATGAAAAATCTCCATGCTTTTTGGAAATGTCAGTCTCTCTACTTCGTGCTTGCCTCTGATTGGCTTTTCCTTCACATTGCAACTTCTACCATGGGTGGACTTGGAATTTTTACTAAATTCTACTCATTCCATGGACTTAATGTCCATAGGAGACCATATGCTTGAAGTGTTATGGAATTCCACCATGTGTCTACCTCTAGTCATTGATCTTATGCCATCTTTCATTTCTTCCACCCTTCGTGTGTCCTTTGACTTGCCTTAAAAATTTGGCATCCAAATTTAACGGACATTTGAACATCCTACAGTATTTTGAAATGTCGCCATGTACCCACCTTTGAACCTTGCAACATGGCAGCCCCTCCTTGGTTATTGAGGTCAGGGATCTATTTGCAATTTGTACGTTGATCGACACTTTGTAATTTTTGTAGACCTAAAAATTGAACTTGCACCACTGCAAAACTATAAAAAACCTTCTAAATTGCGTAAATTGCAAAATATGCAGATTTATAAGGAATTTTTATATTTTCGGAAAGAGGTACAAATTTCTTATCTAAGGGATATGCTTCAGGGATCCCTAAGTACTTAAAATATATGAAAACAATAGATTTTAAAGTACTCAAAGGAAAAACAGTGTTAGTTGCCCAAAATGAAGAGTAAGATCATTTTGGTCAACATTTTTTATGACTCATAGGGAACATCTTCATACTAGATGAGTTTATCTGTGGCCTTGAAGCATCTGTTGGGCATGGATTCAAACTGGTAACTATGAAAATTGATCCAAAACCTAAAACTTACCCTCAATCCACCTAAAACTTTTCTTGAAGCTCAAATTTACCATCTCATCATAAAAAAATTCTAAGTTATGTTTTATGAGGATGGAAAATTTTTAACTCTAACATTTCGTTTTATCTCCAATGCAAGTTATGAAGAAACTGGAACAATAAAGTAGCAGTCCCCAACTCAAATGCATATCACTTTGATCCTGAATTCTAATCTGTTTGGGTTGAATGAATAAACCATGAATACTTGTCCAAAAATATAATTTTAGTTGTTCTGCATTTGTCTCCATCAAGAAATATAGCTTATCTTTAACACCTTAAAACTCTTCTCAACACAAAAAAACCTTAGAGAAAGGAAACCTATACTACCAAAAATACAATGTGTTGAAAGCACTTAGAGGACTTGAAAATTAAACTACTATGTACAAGATGTAATAAAAAATATTAATGGGAATGTTTGAGATAAATCCCATTGACTGGGGTTTGTAATGCATCTCCATCAAGGTCTGACAACTCAAAAGAGTTAGCTTCCTTGTAAGCAGTAATGATATATGGTCCACTCCATATTACATCAAACTTGGAGTGTCTCCTTAGTTTAGTTCTATCATCATCCCGTTTCAAAACTAAATCACCAACCTTAAACATTTGTAACCTGGCCTTTATATCAAACAACTACTTGGCTGATTTTTTATATTACTCTTATCTGATTATGGAAGAATTCCTTAGTTTTTCAAGTTCTGCCAATTGTTCCATTCTAATTTCTCTTTTATTTGTCCCTTCAAATTCCAACTGTTGGACCAATTCAAGTGAAGGAAATTCAAGTGACAAAGGAATCCTATATTCTTTTCCATAGAAAATCTTGTAAGGGGAAGTGCCAATTTCCTTCTTCATTATGATCCTATTAGCCCAAAGAGCATTCCTCACCTTGGTATGTCACTATCTTTTATTGACATCCATTATTCTCTTCATGATCGTAATTAGGATCTTGTTAGTGGATTCTATCAAGCCATTACCTTGAGGGTAATAGTTGGAAGAATTCTTCAAATAAATACCAAGTTCAAGAGCCCAACTAGAAATTTTAGATCCTAAGAACTCTTTTACATTATCAAAAATGATATTTTGAGGGATACCAAACCTTGTCACAATGTCTTTAAGGAAGTCCAGTATAACTGACTCAGTTGTTCCTTTAATGGCACAACCTTGGTCCCCCTGGTAAATTAGTCTATTGTCGTCAAGACCCATTTGTGACTAGAACTTAATGGAGGGTTGATCATGCTAATGAAATCAAGACCCCATTGAGCAAATGGTTGATCTGCTTGAATTGGATGAAGTGGAAGGGCACCCAGCCTCTTTTTACCAGTGAAAAAGGCATATTCTTTGCATTTCCTAACCCATTTGTGAGAATCAACAAATAATGTGGGCCAAAAGTAACATTCCTTAATGATTTTCATTGTTGTGGCCTTGGCAGAAAAAATCCCATCAGAGAAACCATCATGGTATTCAGTCAAAACCTTGTCATAATGCCCACCTTCAATGCACCTAAGAAAAAATCCATCAATATTTCTCTTAAACAAAATGCCACCAATTAATGTATAAGGAATAGATTGCAGCCTTATATGTCTTCTTTTCATTTTGTTTAGACCAAGAGGGTATGCACCAGTAGACATGAATCTAGTCATATCAATAATCCAGCTATAATCATTGATTACATCTTCTTCACCCTACAGAAATTCAACATTATGTGGAAGTTTTTCATTTATGAAGGAGGTATCTTGGTGATCTTGAGCATCCAAAGCCAACTTCTCACAAATTTATCTACATCTTACTAGTTTTGTGACCTTAATAGTCTCATCATATTCCATGATTTTGGTCACCCATCCATCTCTTTTCTTACTGATTTCTGCTCCCATGATGAAGTCTCTCACATTGGAATGTGAGACTAAAACTTTGATGTGATTATTGGAAAGCATGCTCTTGAATTTATTTAGAGCTCTCATGATAGAAAATACCTACTTCTTAATGTGGTTGTACTTTAATTCATAATCCTTTAGTGTTTGATTGAAGAAGGCCACTAGTTGTTCCATTCCTTGATCATTTTGCTAAGTAAAAATAGTAGCAATACTAGATTCAGCCCCATATACATATAGAATAAAATCCTTAGCATAGTTAGGATTGATAAGTGTAGGAGCTTAAGCAATATCTTTTTTTATCTTGACAAAACTCTCTTTCTCTTCTATTGTCCATTTGAAAACTGAATCATTCTTGAGCATAAGAGTAATAAACCTTACCAAACCTTCAAAGTTAGGAATAAATCTCCTAACAAAGTTAATTTTTCTAAGGAATGACTACAAATATTTTTTTAGCTGGCAAGGAGAGAGACAAGATGGCTAAAATTCTTTTTGGGTTAATGGAAATATCATCCTTTGAAACAATATGTCTCAAAATCTTACCCCTAAGGAATGCAAAGTTAAATTTCTTGGAATTAAGAGACGCCCCATATTCCCTACATCTTTCAAATACCATTTCAAGATGGTTGATATGATCCTCACTCTACTTTGAGATAATGGTAATGTCATCAAGATAGACAAGAGTGAATTCATTAATATACCCCTTGAAAGCAATGTCCATTGCTCTTTGGAATTTGGAACTTGTATTTGACAAACCAAAGGGCATCTTCTGATAAGCATATGTTCCCCATTTGGTTGTAAATGCAATCTTATACCGATCCTTCTCCCAAACAATGATCTTATTAAAGCTTGAGTATCCATCAAGAATAGAAAACCTTTTAACTCCTACTACTGTCTACAAAATTTTCTCTATGGAAGGTAGAGGATAGTGTCTTTCAAAGAGGCTTTGTTTAAATATTTGAAACCAACACAAAGTCTAATTTCTTTTTTCTTCTTCCTTACCGGGAAGAGAATTTCCACCCATGTAGTGTACTTGATAGGAAAACATATTTTTTCCTCAATTAGTTTGGATAACTCCTTCCTCATAAGGGGCTCTATCTTGGGGTTAAATGGCATCTATTTCTGCCTAATTTGCTTTACATTAGGATAAATATCAATGAAATGTTGGGCAATATCTATATTAAACCCTTTTATATCTTCATAACCCCATGAAAATATATCACTAAAGTTTTGGCACAAGGATATAAAAGCATGCTTCTCATTTTCATCACATACCTTTCCAAGTAGAATCTCCTTTCCTTGTACAATTGTGATTGGTTAATAGCCTTCTTGCCTTTTTGTTATATTCTCCTCTTCACCTCTAAATTCATCATCAAGACTGAAAATATGCTCCAAGGTGACTAATCCTTTTGGAAAAAATTTTGTCTTTAGTTGAATTATTTGATCACCATAGTTGTCATGCAAATCAGATTGCATTCTTAAAGAAAATTCAGCTTCATTTGGGATGAATTGCACAATTTTCTCATCATTGTCAAAAAATTGCCAGCTGGTTTCATTGTCTAGAATGGAGGGTCTAACCATTACCTTGATGTTTTACCCATTTCCTTTAACAAGATCTTCATCATGTGAGAATTTAGAACCAACGGTTGCCATCTAATTTGCTTCCTTGTTTAACTTCGTAGGCACCACTTGCAGATTAAGAGCATCAAAACTCTCTAGACAATCCTAAACTCTGTGTTTATAATATTTTAAAAGATTTTTTGTGGAACATGTCCCTCTCACTTGGTGGACAATCAGTTCATTATCTCTAAATATTTGTAAGGATTTAATTTTCCTCTTTTAAACAATTTGTAGACCATATACCAATTCCTCATACTCTGTAATGTTGTTAGAACATGCAAACTGCAATCTATGAGCAAAGAAAACTTCTCATTTATAGGAGAAATTAGAACAACACCTACCCCAGCTCCATTTCTACTTCTAGAACCATCAAATAAAATCTTCCATAATCCAAAAGCACTATCTTTTTCTTACTTGAGTGGTGCAGGTAAATTAGATTCTTCTTCAAGAATACAGCAGGTTCCAAGTCCAGTTTCCAAATTTGTGTCATAAGGATCAAACTCATAGTGTTTGGCCCATTCATCTAGTATCATATTAGGAATAGGAGAAGGAATAGGTTTTCCTTCTAAAACTGACTCTTGTTCATGTTCTCCTTGTATTAGAAAATTTGTTTCATGAGGGGAAGGATTATAAGACTCGATATGGTAGGAAAATATAGGCTCATCCTGTATGGAAAATCTTGTACTGTACATAGTTCTTAAGAGCATATGAGTCTAATATGAAGATAATTAGGTGCCCACTTTGGCAGCAAAATTTCTTGACAAGAAAATAGCAAACATGGGAGGCAAGTCAATTACTGATATGTCATGAGTTATGGTGAGACTTGGGAAAACATAAAGAGTTAATTCAAGATATTTATTACTCCTAGGACACCAACGGTTGAGCCAACAAGTTGTATAACACCTTTAGAAATAAGGTTGTACTTAAGACCTAGGATATCAAAAATATTTTTTGGCATTACCAAAGTACTAGCCCCTAAATCAAATCATGCAATTATGAACTAGATGTTTTCTGACAATAAATTTCATATAGAAGGGTGGAGTCTTTACAACTTTATTTACTTGCTATTCCTTTTCATGGCATACATTGACAACAACATGGGTCATTTCCACTACTAGATCAGATTGGGAAATTTTTTTAAGAGCTTCACATAGAAGAACCCTTTTTGATGGAATAGCCAAAACATCCCACATTGTTACGTTGACATTTTTCTTTTTCATTTGCTCAAAAATATTGAAAAGAAAGCACGTGGATTTCTACATTTTTGGTACGATATTGTCCTTCCTTCATTGTTTCAATGTAGGGATAGGCATGTTTGGTTAAGGTACAACAGCGATGGAGAGAACTAGCGATGGAGAGAACTATGGTGACGCGGTCTCTGCAGTTTTGGCTGCAGAATGTCTGCGAACTACGATCCTAAATGCTGAGGAAAGGCTGTTCTGTAGCCATAACCGGACGTTTGTGGACACGGGTACGAACGATGCAAAAGCGGGAGGTACAGTCAGCGCGGTTTCGGCAGTACTGGCCGCGGAAAGTCTGCGCAATATGACAAAGTTTACTGAGGAAAAGCAGATCTCAGACCACAATCGGACGGCTGGAAAAGAAAATGAGAAAATGCTGGGATCCATACCTTTGGCCTGGAATAAGCTTTTTCAAAGCCCTAACCTCAAGGTGGGTCCTAAAATCACTGATCATTTTACATGGGAAACAGACAAAGAGGGTGCCACCTGTCTTAAGGTCCCAGATGGATTTGTTGATAGAGCCTTAAGCAAAACAAACCTCTCCCTTGTTGGTAAGTTTCTTGGCTCTAGACCTAATATTGATTTCATTAGAAAATGGGCTTTGAGAAAATGGAAACCTAAGGGAGCCCTAAACATTACTGTTATGCCAAAAGGTTTTTTCCTGGCTAAGTTTAACCAGCAAGAGGATTTAGATTCGGTGTTGCTGGGAGGCCCCTGGTGGCTGGGAAATATGGGTCTTTTTTTGAAAAAATGGTATCCGGGTTTTGATCCAAATACTGAAAATATAAACACCATTCCAATCTGGTGTAGGCTTCCAGGGCTGCCATTGCATCTATGGGATGATGAAATACTGCTAAATATTGCAAAATCCCTAGGCGCACCTATTGGGCTTGATGGACCCACAAGAAACAGATCCAGGCTTGCTTTTGCTCGGTTCTGCATTTTCTCAGCCATAGATCAGGAGATTCCGGAGCACATAATCTTGAAAACTCGATTTGGATCCTGGACCCAAAAAATTGAAGTTGAAACCTTAAGATGTAAGCTATGCCATATCATTGGTCACTCTGACAAAAACTGTTCCAAGAAGATGACCCTCCCTTTGGACTTTGAACAGCCTGGGATAGACTCAGATCTGAACAAAGTTAGCATGGACCCAAGCAAGGATAGGAAGATTGATGACAAAGGTCCCAGCCAGAAGGATTTGCATCTAAATAGAAGGGAAAAAAAAGGGGGGGGGGGTTTTAGAACTCATATAAAGAAGCATCTTGTCTGGCGCCCCAAAGCTGCAACATTAGCTTTGCCTGAAGCTCCCAACAAAGAAGTACTGGACAATTCGGTGAAGGCTTCTTCGGATATACCTTTTGAAACTTCTGTGAAAGAAGACTTTGTTAAGGTATCCATGGAAGTAAACGAGCATGATGGTTCAGTGATGGACATTTTAGTCCCTTCTGGATCAGAAGAGAAAGAAAATCAGTCATTAATTAGGGAAGAAGCTTGTAACAAGGAAGATAGGACAGAGATTGAGCCTTTGGAGATTCTCTCTTCTGGAGAGAATGGTATTGCGGATCCGCTGCCTTGTCCCAGCATTACAACAGTGGCTTCGCCGGTCTACTGCAGCACCAGAACAACTTCTGATCACTTGCCTGACAGTTTAGAACAAGAGAAAGAAATTCAGTCATTAATTAGGGAGGAAGCTGGTAACAAGGAAGATATGACAGAGTTTGAGCCTTTGGAGATTCTCTCTTCTGGAGAGAATGGTATTGCAGATCCGCTGCCTTGTCCCAGCATTTCAACAGTGGCTTCGCCGGTCTGCTGCAGCACCAGAACAGCTTCTGATCACTTGCCTGACAGTTTACATAAAGGACAAGAAGAAGGAGAAATCACGCCTGCCAAGGAAATGGAAGATACAGACTCTGGATTCACAATGGTCATCTCAAAAAAGAAAAAAAGAATGAGAGGTTTTGAAAGAATCCCAGATTCATTGTATAGTGATAAAAAAAAGGAAATTGACAATTGGGACACCTCTTCTTCTAGAACAACCAGGTCTTCTGCTAGACGAACAGCTGATTTTGGAGGCAGCTCAAAAAGAGGAAGACCCTCTAAAAAGACTCTCAGAGCTAAGAAAACGGAGAGGGATATTGCAGATGGTGTTCAGCGACAACTGAACCAGCAAGCAATTCCAACTACCAACCATTCCAAATGAAGATTATATCTTGGAATATCAGAGGCCTAAATGGAAACTCTAAGCAAAGAACCATCAAGGAGTTACGGGATTCCAGTAACCCCAGCATTTTGATTCTTCAAGAAACTAAAATGAAAGCAATGACCATGGTTAATATTAAAAAAAAAATTGGGATAGTTCTGAAATGGCGGCTGTTGACTCTCAGGGAGCTTCCGGAGGACTGGCTACTCTTTGGGATAGAAGACACTGTACTGGTATGATTCTTAGTGCTAATATTAATCATCTAGCAATTAAATTCGTCACTATTGAGAAAAAGTGTGAATGGATCTTGTCTAATATTTATGCCCCTAACTCTGCTAGTGGTAGAAGAAAACTATGGGCTGATCTTAAAATCTTTAGAAACCAACATAGCTCTGCCAACTGGCTCATTATGGGAGATTTCAACTCCCCTCTAAACCCAGGCGAGAAGTTTGGTGGAACCCCCACCTTCTCTAATGGTATGGAGGACTTTGCTGACTTTATTGCTGAACAAAACCTCATTGATGTGGATCTGCATGGTAATAAGTATACTTGGAACAATAGAAGGCTGGGAAAGGAGTTCATTCAGGTGAGACTGGATAGGGCATTAATCTCAGCAAACTGGATTCTAAGCCAAGACTTTTACCTATCTTCCCTTCCAAGAATTGGATCGGATCATAATCCGATTGCTTTAAGCTTTCTCAATTGGACTAAACCAGCAAAAAGCTCATTCAAATTTGAAAAAATGTGGATGGAGCATGATGATATCTATGATAGGATAAAAGAATGGTGGGAATGGAATGGGGAAGGCACTGCTCAGTTCAGATTGGTTCAAAAACTCAAAAATGTCAAAAAGCAAGTCAAAATCTGGAACAAAAGGGTTTTTGGAAATATTTTCGAAAAAAAGAAAGAGTTAAAACAGAAGCTTCAGGATCTAGAGTTAAAAATGGATACTTTGGGAAGATCGGTTGAAGATGAAGTAAATGAAAAGAATATTCTTTCTGAGTTGCATACGATCTGCAGTAGGGAAGAGTCTTTTTGGCGCCTTAAATCTAGAGCTATCTGGCTTAAAGAGGGAGACAGGAACACAAAGTACTTTCACATGACTACTCTAAAACATAGAGCCAGTAACAGAATCCTTGAGGTTTCTAAAAACAATGGGAACATCACTAAAGATCCAAACAGCATCAAGAAACAAGCGCTTGAATTTTACAAGAATCTTCTTAAAGAGAACAATGTCAGCAACCCTGAAGCTATTTCCTTCATGCTGGAGGCCATCCCTCAGAATAACATTGAGGACCAGAAATTCAGAGACATCACTAAAGCTGTCACGCTTGAAGAACTGCATAAGGCTGTTTTTTCTGTTGAGGGTGATAAGGCTCCTGGACCGGATGGGTTCTCTATTAATTTTTTTCAGAAGTTCTGGGAAATATGCTCGGAGGATCTTCTCAAAGCGGTAAATGAATTCTATAGAACAGGAAATCTTCTAAAAGAGCTTAATAACACGCACATTGTGCTGGCACCTAAAAAAATGGATGCAAAAGACTTCAAGGACTTCAGACCTATCAGTCTTGTTAATGCTATCTTTAGAATCTTCACCAAAATCATCACTACTAGACTGCAGCTCATAATGAATGACCTCATCTCAAGGCAGCAGAGTGGCTTTATTAAAGGCAGGATAATACAAGACGGAGTGATTATGGTGCACGAAACTATACATTCCATGGAAAATAATAAAAAGGCTAATATGATCCTCAAGCTTGATATGAATAAAGCTTTTGACAAGGTTTCTTGGGTCTTCCTTGACAGGATTTTATCTAAATTTGGGTTCACGGAAAAATTTAGAAAAATTGTTAAGTCTTGTATAACTACAGCCAGGTTCTCTGTGGTTGTTAATGGGGAGCCTGTGGGTTTTTTCACCAGCAGCAGAGGTCTAAGACAAGGAGACCCCATCTCCCCCTTACTCTTCATTCTCTTAGCTGACAGCCTTAGTAGAACAATTGGCAGAGCGGTTGAGAACGGCCTTTTAAATGGATCTAAACCCGCTTCATTCAGCCAAGCTGTCTCTCATCAACAGTTTGCGGACGACACAATCCTTCTTCTTCTGGCCTCAGTTGTGGAAGCTAAAGCTATTAAGGCTTTATTACAACTCTATGAATCTGCTTCTGGGCAAGAGATTAATTATGACAAAAGCACCATTTTTTTCTTTAACACCCCTGAGGAAAGACAGCTCAAGATTGCTAAAATTCTGGGCTGTAGAATTGGTGCTCTTCCAGCAACGTACTTAGGCCTCCCTCTTGGCACTAAGAAAGTCTCTCACATGGTGTGGGATGATTTGTTGATGAGATTTCAGAAAAAGATGGCAGGTTGGAAAGGGGCCACTCTCTCTAGTGCTGGTAAGTGCCTTCTCATTAAAAGTACACTCCAAAGTCTGCCCATCTATATCATGTCACTTTTCAAAATTCCTTCTTCCTTCAGAGAGAAAATTGAAAGGATTCAGAAAAAAAATTTATGGCAAGGCATGGAAGAGAAGTTCAAATTTCACCTAGTGGCCTGGGATAAGGTCTGCACCCCAAAATCTATGGGAGGGCTGGGCATAAAAAATATTGAGAAAATGAATGAGGCACTCATCGCTAAGATGGGCTGGCGATTGCTATCTGAGAAACAGCCCTGGATTGATGTTATTAAAGCAAAATACTTGAATCAACAAGCTGTCTACTCCTATCTGCATGAAGAACAACTACCCAATGGTTCCATTTTTTGGAATAATCTGGTCAAGAGTAGAAACTTCATCAAGCAGGGCAGCAAATGGAAAGTGGGGGATGGCAGTGAGATAAACTTCTGGGAGGATAACTGGTTCAGTGACAACCTCTTGGAGAGATTTGGGACAGCTAAGGACAGCCTTATAAGCAAGTATGGAACTAAAGTCAAGGACTACATTGAAGGTAATGGCACCAACAAGACTTGGAAAAGACTTTCTATGGAACGAATTGAGCTGAAACAAACTACTTCCTCCCTTCAGGATCTTTTAGACCTCTTCCCTTTAAGTCAGCTGAATTCCAAGGATGAGCTGGTTTGGAGCAATTCACAAGATGGGAAATACTCAGTCAAATCTGGTTATACCAATCTTTCTCACAGTAACCAATCTGACTTTAACTGGAACAAGATCTGGATGCCTGAGTTAACCCCCAAAATAAATTTTTTTCTTTGGCTGGCCATCAGAGGTAGAATTCTCACCACTGACAATTTGATGAGAAGAGGATTTATAATTCCTAATTGGTGCCACCTTTGTAGGAATGACTATGAAGACATTAGTCATCTGTTCATACATTGTGCTTATGCCAATAGAATTTGGAGCTTTGTTCTTTCTAAATTTGATGCTCTTTGGGTGTTGCCGAAGAACCTTAATCAGCTATGGAATCAATGGAACCCACCATTCAGACATTGTGCTATCAAAAGAATCTGGAAATTAGCAATCCCACACTTAATCTGGAGGATTTGGAAGGACAGAAATAATATCATTTTCAGAAATAAGAAGCAGAATTATAAAATCAGTATTGGCAAAATTTCTCAAGGTATCAAAGAGGACATGGCCAGATTTAAACCTCCCAAGAACAAGTGTTATCCTGAGAATGAAGAACACATTTTATCTAATTGGCACATTGGAAATTGGAGCAACCCTGGGAATAGTGTTGATAGATCTTTGATTAAATGGCATCCTCCTGACTCTAATTGGTACAAGCTGAACTTTGATGGCGCCTCTAAGGGAAACCCTGGGACAGCAGCTGGAGGAGGAGCAATACGAGACCACAAAGGTAATTTGATTGCTGCTTATGCAGGAAAAATGGGAATTCAAACCAATCATTTTGCCGAAGCATTATCTGCTCTCTGGGGCTTGAGAGTTGCACGGGCTCAAAATATTCAGAACCTTATTGTTGAAGGGGACTCTCTTAATATCATTAAGCTTCTTAATCAGTCCTCATCTCCCAGTTGGAGTATTAAAGACTTTATCTCTGAATCCATAAGCATTTGCCACACCTTCAATAGTATCAGAATCATACATACTTACAGGGAGGGCAACAATCTGGCGGATGCACTGGCCAATTATGGCATTAATATAAATTTTACTGTCTGGGATAATGATAGTATCCCTAATCAGCTTCACAACAGCATCCATGCGGATCTTCACAAGTAAGCAATCTCTAGAGATAAGCCTTAATCTTTGGAGGAAAATCAAAATCATCAATTCTTTCACAAGTGCTGCTTTATTCTATATGGCGAGGCAAATAATATCTTTTTCAAATAATAGCAAGATCTATTTAAGAAACTTCAAGTGGAGTCATCCTGATTTGAAAATCACGCACGCGGGAGGTACAACAGCTGTTGATATCCGGATGCCAAACTCCACGAAAACTGATGATAAATACAAAGTGATTGTTGACAGGGAAAGGGTTTTCACACGCGACTTCCCGCAGGCTCAGTTCAGCAATTACGCAGCCGTTCGTGAGAAGACCAACGGCTACAGTTCCCAGTCTTATGCGATCTTCAACAGTAAGAAACGAACTGTTCTTCACGCTCAGCGGCATTCTGGAATTTGTTGTAACCTGCACACCACTGAGAAGATGGGAGGACCTCCCTGTCAAATTGAGCCGTGCGCGGACCCTGATTGGAAGGATAACACCGAGCTTTGGAACATTCTCAGCATAGGCGGCTTCACCAACTTTGTTGAAAGGGTGCAGGGACATGATCAAAGTATTTCAGTACGCTTTGCTAAGGAGTGGAAAGAGAGGACTGTCGACTATGGGGGGCAGAAAATTCTTGTCAATGAAGAGCTCATTGCTGAAGCGACCGGTCTCAGCCTGGATGGGTACCGCTTCTTCAACAAAAGGGTTATCAAAGAAACTGAAGAAAGAAGATTTGTGGAGGAAGATGAGAAGCTTATATTTAGCACAGCGGGTCTGCTTGTAAGCTCAATTCCTTCACCGTTTGATGAGGTCACTCGCATGATGATTCGTTTCATCTCCTTGGAAGGTAGGTTTGTTACTGTCCCAGCTAAGCATCTCATCTTTTTAAACCACTTCCGTAGGAATAGATTGGTTTGCTTCCCTCATTATCTTTTAAACTCTCTTGAGCGCTCCATTTTGGAGTTCCAGAAGCATACCCGGGCGGTTCCCTTGCATCAAGGGCTTATTTTGCTAATTCACAAATACTGCCTTCTCAAGTACCCCGGTCTTCCTTCCTCTCCTAGCCCGGCTCCCCCTTTGATGGGCTCTGCTGCTGCCAGTCCTGCTTCCCCTGCTGCCCTTGCTGCTGCCCGCCCCTGCCACCGGTGCTGCTACCCCCATGCCGGCTGCACAAGATTCTCCTTCTATTCCTCCTGCTGCTCCTCCTGCCATCCACCTCGCCTCTACCTCTAAACGTCCATTCACCAGGGCTTCTAGGAGACTCAACCTTGAGACTCTTGCTGCGGGGAAAGAGCCTCTTGATCTTGACATTGCACGTGACCTGCTGAACATAAGTAGTGCCAGTCCCCGGGAAGCATAGATGGATAACCCTTCTAAGAGACTGGAGGCCTTAGAGGCTGAGATAAAAATGCTGAAGGATGAGGTCAAAAACCTAGCTAAGCAAAAAGGTAAGAAAAGCATGGAGGGGGAAGGGAGCATTGACAATAGTCAGATTGAAGACATATACAAAAAGCTGACCTCCTTGGACTCCCGCCTAGGGAAGGCTAAGACTAGGCATGATTACAACATTGCTGCCTTTAGGGCCATTGAGGAGTTCATCGTGGGTCATGCCAAAAGTGTTTCCAACCTCAGCGGTGTCCCGGCTGCACTTTGGGGCAATGAAAAAGAGAGCAAAAGAACCATCGAGGAGCTCGATAAGACGGATGCTGCCCACATGACCGCTTTGGGTATGTTTCATACTTGGAAAAAAGTCAAGATCAGTATTGATCAAGCAGCCAAGAAGTAGTCCTGGATGCTTCTACTGCTCTCTTATTGTTATTCTTACTGTTTCTTGGCTGTCGGGTTACTGTTTTTTTGCTGTTGTTTTGCTGTTAAGTCTCGCTTGTGTAGCTGTTTCTGGGCTACGTTGAATTTCATTGTACTACTTGGACTTGGTACAGTCCTGCTCTGCTTCTCACTCTTATTCCGGCTTAAAGGCCTTATTTTGTATTCAAGGGTATAGTCCCTTTCAAAAAACTATTTGCCAATATTAAATGAACTGTCCCATGGACAAATTTGAAGCATCTATGGAAATTTGTGATAGGACTATGTAATCATTTACCAATTTGCCAAATGATTTTGGAAGAATGAAGTCAAGTTTGTCTCACTTGCTCACTTTCTACACCCTTTTATTTCCATGTGCAAACATTAAGTCAACCTCCACTAATTCAATATATAGGAAATGAATTATGGATCTTACAATACAACATGATTTCTTGTTCCAGGATCTTTAGGTGTTGAAGATCTCAAAATAATCTATGACAGCTAACAATACAACATGATTTACTAGGATAAAATAGAAGATCTCCATTACATGTTGGAATCAACAAGGAAACTATGATGTGTCGTTGCATACTGAGGTGTAAAAAGTTGTTCGAAAGCAGACAGCCATAGTTCCTTCTACAAGTTGAAACTTGCATTTGAAGATGTTTTAGGATCCTCTAAAACAACATTCAGATGTAATCCTGGGTCACTAAGTCTTACAGAATGTAATTATCTTCTAGTCTTGAGCTCCATGAAACATATGATGTCTTGGTATTTGACTTTCCCTCTATTCTTTCCATTCAGCTTCATGAGCATCACAATCGTTTTGAAGAAAAAATTCAATTTGATATGTTTGACTCAATCCTTGGATTAATTAATTCTAATCCTAGCTTTCAAAGCTTATAAGCCAGTATACAATTAGGAAGACTTAGACATGGACTTGATTTGTGAAATAGCCACATTAAATATATTTCATAGGTAATTTTTGTTACATTCCCGTAGAGTGAAGAAATGTCAATTTCAGTCCACATGGATACCAAGTGTCGGTTATGCACGTGACCAATGAACTAAGTTTATGACTGTCTGGGATCTCAAGTTGACATGTGAAGCTGTTGACCTATATCTGAAATAATTGACGAGATCCTGATGATGTCTAGGACCAATTCGAAAGGCATAGAATATGATGTCCATGCCATTGGACAAGATGATCATGTTCTGAAACAATCTAAGATGATGAACCCAACAACTGAAGATGAGTGTTGAGCATATGTCATTTGCATATACCAAACTAGATTATAAGTTGCTACCTGCAAATGAAGACAATTGCAAGAACCGTTTCTTGAATTCTCTTATTTCACCATTGGTGAAATAACACAAGGTTAGGGATCAAATACTATACAAGGTCACAAATGGTGAGTAGGAACACTATTAGTCATGCAGTTTGAAGAGGTGACAAGTGGTAACTTTACATCAAAGGTCATATAGCTATTTGAATTCAAAAGGTCCCATCACTTATAGTGTAAATTGATTAAGTTTTGGTTAGAAATTCCTAGTATAACCGTAATAATTCCTCATACAGCTTGGGGTTCTTAATTTTATGCTCAAAGATGTGATCAAATTGTGTAGATATGATTTATAATCAAGCAAAGAGATGGATTTCACCATCTATCATGTTTTTCCATTAGTCAATGAAGTTTGAGAGAAGGGGTAGATTAAAGTAAATTTTCTTCAGAAAAAGGAGAAACAGAGAGTTCTAGAAGAACCTGAATAAATTCTATGTAACAAGGGCATTGGTTGTCTAGAAGCTCACCTTTCAGGGCTTATATCAAAGAATTACCAGCCGTAGCTAAGGTAGTAGAAGTACAGAAAGATTGCACCTGTATAGACTCGGGGTGATTGAGTCAATATCAGAATAATTTCTGTAAAAAAAAAACTAGAAAAAATACTGGAGCATGAGAATTAAAAAGAAATTTGAAATTTTGCAGAGCCGTATCTCTTCCAAAAGCTTTCTGAAATTGAAGTCTATCATTGCTCATTATTGGTGACCTATTTGTATTTTCAGGTACTTCTACAAAGTGTTGGCTTGTAGTTGGCACATTTTTCCCTGAATTGAAAAATGGTATGTTCAGAGTTGAAGGTGCATAATATCAGTAACTCGTTGGTTTCCTAGCCCATTTTCTTTTATAACCATTGAGTTAGAATGACTTCCCTGTGCATAAGGAAGCTAACTCGTTAATCAACTACAGCCAACATTTTATGAATCCCAGGAAGCACATATGAGAAATATCTTGACCCTATGGTAAAATAAAGTGGTACTGATTTCTACAGAGCTAGTGGGATTAAAGGGAGGCTACCTAGAGGCAGCATGATGGAAGTCTACTGTTAATGCATTGACAGCAAGAAAAAAAGAATGCTTTGAATAAAATTGAGAGCAGCTCAAGGATGAGAATATGTAAAATGCAATCCTATTTAGGATACACTTCTAAGGATATGGAAAATTCATCTATAAACTCCAAGTAAGTATGGGACAGTTATGCCGCAGGTGGTTGTGAAGGTTATAAATACAAGCGAAGTGATAGAAGGTAAAAGTAGATCCAGATTATGCAAATAGAAAAGAGAGAGTTTGAAGCTCTACTGCAAAAGACTCATGGAGGATTCTGTAAATGAATTGCTTTACAGGGACTAGGATAACTCATTTTCAAAGTCAGATGAGCACAATTGGATCATGGGATTTCAAGGGCACATGATCTTAGCAGAAGGTATTGAGAATCCCATTAGTTAGATAACCCTTTGATGGTAGCCATAAAAGTAGTTTGATGCAAAACAAATGTGCAATCTGCATTAGATAGAAGAGTTATTTCAAAGCCTTTAAGTGGATTGTAATGATGAGTTATTGTCCAATCTCCTTAATATGAACATAGGCGCTTCAAGCTTGGATAAAGTCATACAAATTTCAAAGGTAGAATAAGAGGAGCATTATGTGTTATTTCAAATTTCCGAATGTAAGATTGGATTAAACTCAATTCTAGGTTCTTAGAAGGCATGGTTATTTTCAAAGTCATCAAGAGTGCCACAAACATTTAGGATAGATTATAATATGATGCATTCTCATAAGGACTCATATAAATCACTTCCAGACTTGAATGGCTGCGCATTTTTAGTGGCTAGTGAGTGTGTAAGCTATTACTGAAGTGAAGTGCTGACATGGGATTAAATTGAATTAATTCTAATATAATCGAATATGACTACACCAGTTAGAACATGGGATAAGGATATAAAGACAAGGAGGAGCAAGATAATTAATGCAAAATAAGATGAACCAGAGAGATCAGAAGGATAAATTATTAATTATAGAATTCTAAGGGTTATACAAGCATGTAGCTGAGATAAGGAAATAAGAATTAGTTTGGTTCACTTGGTATAGTTCTTGTAGTAACCATATATGCAGAAAGTGCAAAAGGTGGTGACTTCCATTAGCATTCAGGATGCCGGCAGCAGGTGGGAGAAGCATAAAGCTGATTGCATGAGCATAATGAATAACAGATACATGAAGAAGCCTAGATCTCCTTCTAAGTTCCCAAGAACTCTTCCACTATCCCATTTGGTGCAGGAGGTAGATGATGTTGTCAAATTGCTATGCAGGATTAATGGCAAGGAGAATACTTACAATTTTCGTACATGGATGTATGCTTTCATCAAGACCATAGAAGTCAACAGAGTTGATTCCATAATAAATTGGTCAGAAATTATTAGCAACAACATTGGTGAGTAACTCCGAAACGTGAAGCGTACTTTTAGCTTCAAAATGACTTCCTACTTGGTGTATGCTGCAACTTCACAAGGCATCTTTTCCAAGTTGGATAGATGTGGTGTTCTTTCTAAGGACCCCATTTTCAAGTGCTACCCATAGCTTACTGTACCTGCATGCGAGAAAGATTTCAAAGTGGTCAATGATGAATTCTTCTACGATTTTATTTGTAGGCTAGAAAAAGACTTGAAGGCCAATAGGGTAAGAAAGGAAGCAATGGGGAGCTATATCCAAGGTTGGCAGTCTATTCATTCAGTTTGTAGATTTCACATACCTCAGGGTTACTGGCTTTTCTGGTGAACCAGTTAAGCTGCCCAGATATCCGAATGATAGATTGATCACCATGGAGCTGAGCAAGCAACTTGTGGAGCTACACGACCTTCAGTCGAAGTGGCACAAGTCTATGGGCTTCTTCCCAATCAATGTGGGACATGACAGCTGCCATAGCATTCATAGAGCTCGAGGGATGGAGACGCAGATGTTATCCAAGTATGAGCAAGATTTCCTCCCTGCACGGCTAAACTTCGATCCATTTGGAGTAGCCAAGAAGATGATCTCCCAGGAGTATGCACATGTGCCTTCATTAGAAGATTTCTGGATGAAGTGTAAAAGTGAGTACGAGGTTAGAAAGAGAGATTTCAACAGGCTATCAGCAAAGCAAGTGTTCGACTTTGGACTAGCACGGATACCTGTAGATCTTAAAGATTATGGGAATGTGATACTTGACACTTACCATCAAATGGGAGGAGATAAAGCCATACTTCAGGATAACATAGGAGGCTACCATACAATTGAAGAAAGGTCTGGCACTTTTTTGGTTAATACTTCGAACTGGTTGCTGACGAAAGGATATTGCCTTGATGAAGCATTGATGAATCAAGTCACGGAAACTTCGGCATAGGATATTCCCTCAAGCGGAAGCATGAAGGAGAAAGAACCAGAAGGTCTGAGAAGTTGAAAGTACACAAAAGATCTCAATCGAAGGAGAAGAGAACTTCTATGACCATGACTTTGGCTCCGGCTTCTCCAGCACCTAGTACTTCACCAACTATTGCACCACAGCAGGATGCTTCCATGCCTCAATTGAATTCGGTGACATTCATCTTCTCTCCTCAGCCACTCCATTCAGCACCTGTTCCAGAGGAGATGTTGAAGCTGCACATGGCAGAGTTCGAAAGAGCTTTGTCCCTGGATGATTCAGAGGATGGAAGCCATAACACTGTGGCACTTTCTGATGTAGAGGAGGTAGAGTGGGAGATGGTAGTGCACTCAGCGACTTCTCATTCTCTGAGAAGTAACTTCTCAGAATGGTTGGCTTTGCAGTTGGTTCCAGAAGTGAGAATGGAGATGAACTTAGAGGAGGATGACTTGCAACTACTCCAGAATCTAGGCGGAAGAGAAAAAAGACCTAAATTTGCTAAGGTAACTTCAAGGTTGATCATCGAGGATTCAAGAGAGAAGTTTGCTGAGATGTCAATTCTGGCAGAAGGAAAGAAGGAGGATGAGCCCACGGCAGAAGATGTTATAGTAACCAAAGTATCCCTCGGTCAAGCCACCACTGAAGGATTGAAGCAGGACACGCAGACATTGATAGATGCTCTATTCCTTAGGCTTGATAGTGAAAAGGCAGAGAAAGAATAACTTCAGAAGTAGGTATCTCAGTTATGTGAGATCATAGCCAAGGTTTCTAAGCCTTCCATTTAGCCCATTTTAGAGTAGGTGAGTGATCATCTTATGCAGGAAATGAAGGATGCAAGCAATCAAGTAAAAGCTTTTGATGAATGGAAGGATTTGATTATTCGTCAAGTTGTTGTATAACTTGGAGGAGTGCTAGCCCGCCCAAAGGTTATGAATGATGCAGAAAATCAGCTGCAGCAACTGGTGACGAGCATAGTGGACATAAACACAGTTGTTGAGAGTAACCTAAGTACTTTGGGAGAGATCAACAAGCTGCCGGGAGATGTATTGGTTGCAGAGAAAATTGTACCAGATAGATCAGTCGAGAAGGGGAAGCAGCTAGAATTTGTAGTATCTTTCCATTTGGAAATCTGCAGAGTTTTGTTGAAGAGGATGCAGGCACTTGAGAGTAGGACATCATCCTTACTAGATAGTATCATTTCTTTCACTGAGGAGAGAGTGGACAGGAATGTTACTTCATACGTGCAGATCGTTCCTAGAAATGTGCCTAATTCCCTGGAAGGGTATCTTCTGATGGTACAAAAGAGAATTGATAAAGCTACTAAGCCTTTCACGATGAATTCTATTAGCATACTGGTGGCGCTGTAGACAGATATTGCGAGGTTTGGGCCGAGCTTTGAAGATGTGGAGGCATGCATCAAAGTGTTGAATGAAGGATTGCTGCAGTTTAGGACAGAGAAGGAAGCAGTGGCTAAAATAGATGGGAAGATGTTGAATCACATGTTTGACAAGTATATCCGATATAAGAACAAGAAGAAGACATAAATGTTATAGCTAGCATGACTTCTTCTTCTATTCTTTCTTCTTCTATTTTCTATGTTCCCAGATGAAATCATAAAACTTTAAGTTATTGGTTTTGCAATCATTACTTAAAGTCAAGTGGAACCATTTTATTAGTTAAGTGATATGTGTGTCACTTAAGGAGAAGTTAGTGGAGGATGATTGCCAAATGTCATCTTTACTTGTGGTTTGTGTTTTAGTTCAGTTAAACTTCCCATTTGTACTTTCCCTCCTACATTCTATAAGTAGGAGAAGAACCTCTGGGTTAAGGATCATTAGAATTTGTAAGCAGCAATCTTGTGTTCTAGACTGTGTTGAACCCTTGAAAGCCACTTGGAGCAAAGGAATACAAATGAGCAGGTTTTTAGAGAACTTTGTGTCACGGTGTACTGTGTTTCTTATTTTTAATCTTAGATCTCTTAATAGACTTTGTGTTATTGCAGATCTAAGTCTAGAGCTACCTTTGCTTAAATTATGTGTTCATATCTATTGGTTTCTTCATATTGTAAATGCAATCAAAATAATATCTACTTGTAGGGATTATTAGCACATATATACACTCAAAATTAGAAAAAATGTATATTAATATGAATCGTAGCATCCGGAATCTAGTCTCTAAAATACTAATTTTCTTTTAAAAATGGACTTGATGCAGATATATTAAACACTCATGGTTCAATGACTTGGTATTTAAAGTAAAAACGCCTATAGAATTATAGTCCGTTTTGACACGATCTTGATGGGAGCCTCAAAAATTGAGGGAGATTTATTCTCATGACTGCCTGAGAAGTTTTTGATGCCACTATGCAGAAAATCTAGGGATGGATTTTATTTTTTATTTTTTTGAGTAAACTATTTTATTTTTTAAAGATTTTTTTATTCGTGAAAGTGTTATGAAAACATAAAGAAAACAGAGCAAGGCGCAAGGAAGGACTTTCCGTTTGCCCGCCATAACTTCATCAAAAAATATTGAAATCAAATAAATTTTTTTTTGAACATGTATATAATTTCACCACGGTTGGGATGGTATAAGTTTTATCACATTCTGATAAGTGAAACAAAATTTGCAGTCTTAAACCTACACATAAACATTCACGAGAAAAAGTGTCTTAAAGACCTACTTTAGTAAAAAATTATAAAATCATATTTATCCTATTCTATTTGCTTTAAAATCAGTATTTCTACAAAGCTAACACTCTCCCCTACGCAATGGTACCATTTTTATGACATATTTTTTACTTTTTGGCATGGTTCAAGTCCATGGAAGACTAAATTTGATGTTTTGTTATTTTTAATGTAAAATTCAGGATTTGATGTCCACTTACTTGTCGCCCAACTTGGTGCACTTACTCAATAAACTTTGTGTTATTTTAGATCTAGATCTAGATTTACCCTTGTTATTAGAATTTTGAAAAGTTTATAGCCTATTAGATTCTTCTATGTGCATGCAATCAGCTCTACCATCTACTGATTGGGATGCACATCTTCCCCATTTATTCTATATGTTTATGTAATTACCTTCTTCTATAACTTTTCCTTTCTTTAAACAGTTGTTTACTTGCTGCAGAATTATTTAGTTATGGTTCATGAATTGAGTAATTAAAGTAAAACCCCATTTAGATATTAGCATACTTAAATTTACAAATCTGACACAGGAGCCTCACCGGTTAAATGAGGGAGATTTATCTCATGACTGCCTAGGTTTGATGCTATGCAGAAAATCTAGCCAACAGTTTTTGGTGACTCCGCTGGGGAAACAAATCTTTTTGCATATCAAAGCTTGTCTATTGAAGATCAAAGTGTTTTCCACACAAATCTCAACTTGGTTGAACGTCCATTCACCCAATCTATGAAGGTGCAAGGAAGGACTGATCATTTCTTTCGATTACAGGAGCAATTCAATTTCAATCATCCTCCTCAATTTAGAAGCCCCATTCATCATGTAGAAACAGAATCCGAACCAGATAGTACCTATCCCATGGGGAGTAGCTTTTGGACCTCTAAACCTAACTCCACCTATGCACGATCTGCCAAAGGGATCTAGAAATAATTTTCCAAAAAAATTTGGAGATGGAAAGCAAAACTCGGATGATCACTTGGCAACCTTCTTCATATCTTGTGGTGTGTTTGCAGTAGAGCATGAAGATGTCTCAGTCAGACTCTTCATTGAGACCCTACATGACTTGGCTGGAGAATGGTTCTATCGGCTAGCTTCTGGCACCATAACCAACTGGGTGACTATGCATGAGCAATTTCTAAAAATATTCAAGCCCACAGAGAATGTTAGCACATTAATCACCCAACTGACGCAGTTGAAGAAGGAGCCAAGAAAAAACATGTGGGACTTTATTGCAAGGTTCCAAAGGATTTTATATAAAATCCCCACTTCTGCCGCATTGAGCGACGAAAATCTAAAGACGTTTTTTATAAACGCTCTACTGCCCAAAGTTGGATATCAGCTGAGAAGGGCAAGACCTGTAAATCTACTTGAAGCACAAAATGTTGCTGTGGAAGTTGAGGATGACTTGATCATGGCTGGGAAATTCAGACAACCATCTCACAAAGGTGATGGCACTTCTTCTAGTACTTCAGATCCTTTGTTGCAAAGATTTGCTAATGACATGCTACAGATCAAGAAGCAGATCTCTAAAGCAGGGAATGCAACTCCCTCAAGAGTGGCCCCTACCCAGACCTATAATGGTCAAAATCAAAATCAAAATCAAAACCGAAACAGACTTGCTGCTGCACCTCAGCGGTTGGCAATTAAAGCTGCTTTAAGGAATAACTTGGAAACTAATGAAGAGGATCTTGGCATTGATGAATCATTCGATGATGAATACTTTATAGATCTCTTTGGCGACTCCAACATTGGTTACCTGGACTTTGAATCTGACGATGGCTATTATGAATCTTTTGAAGATTCTGATGATCACACTTTTGCGGTGTTCACAAGGTCTCAGACACGCCAAAACGCCGAAGCATCCACAAGTGGCCGGAAAGAAAGAGAAGATCCTGGCCCGGATGTTACTATCTTGAAAAGAGGTAGCACTCTTCCTTCTTCATTAGCGCCCAAGGATAGATTTTCAAATTCTTTCAATTTGCAACAAAGGGCCAACGCACATCCTACTGAAGCTAGTCAAGCTTTTTCCATCATTGATCACATCAAAAGGAACAAGGTCCAAATGTCAGAAGTTGAATATTTGAGGGCATTTCTTGATCAGCTGAATAGATTGGTCAAATATGTCTAAAGTAATGGTCTCAGCCCAACAAATAATACTTCACAAGCTATCTTAGAAAATCCAAAGAATACTCCTTCAAATAATGTGGCTACAAGTTCTTCTCCTACTACATCAGAAAGGATCGAGCCATTCTATGTATCTCTGCTCATCAACGGACATAAATTGAGCAATTGCATTTTGGACTCTCGAGCTTCTGACAACGTCATGCCTGCCAGAGTTACTGATGCCTTGGGTCTCACATTGACAAAAACCATCGGAAGATATTATTCCATGGAAAGGCAAGTTCCTCTTGTTAGACAAATCAAATATGCGTAGGCAGTGCTTGCTTCTTTTCCAGACAAAAGACTAAAAATGACTATCCTTGTAGCAGACATTCCAGTCTCTTATGGGATGCTGTTGAGTAGAAATTTCTGCAAAGAGCTGGGTGGAGAAGTCAAGATGGATTGGTCATGTGTGCACATACCAATCAAAGGATTAAATCAGAAGCCAGAACCTGAGAAGAAATCCAAGTACATAGTGTCAAAGTCTGAGGATCCTAGATCTCAGATCTTGTTTCAGGAATCGGAACACAGAGTCTATTATCTAGAAATGGATAAAGAAGATGTTCAACCAATGATTCAAGAACCACATCAGCTTGACAACAAGGTTTGGACTCTGGAATTTGATGGTAGTTGTTATTCATTTGGATCCGGCATAGGCATTGTTCTTATATCTCTGGAAGGGAAGGTGCATGTGTACTCCTTCAAATTGATGTTTGAAAATACTAACAACATAGTAGAGTATGAAGCGATGTTGTTAGGTATGGAGCAAGCAAGAACAATGGGATTCAAGCTCTTACACGCAAGGGGAGATGATGAGCTGATCGTTAAGCAGATAAGAGGTCTCTACCAAGTCAAAAAAGACAAACTGTGGCACTATAGAGATCGAGTCTACTCTGCTATCCTGGATTTTTCAGCTTTCTCAGTATCTTACATTCCGAGAGAACAAAATTTGAGAGCTGATTCACTTGCAGTGATTGCAACCTTGTTGAATCTAGATCAGCCTCCCACATTCTTTAGATAGGGAGACTACAAAGTGGAGATGGTCTTCCATCCCAAAGGTTCCTGACAATGTCCAGCAATGGTAGGTTTTCAACGATGACAAGCAGATTGTTGTGTTTCTCCAACAGAAGGACAACTTTGAAGAAATCTACTATGAGGGAAGCAATTCACCTCCTAGGAAAACTACTATGGGAGAAATGGATGCGGACATCTCAGGAAGTCAAGAGATTATCTAGCTAAAGGGAAATAAAATTCCCAAAAGGCTTGGTATCTCTTGAGGAAATGTTTGATAAGCATGATCAGATGCTTAAGAAAAATGAAGAAAGTGGGGAAGGTTCTTCCTCTGACACACAATTACTAAATTTGGGAGCCGGCAATGATCCCAAATTAGTAAATCTGGTTAAGTGTTGCTTAGGGGCCGAAAGAGAAGCTTTCACTAAGCTTCTTAAGAAATATATGGATGTTTTTGCCTGGTCTTACCATGATCTAAAAACATATCAGCCTGCGGAAGTTCAACACTACATCCCACTTAAACCAGAACAAAAGCCTTTCAAATAGAAGTTGCAACAGCACAACCCTACCATTTTAGGAACCATCTTTGCAGAAATCCAGAAGTTGTTAGACGCAAAGATTATCTATCCCATACATCATTCCGAATGGTTGGCCAACATAATTCCTATGAGGAAGAAGAGTGGCGAAATTAGGTTGTGCGTGGATTTCTGAAACCTTCATCAAGCTTCACTGAAAGACAACTACCCCATCCCCATCATGGATCACACTCTACAGGTGGTCACTGGATCTGAGATGCTTTCCATGCTTGACTGCTTTTCAGGCTACAATCAAGTCAAGGTGGATGAGGAAGATCAATACAAAATGGCGTTCATCACACCTTGGGGAACCTTCGCATACCAGAAAATGTCGTTTGGCCTGATTAATGTTGGTGCTACATTTCAAAGAGCTATGGATCTAGCCTTTGCTCATCTCAAAGATATAAGCATAGTGGTGTACCTAGATGATCTGACAGTCTTTTCCAAAGATAGAAGCGCACACATTTCAAACTTGGAAGAGGTTTTCATACAGTGCCACAAACATGGTATTTCTTTGAATCCCAAGAAATCCATCTTTGTTGTAACTGAAGGAAAGCTGCTAGGGCACATTGTTTCCAAAGAAGGAACAAAGATAGATCCAAAATGCATCATATCCATTCAGACATTGCCTTTGCCCACCTCCAAAAAAGGAGTTCACTCTTTCTTTGGAAAAGTTAATTTTCTCAGGAGATTCATTCCTGACTTTGCTAAGCTAACCCATCATATTTCGAATATGATGAAGAAGACACAAGATTTTAAATGGAGCAGCGAAGGGAAGGAAGCTTTCAAGAAAATTAAAGAGGCCCTGTCAAAAGCTCCGGTCTTGGTTTCACCTAACTTTAGTAAAGAATTTATTCTTTACTGTTATTCCTCCGAACACACCATGTCAACAATACTGATGCAGAAAAATCAAGAGGACGCAGAAGCTCCTATTGCTTTCATGAGCACGCCCCTTAAAGCCTATGAGTTGAAATATACTCCCATGGAAAAGCACACATATGCAGTGGTGAAGGCGTGTAAAGCATTCAGGTATTATATTCTTTCCTCACACACTGTGGTTTTGGTTCCAGATACTGCATAGTTAAATCTATCCTCACTCAGCAAGAGTTAGGATTGTTGAGAGGCACATGGGTGACAAAGGTTCAAGAATATGACCTGGATATTAAACCAACAAAGCTGGTTCGAGGAAGAGGTCTGTGTGAACTAATGACGGAGATGAAAACATCAGTGCCAGAAGTGGATCAAGGGGAGATAGATGAAGATTTGTCTGCAGTACTTTTTATAGATCTGGTGGAGGAGTGGTACAGTAACATTGCTTACTTTCTGACGTATGGAGAATGCCCAGATCAACTTTCCAGAAAAGAGAAACGAACTATCAAACTAAAATCCAAAGATTTTGTTCTTTGGGATAATGGTTTGTACAAGAGGGGAATTGATGGCGTATTTCTCAGATGCATGGATAAAGCTCAACAGGATCAGCTACTACAACAGTTTCATGACATGGCTTGCGGTGGTCATTTCTTAGCCCGAGTCACTACACACAAGATCCTCAGAGCAAGGTATTACTGGCCCACCCTTTTTCAAGATACTGTAGATTGGGTAGCTAAGTGCCAAGCATGCCAACATTTTGTTGGGCGTGTGAAATTGCTTGCATTACCTCTAAAACCCATTGTGATTGAAGAACCTTTCCAACAATGGGGAATGGATTTTATTGGTATGCTTAACCCGGCTTCTAGTGCCGGCCACCATTACATTCTAACAGCTACTGATTATTTCAGTAAGTGGGTAGAAGCCATTCCTGTGAAGAATGCCACTTCCACCGAGGTGTGCAGTTTTATAAAAGAAAATATTATTGTCAGGTTTGGAATGCCCAATAAAATTGTAGCAAACAACGCTCCGAATCTTTCTTCTGAGGAGCTAGTGGAATTCTGCTACACTTATGGGATCTAGTTGGTTCATTTCTCAAACTACTATCCACAAGGGAATGGCCAACTTGAATCTAATAATAAAAACTTGGTAACTATCGTGCACAAGCTAGTAATGGAAAATCAAAGAACTTGGCATAAAAATTTGTTTGATGCATTATGGGCCGATAGAATCACACCAAAGAGGGTAATAGGCATGTCCCCATTTCAGCTGTTATATGGTAGAGACATGGAGCTTCCTCTTACCTTGGAACTGCCTGCCCTACAACTTTCTAAGGCCCTGGAGGATTCCACATTCACGGATGTTATTGATAAAAGAATTATGTACCTGACTGAATTGAGGGAAGTACAAACTCAAGTTGCAGATAGGTTGACAGAGCATCAAAGGAAGGTGAAAGTCATCTTCGACAAAAAAGCCAGGGAAAGAAAGTTTGAAGTCAATGACTGGGTCCTTTTATGGGACAAAAGAAGAGAAGCAAAAGGCATGCATGGAAAGTTTGATTCACTATGGAAAGGGCCTTTTGTGATTAAGAGGATCGCCGGAGCAGATAGCTTCATTCTTGCTCATCAGGATGGAGTTGAATTGCCGTTGCCTTTCAATGGGCAACACTTGAAGCTGTTCCGGACATGAGAAGCAGGGTAAAACCTATATGTACATAAATAAAACTTTGTTTGTTTTGTTTTTGTTTTTGTGTTGTGTTGTGTTTGTTTGCCTGACCCCGTGCCCAAAAGACAAGATACAAAACCAGAGATGCTGGGATCTCATCTTTTCCCTTTGTCATTCTGACAGAGAAAAAGATGTCCACAGATGGAGCCAACTGGTGTCACCCAGATTTCATCCTGAAATCTGCGACTACCCTATCCGAAAAAAAAAATTCGTACTTTTAAAATAATGGGTCATTTTGTGTTTTTATTTCCTGAAAGTTATTGTATTGCGTCAAGATATTCCTAAAGAGCCATATTAGCCTTTTTTGCCAAATACCCAGATGCCCAAAATTGTTATATTATGTCGTCAGGATTTGTCTGCAGGAAATTTGTATTTAATTATTTTGAGCCCCGTATGAGGCTATTTGCGCTCCGTTTTAACTCTGTTATGATCAAACATGTCATTATTCCTATGTACCAGAAGGGTTTTAACTTGGAATAAGTTTTGGGCTTTATTTGTAACTTTTGGCAATTTTTCGTGTTTTTGTGTTGTCCCGTTTCATTTTCTGTGAAATTTCTCTAGAACAATTCCTTTATCGAGTAAGCCCGATTCTTGGCCTAGAGCAGCTGGAGAACATATACGCACATTATGCCTGGAGGAAGTCACCATCAGAGGTTTGGATCACTAGGAAAAAGTGAAGTCGTGCACAGAAAAGCCCCTGCGGGGTTGGGCGCATTTTTGGAAAACAAAGGATTTAAGCTGCAATGGGAAAAATAGAAGCAGCAGGCAAGGTGGGAATTTTGTACCTGCCTAGCAGGGTACTTTTTCCCGTGATATAAAATTCACTTAAGCTACAGTGGGAAAGTTAGAGGCCGCAGGCAGGCGGGAATTTATTGCCTGCCTTGCAGTGTAAAAATTCCCATGATGAAATAAAAAGAAAGTGACTTAAGTGAAATCATGGGATTTTATTGTCTGCCTTGCAGGGTAAATAATCCCATTGTCAAAGTCAAATCACTTAAGTGGATCATGGGATTTCCGGGGCTGCCTTGCAGGGTAAAGAATCCCATTGTTATAAATTCTTAAAAATAGAATTATATTGTGCAAAAAAGTGCGCCCCTTTAGAGAGAAGAAGGCAGCCTTTAAGTGGATTAAATTAATTATTTCTCCTTCTAAAATAGGAGCCCAAGCTTGGAATAAAGTCAACAAAGCAAAGGGGAATAAAAGAAATAGAATTAAATGATTAAATTTAATTTATTTAAAGGCTGCCCCCTTCATGTCAAAAAGTGTGCCCCATTTAGGATAGATTTAATGATTTTTAAAGCATTAAATCATTAAATTAAATTCTATTTTCAGTGGCTATGGTCAAGGCACACTGTGAAGCTTAAGTGAAGTGAAGTGTGAATGATTAAATTGGATTAATTTAATTTATTGGATGGCTGTCCTTAAACATGCTATTTTTAAAGAGAGAAGCATGATTTTTAATTAATTAATTGCCAGGAATAGGAAGGGCAATTATTAATTATAGAATTGTGAGGTTTATATAAGCATGGGCTGCCATAAGGGTGAATTATTTAATTCACAGTTAAAGAATTGTGGCCAAGAGGAAAAGTGTGCCCCATTTGAAGAAGGATTTTGCTCAGACAAAGGTGAAAACAAGGCTAAAAGCTTCCAAATTTGGCGCATGCTTTGAAGGAGGTTGATCTTTGTCTACATAATTATTTGCATAGGTGTTACATGTGCTCAAGTGTTGTTGAAAATATTCGTGCTCTCTTTATGTGCAAATTAAACATCAATTTTTGGGGCAGCAGGCTTGAAAAGTGCAAATTTTTACAATTAAAATTCACTATTCATGCTCTGGTGGCCATTTTTTGTCTGAATTAATTGTAGGAATTCATTACAGGTGCTTTACAAAAGAAAAGGAGCTCTAATCAATGTCCAATACATTGAGTATATCCTCCGAATCTGAAGAATTGTCCAGATCTGCACCAGTTTTGAAGAAATCTGGCCAAAGAAAAAGAAAAAGAATTATTCAGACAAAGATAGACAAAGTCATGGCGAAGGGAGATGAAAAAGAAAGAACAAAAGAGTCATGCATCACTTCCAAACTTGTAGACATAGGAGACACAGATCTAGGTCTGGAACCTCTTTCTGAATTGATTGATAGATCTAAAGCTAGAAAGACTTCACTCATGCGTGTGGTTAAAAGCAGTGGAATTATCCAAGCTACAACATTTCCATGCACAGCCCAGTTGCTGGAGTTTGTTATGGATTTCAATAGATCTTACCATCCTTCATCCAAGTCAGTGTGTGATACTATGGGAAAGACAATAATTCGTTTAGACATAGAGTTCATCAATTGTTGTTTGAAGATCCCAGTGCGAAAGTTGGTGACTTCCATTAGCATTCAGGATGCCGGCAACAGGTGGGAGAAGCATAGAGATGATTGTGTGAGCTTAATGAATAGTAGATACATGAAGAAGCCTAGATCTCCTTCTTAGTTCCCAAGAACTCTTCCACGATCCCATTTGGTGCAGGAGGTAGATGATGTTGTCAAATTGCTATGCAGGATTAATGGCGAGGTGAATGCTTACACTTTTTGTACATGGATGTATGCTTTCATCAAGACCATTGAAGTCAACAAGGTTGATTCCATAATCAATTGGTCAGAAATTATTAGCGACAACATTGGTGAGCAACTCTGAAACGTGAAGCATACTTTCAACTTCAAAATGACTTCCTACTTGGTGTATGCTGCAACTTTAAAAGGTGTCTTTTCCAAGCTAGATAGATGTGGTGTTCTTTCTAAGGACCCCATTTTCGAGTGCTACCCACAGCTTTCTGTACCTACATGCGAGAAAGATTTCAAAGTGGTCAATGATGAATTCTTCTACGATTTGATTTACAGGCTAGAAAAAGACTTGAAGGCCAACGGGTAAGCAAGGAAGCGTGGGGAGCTGTATCCAAGGTTGGCAATCTATTCATTCAGTTTACAGATTTTACATACGTCAAGGTTACTAGCTTTTCTGGTGAACCAGTTAAGCTACCCAAATATCTGAATGATAGATTGATCACCATGGAGCTGAGTAGGCAACTTGTGGAGTTACACGACCTTCAGTCGAAGCAGCACAAGTCTATAGGCTTCTTCCCAATCACTGTAGGACATTACAGCTGTTATAGCATTCATAGAGCTCGAGGAATGGAGACACAAATGTTATCCGAGTATGAGCAAGAGTTCTTCCCTGCATGGTTGAACTTCGATCCATTTGGAGCATCTAGGAAGATGATCTCCCAGGAGTACGCACATGTGCCTTCATTAGAAGATTTCTGGATGAAGTGCAAAATTGAGTACGAGGTTAGAAAGAAAGATTTTAGCAGGCTATCAGCAAAGCAAGTGTTTGACTTTGGACTAGCACGGATACCTATGGATCTTAAAGATGATGGGAATGTGGTACTTGACACTTACCATCAAATGGGAGGAGATAAAGCCGTATTGTAGGATAACGTAGGAGGTTGCCATACAATTGAAGAAAGATCTAGAGCTGTTTTGGTGAATACTTCAAACTGGTTGCTGACGAAAGGATATTGCCTTGATGAAGCATTGATGAATCAAATCACAAGAAACTTCGATGCAAGAGATTCCCTCAAGAGAAAGCACGAAGGAGAAAGCAATAGAAGGTCTGAGAAGTTGAAAGTACACAGAAGATCTCAATCGAAGGAGAAGAACACTTCTACGACCATGGCTTTAGCTCTGGCTTCTCCAGCACCTAGTAATTCACCAATTATTACACTACAGCAGGATACTTCCATGCCTCTACTGAATCTGGCGACATTCATCTTCTCTCCTCAGCCACTCCGTTCAACACCTGTACCAGAGGAGATGTTGAAGTTGTAGATGGCAGAGTTTGAAAGAGCTTTGTCCTTGGATGATTTAGAGGATGGCAGCCATAACACTGTGGCACTTTCTGATGGAGAGGAGGCAGAGCGAGAGATGGTAGTGAACTCAGTGACTTCTCATTCTCTGAGAAGTAACTTCTCGGAATGGTTGGCTTCGCAGTTGGTTCCAGAAGTGAAAATGGAGATGAACTGAGAGGAGCACAACTTGCAGCTACTCCAGAATCTGGGTGGAAGAGACAGAAGGCCTAAAGTTGCTAAGGTAACTTCAAGGTTGATCATCGAGGATTCAAGAGAGAATTTTTTTGAGATGTCAATTTTGGCAGAAGGAAAGAAAGAGGATGAGCTCACGGCAGAAGATGTGACAGTAACCAAAGTACCCCTCAGTCAAGCCACCACTGAAGGATTGAAGCAGGACATGCAGACATTGATAGATGCTCTATTCCTTAGGCTTGACAGTGAAAAGATGGAGAAAGAAGAACTTCATAAGCAGGTATCTCAATTGTGCGAGATCATAGCCAAGGTTACTAAGCCTTCCATTTAGCCCGTTTCAGAGCAGGTGAGTGATCATCTTATGTAGGAAATGGAGGATGCAAGCAATCAAGTAAAAGCTTATTGACGAATGGAAGGATTTTATTATTCATCAAGCTTCTGTACAACTTAGAGAAGTGCTAGCCTTCCTAAAGGTTATGAATGATCCGGAAAATCAGCTGTAGCAACTGGGGACGAGCATAGTAGACTTGAACATAGTTGTTGAGAGTAACCTGAGTACTTTGGGAGAGATCAACAAGCTACCAGGAGATGTATTGGTTGCAGAGCAAATTATACCAGATGGATCAATCGAGAAGGGGAAGCAGCTAGAGTTTGCAGTATCTTTCCATTTGGAGATCTATAGAGTTTTGCTAAAGAGGATGTAGGCACTTAAGAGTAGGACATCATCCTTACCAGACAGTATCATTTCTTTCATTGAGGAGGACGTGGTCGGAGGTGTTACTTCATACGTGCGGATCGTTCCTAGCAAGGTGCCTAATTCCCTGGAAGGGGTCTCTTATGATGGTACAAAAGAGAATTGATAAAGCTACTAAGCCTTTCAAGATGAATTCTATTAGTAGACTAGTGGCACTATAGGCAGATATTGCAAGGTTTGGGCTGAGCTTGGAAGATGTGGAGGCGTGCATCAAAGTGTTGAATGAAGGATTGCTGCAGTTTAGGACAGAGAAGGAAGCAGTGGCTAAAACAGATGGGAAGATGTTGAATCACATGCTTGACAAGTATATCTAATATAAGAACAAAAAGAAGACATAAATGTTACAGCTAGCAT
This sequence comes from Taxus chinensis, assembly GCA_019776745.2. Lineage (NCBI taxonomy): Eukaryota > Viridiplantae > Streptophyta > Pinopsida > Cupressales > Taxaceae > Taxus > Taxus chinensis. Next base: position 156,194,833 of record CM034155.1, on the reverse strand, counting down.
GACTTCTTCTTCGATTCTTTCTTCTTCTATTTTCTATGTTCCCGGATGAAATTGTAAAACTTTAAGTTATTGGTTTTGCAACCATTACTTAAATTCATGTGGAATCATTATATTAGTTAAGTGATATATGTGTCACTTAAGGAGAAGTTAGTGGAGGATGATTGCCAAATGTCATCTTTACTTGTGGTTTGATTTTTAGTTCAATTAGACTTCCCATTTGTACTTTTCCTCCTACATTATATAAGTAGGAGAAGAACCTCCAGGTTAAGGATCATCATAATTTGTAAGCAGCAATCTTGTGTTCTAGACTTTGTGTTGAACCCATGAAATCCACTTGGAGCAAAGGAATACAAAGGAGCAGTTTTCTGGAGAACTTTGTGTCATGGTGTACTGTGTTTCTTACTTTTAATCTTAGATCTCTTAATAAACTGTGTTATTTTAGATTTGGATCTAGAGTTGCCTTTGTTTTAGAATTCTGTGTTTATATCTATTGGATTCTTCTATGTGCATGCAATCAACTCTGCCATCTACTGATTGGGATGCACATATTCCCTGTTTCTTCTATATGTTTATGTAATTACCTTCTTCTATAACTTTTCCTTTCTTTAAACAGTTGTTTACTTGCTGCAGAATTATTCAGTTATGGTTCATGAACTGAGTAATCAAAGTAAAACCTCATTTAGATATTAGCATACTTAAATTGAAAAATCTGAAACGGGAGCCTCACTGGTTAAATGAGGGAGATTTATCTCATGACTTCCTAGGTTTGATGCTATGCAGAAAATCTAACCAAAAAAGATACACACCAAACTTGGAAAAAATGGAAATATTAACCTCTTGTCCCACCGGGTAGGCCAAAATTGTTGGAGCTCAAAATTATACCCTGCCCCGAGTCATAGACAACCCAAGATTTTTTAGGCAACATGGGACTGTCTCCATGTTGTGGGACTTGCAAATTGAGAAAGACATCCAGATAAGGTTAGCTTCATCTACATATTCTTACTGTTAAACTACTCCTAGAAATGGAAATGTAGCTACCTAACACTAATATATGATTCCAAGAGACTAGAGAGGAAGGAAAGTGCATAATAATGAAAATACTAAACTAAGGGAGGTGATAGCACCATAAATAAGGGTAAAGATACTTTTGAAAGAGAGAAAATGGAACAAAACAATGATGGCAAGGGTAGAAATGGTAGACACATTCTAGAGCAATATCTAAACTTCCATTTTCACACAATGCACAATAGAAATAAACCCTGTAATATGATGAAACACACAAATCACACCTACAAGTGAATGAAAAGGTAAGGAAATTCAATTAATCACTAGCTAAGGTAGAATAGAGCCACAAAAAAGTGATATTATTGATTTAAAATGATGCACATATCATTACAATGGAGGAAGAATGTTTGAAATCATTACAGGATTACAATCCAAGGCTTGTAGCTCAAAAACACTTGTGCAACACTTTTCACTGATGCACTTGCATTCCCAAAGTATCCAACAACAAATGAGAAATTATTTTTACAATATATAGAAATCGGAGAGAAAGAGAAGGGAAATTGGAGGGAAACTTGAATTCCTCCTTCCACCCACCAACAACATGCATTAAATCCATCTGCAAAGCACATGGTCACCCTGTAAGGCCATACTTACATCCATTATGTCGTGCAAGAAGATATTGAGCGTCGTTTTTTCATCAATTTCTGGTGGTTGAGCTACCTATAATTATAATTTCAATACCTAGAACAATTTTCTCATTTTTAACCCACCAAATGCCATCAAAAATTTAATTTGATTGTATCAAATTGAGGGGCTCAAGGAGATATTTTCAACAACATAAATTTTGTCCAATTTGGAGCTTTGGAGCAAAATATATGGTTGTTTGAAGATTTTCCTATCGGGAAGCACATGAATGTGACATGTGGCAGCATTTGATTAGCTCAAGGATTTCCTCTTCCAACTTGTGTAGTACTTTCTCCTTTTTCATGTGTTTGACTTTGATTCACTCATGGTATCAGGATCTACTTCATTTCTTTTCTTTTCATTCCTTTGTCCCTGCGAGCGGGTCTGCTTCTTTAGAATTGCGAGCCAATATGAAATTTCCACACTTCTTCGTAGTGTCAGACTATCCTTTGTTTTTACTTACCACCACAAAGCATAAGCTAATGGGAAGGCTCCACCTATTTCTCATGTCATATCTCTCTTGCTTTCATGACTGACATCCGTGAAACATGAGCCAATGAGAAAGCTCCATGTCCCTCGCAATTTCACAATTTCTTACTAACTTTGACTAACCACTCCGAAGCACGATCTAATAGGAAATATCCATGCTACTTTTTCATGTCAGTCTATTTGATAGCCCCTACCTAAACAACCAAGAAACTTAAGCCAATGAAAAATCTCCATGCTTCTCAGAAATTTTAGTCTCTCTGCTTTGTGCTTGCCAATGATTGGCTTTACCTTCACATCGCAACTTCTACCTTTGGCGGACTTAAAAATTTTAGTAAATTTCATTCATTCCATGGACTTGACGTCCACGAGAGTCCATCTGCTCTAAGTGTGATGGAATTTTTCCATTTGTTTTCCTCTAGCCATTGATCTTGCACCATCTTTATTTGCCTCCACCCGTCGCATGTCCTTTTCCTTTCCTTGAACATTTGGCAGCCAAATTTGACGGGCGTTTGAATGTCTTGCATAATTTTTAAATGTCGTCATGTACCCACCCTTGAACCTTGAAACATGGCATTTCCCCATTGGTTATGGAGGTTGGGGATCTATTTTCAATTTACATGTTGACTACCACTTTGTAATTTACTTCCGCGGGCCCAAAAATTGAACTTACACCACTGTAAAACTACAAAAAACTTTGAAATCCCATAACTTGAAAAATATGCAAATTTAGAAGGATTTTTTTAGTTTTCCGAAAAGAGGGAGAAATTTCTTATCCGATGAAGATGTTTCAGAGACCCCTAAGTACTTAAAATATATGAAAAAACATATTTTAAAGTACTTAAAGGAAAAACAGTGTTAGTTGCCCAAAATGAAGCGTGAGTTAATTTTCGTCAACAATCTCTATATTAAATTTCATTTGAGGTTTTTCTTTAGTTTCATATCTTTAACGAAAACCTCTTTTTTTCCTTAATTATTAGCACAATTTTTGGAAATTTAAAATTACTATTTTTAGTAATTAGGGCATAATCAGAAAAATATACACTTTTTGTGCAAATTACTTAGATGTTTTTATTGGACATTATTAGATTCAAACATACCTCTTTTTCATTAATTTCATTTATTATTTTCATATATGGTCATTTTAATAATTTGAAAACAATCACTTTTAACTAAAACATCCCTTTTCGATATTATCTTGTATGGTCTCTCTAATGTCGGCCTTCAATGTGTTGATTCTTATTATTTTTCTGCCATCATGGCCCATACTACAAATTACCAAGTTTCCTTATATGATTTGTTTTGATGTTATAGCACATGCAAACATATTTTTTTGGAAGTATTCCAAAAAATAAAGCTCATTATCAATACGAATCCTTCCTGTATGGATTTTATTTTGAGACATATTTCAAACCTTTATATTAATAATGATGACATCTTTCATAAAACTATCCTAAATTCTATTCAATAATTACAACATGATTTTCAAGCCCAGTTTCAAGTTGAGTACTAAATTAAAATTTCTCAAGGATGGGATAACACATAGAAAGGATTATTTTAAAACCCATAATGTCTTTATACATCATGATCAATATAGTCCTAAGGCTATTGAAAAGAACTGTTATACAAATGTTATGCATGATACATGTGCTCATACAAGTGAAGTAAAAGTCATACATCAAGGCAAAAAATTGTATGTTCCTTTTGGTGAAATAATTTGTCACAAGGGAAAATTAGGGGCTTTCACCAACGCTCTAGGACTAGGTCCCTTGTTTAGGAATGGGGCGTATCCATTTATTGAAAATAGGGAAATATGTACACTACTCTAATCATCGGGGTGGCCTTTAGACCAGGGATCACATAGGAATACTCCACTAAACCCATGTGCAAAAAGGAGATGGAGGAAAGGTGTGTGTCTGGAAAGAGGGGAGAAAGTGAGAAGGGGATTTTATTCAATACATTAAAATATAATTTTATTGAAATAAAACCAAACTAATTCAAAGTTAACAATGAGAAGACACCAATATGCAAAGCAAGACAAACAACATAATCAACACAAATTTTAACTGCATTATATTCATCAAAAGATTCATTTTTTCCCTAGTTGTGTAGGATTGCAGAGCTCTATAGGGGTAGGATTTGAGATGGAGAGGAAAACATAAGACAATTAAATAGAATAATTATAAGTTTCTTGATTGTAGTAAGACAATGGGATCTATCAACCAAGAAAATATAACCCCTAGGAATGGAGAAAGCATTATAAGACAATGGGATCTATCAACCAAGAAAATATAACCCCTAGGAATGGAGATTCATTATAAGACAATGGGATCTATCAACCAAGAAAATATAACCCCAAGGAATGGAGAAAGCATTACAATATATGGCCAAATCTAGTGGCTCTTTGCATTCCCGTGTGAATTTTCAACTTAAAGTGCAATCCACGATGAAGAAATAGAAACTTTAAGTGACTTAAGTCACTTTTTACAAAATTATTTCCTCAACAAAGAAATAGAATTCTAGAGAGAGAAAGAGAGAAGAAGAGATAAAATAAGAGAGAGAGAGAGAGGAGAAGTTCCAACCTTGAATGAATAAGGATGAAAAAGCTCTGATCATGAAGAATATCCACTCCTGTGATGAACCATTGAAATGCTCCAATGCAGTGATGAACTCTTTATCTTTGACCTCTTCTACATTGTGAGAAGCCTCTTATAATGATGAACTTTTATAACCATGTCAAGTACACTGAGAGCATAAGTGAGAAGTACTTAATGAATGGACCACTAATATCAATGAAGAATGACCCCTTTCACTTGAAGCAACCCTTCTAATCCATGAAATATTTTCATTCCTTTCTGACCATTTTGCACTTGATGAGAACTTGAAACAATTGTCTACACAATGTAACCATGATGATCTTTCCACCTGGGAAACATAATGAATATTGAAATGCAAGATGAAAAACCTTATTCCCCTAAGATGGGTGAAGGTAAGAGATTGAATGTATAATTCTTACGTATTTTGATCAACTCATCTGATGAGATGAGAAACATTCTGTGACCAAAAGGCACTTTGAGACCAAAATTGGGAACCGAGAGGGCTTCCATTTTGCCTCAGTCACAATTCAACTACCGATCCTCTGTAAGCATGAATTTTTCCTTACCATTCCTATGAGGAAATCTATAGAGAGATAATCACCAGATAGTAATAGGTGGAGATTTTCACATGTTGAGAATTACCTCTCGAAAATGATGATTGTCAAAAAGTAGACTATTGTTTACCAGAGGTATTCTTGAAACTTGGTCACAGTATGGTGCACAGACTAAAAATAGCCTTGTGATTTGAAACAAATGACCATTTACTCTAAATGAAACATTTTGAGAGAATATTTTCTACCACATTTCCATGAGGTTCATTTCACATCATGTTTCTAAATTTAAAAGATTCACTTTGAGACACATTATGCTTACCACATCTGGAAATGCGGGAATTTACTTACAAACTGATAAATTGGACTTTATGAAGGCTAGGATCATTGATACATGAATGTTAAGAACATGTGTAACCATTTTTATCTCATTTTGAATATTTATGATTTTCATTAAGTCATACATGGGTGTATATTTTTGGAAATTTTATCAATTTGTCGTTTTTAAGTGTTTTGATCTTAGAGGAATGAACTGAGGTACTGAAACCAACTATTTCTCAAAATTACTATTTTTAGTAGGATACCTGGTAGATACTCACTAAAAATATAATTTTTTCTTCCGAGTTTCAGATTGGAGCGACAGTGATCTCAAAAATTTATATTTTACGTCGGGATGCTTTGCTCCAATTTTCAGGAAATTTGGCTCGCTAAATTTCTATAGATTTGAGAAAACATTATTTATGGATGGAAACTTCATGTGGATGTAAAAAAATCCATGCCATCAATGGAATCCATCTTACATTCATCTTAAAGGTATTTTTGAGAGGAAGGGATGGTCAAATTTTGGAGGAAAACGAAGCATGGAAACAAACATTATGAGGAAAACAAAATTTTGACAACTAAGGCACAAAGGGAAGTTTTTTTTTATTTTTGGAGATGATGAAAAAAATTCAAAACAAATTTAATGGATTAATTTACATTATTTATGATTTTTTATATTTTTTTGTGAAGTGTGAGCAAGGGTGAGTGATTTTATATGGTAGAAGTGAAAAAGGGGGATGAAATGGGAAAGTGGGAGAGTGGAAGAGTGTCAGGGAAATGGAATCCTCCTTGCACTTGGGTAAATTTTTGGGGTGAAATGAAACCTCAAAAGTGAAATTTGGGTGCAATCAAGGGAGGAAATTGTGCCATGGGATGAGGATGGAGAGATGAAATGGCGCTCATGTGGGAGATTTTCTCATGTTTTCTCCATGACTTGACATGCACCACATAAAAGATCCACACCAATAGGAAGAGGTAACACTTTTGGGGTTAAATTTCACCTGAAAATTGTTCCCAATGTACAAATGAGTTTCATAAATGTGTTTGGGGGGGGGAGGGATGGGGCCCACCTTCAAGTTAAGACAATTACTTAAATCACCACATGCACTTTTGTCCTTTCTTATGTTTTTAACTTACAAAATTTTAATCAATAGGAAAGGGGATAAAATTTGGGGTATAATTGCACCTCAAAACTCCACCAAGGGTGTAAAGGGACACCAAAATTGCACTAGTGCGCCCAAGTGAGGCTTCAAAGGAAGTTTTGTACCTCTGTCTTACTTCTTAAAATGTTTCCTTCGCCCTGGAGTCAATTCTTAATGAATTTTGGCCATAAAATATATGAATTTACATGGAAGAATGCAAATTAATCCAATGAGATCATTTATGGATCTTGAAAATTATTTCTTCTATAACTTTTACCTATACCTTCAATTTTCCTAAAGCGGTACATCGAGGAGTCGAGTGGTTTTCAATGAAAACAAGCCAAACAAACTTATGGGTCATGAAGAGTATTGAATATAATTTAATTTGAGATTTTTTTAGGCTCTTAAATCTTCTCATGGTGTCCGAAACCTTTTGAGAAAGTTCCACCTTGTAGAAGGACTCTTATGTTGCACCGACGGACAGGTTTCCACATTTTTATACTCCCAGAATTATTCCTTGATTATTGAACCATGAAGTAGGATATATTAAATTTCCAATTCCAAGGATATGAGATCCCAAAAATTCATGAGGATCCTAAAATGTTTTGAACAAGGTGACTAGCTCCTTTGAAACTTGCATTTCCTAGTGCCTTGCCCAAAAAGACCTTATTTTTCTTAACTTGTTTCAAACCTTAATTATCTCTATGGAATCATCTAAACTGCCTTAGAAAAATTAATTTCTCTCCCATACAACTCCAAAATTATTTTAACCTTCCCTATAAGCTTTCAAGGGGTGTTCACCAATTGTAAAATGACCAAAAATAACCTTTTTAAAAACCTTCGAAAGCATTGTTCTCTCTTAGATCTCGATAGCTTCAAGAACCAAGCTAGGTAAAATTCTCTGCACATGAAACACACTTGAAAATCATGTTAGCATGTTACTCTTGGCTATAATAAGGGTTACATAGTTGAATTTTTTGTCGGAGGAAAGGTTTACATTGATCGAGAAAGGGAATTTCAAGTGTGGGTTTAGTTATTATGACCAATATTTTAAATTTTGAATGTTAGACATTTAACATGACAACAATTCCACTAGATCCATATCTAATACTAAGAAAACCACAACAGAAGGCACCTCTTTGGTTTTTCAATAATTCTATACAACATGATATCCTATATGAGTTACTTAATAAGTGATTAATCAAATTGTTACCAACTCATTACTACTCCCACTATCGGCTTGAAAAAATCAAAGGTCAACCATTTGGAAATTATCATGGAATTAACATACATTTTGAAAATGATCACTATTCTTTATAACAATGAATCCAATAACTTAAATTTAAGGGATTTGTTTCCTTTTATACATGACATTGTGTTATGAAATCATCTTAAGTCCTAAAATCTCAATGGGTACCAAAAGCTATAATAATTCTATCTAATGAGCATACTACAATATTAAATTATAAACCTTTAGATATACAACAAGGTTCATCTACTCACAAAAATAATAAGAAGGAAATACCTCCTTCAGAACAAAACTTGTAGTGAGAGAATTACATCCTAATATTTTGCAAACAACAATTATAGCAATACCAATCAAACATGAATAATTACAATTGCATCCTATTGTTGTGTAAATAACAATGGATTTTACTAATATCTTTACTCCTCCATAACAAACTAAAATATATTTTGATTTGGATTATGATATTGATTGGGATGCTAAGTACAAGGCATATATGAGTGATCCAAATGAACCATTTGATATGTCAAATGAACATTTGTGCACATTAGATTTCAATCCCATCAAGGTAGATGAATATGATATTGAGTCATTGATGATGAAAAAAATGACACATTGATTTAGCCTTCTATGGATGTATCTACTTCTCCACAACAAGTTGTGATATATTCTAATTGAAATGATGATATCGGTTGTAATGGAAATATAAATTATCTTATTCATGTGTTAGTTACTAGTAAGGTAACACCTATTATGTAAGGATGGAATTATCTAAATAAAATAACTAATGGTGATTATATGTAGATCTCTACAGGCATATGAAAATACCAACTAAATCTTAATATTACTTCTCAAAATTATTTTGCCACCACGACTTTCAAGCCTAATGGGGGAAACAATGAAAACCATTTCATGGCTAGTACTGATTTATCACTACTAGTTAATTTTGGTGATATAAATTATTTTGATCCTGATTATTATTACAGTGACTATGACTAATCTGATATGTCTTATAAGCATTGCAATAACTTAATCTTGAGCCTATTAATGAAGGAAACCATATTATTGCAATAGAAATATTATATATTTCCCACATATTTTTATCAAGTATAAGGCTATACAAAAGGTCAAATAAAGAACCCAAGTGGATTCACCTTGTCATTATCTTGATGAGTTCCTATGGTAGCACCTTTGTGTCAATATTCTAAAAATTCAACAAAACAAACCTTTAAGAACCTAACATTACATTTGAGATACTAATATTATTTTTTCTCATGACATACTAGTGGGTTCATCAATTGTCTCTTGGTATTCAATATTTGGCTAAATGCACCAATATATCATACCTTCTCAAATAGTCAAGGGAATTTTTGGATCTGCCTTCCTTCTTTTCCAAGAATAGGTTTCTGTGTACTATAAATGCCCATGTGTACTTTGGTAAGGGTGATGCTTTCAATATGTTTACTAATATTACTACAACTATCCCTAATCATCACATGTTATATCATGTATCTTCAATTATAATAGGTTTCACGCATAAATCAAAATCAATATCCCTTAATTGTAATATCTTCAGACATAGTACTTTAATCACAAATTTCCATTAAAATCCTTCTACTCATACTATTTATAATGGGTCTACCCTTCTTCAAATTTCTATTATAGTATGAATCCTCTATAGTTCTACGCGATTATCCTTATTATACTTTAACATATGTGAGGCCTACACCTCCTTCACCATTTTGGGTTCATCTTTCCCCCTAATCACACTCTTCTTAGGTAATTATTATGGTACCCCTCTCCTTATACATATATAAAATAAAAAGATACAAAAAAATCAAATATGTGTAAAATTACAACACTAGGACCTATACACATAGCTTGAGTTATTATCACTCTATGTTACATATGTTGTTTTTCACTATGGTTTGATTAATAGCATATCCTTTATACTCTTTACACACATTTGTTCATGAGGTATATTAAGCTTAATGAAAGACACATAAATCATTACATGATATAAGGATTTAGCTTGGTTCCTTACATTCTTCTCTTGGGGGCATCCCTCCACATTATACAAGTGTTATGGTTTCATTATTTCATTTCTATTTCTTTATTATGTTTGATTACATATATGTTGTAAATGTTATCTTTTGAGCTAACATGACTAGAACATATGTCATATACATCACTGACATATCTTACTTCATGTTTACTACTTACTATATTATTTTTATCACTATTTTCTATATATGGTTGTTACTTTCATGTGTTACTAGTTGTTTGCTTCATTGTATGCAGTTTAAGTTCCTTATTTTTATTGTGACATTGTAGGTTTCCTATGTTTATGGTTCTGTAGACACAAAATCATGCACCTATTAATATTTTACTATGTCATTAAGTATGTTGTTATATGCATAGATCTTAAGTAAGAAATGTATTCAGTAATGACACAATCCTTTGTTCATCTGCTTGTTTTGACTTATTTTTATTATATTTCTCTCTCACGTCTATCATTTTTATACCTAGCTCTAGTCAATTCATAAGGATCCATGTTTGTTTTTCTTATCATATTTTCCACCATTTATCCAAGGACATCAGTGCCCATTATGGAAACTAGCACCCAGGGGCTCCTGTCCATTTTGGGCGCTCATGTCCTCTTTGTTTTTTTCACTTATTTGACATTTTTGGTTGAGCTTTATAGTTTTCTAATCCTTATCCTGAGCTCATAGTTGGATTTTTTTTGTCACTGGTGTTGAAATTCAAACAAGATATCCATTTATATATACAACATATACTCTATTATTTTGGTTGGAAATTCTAAAGGGAAATCTCATCTACATACTATCGCTACCATTACAAAGGACTACATTTTTAGGCTGGATATACTACATAGGAAGGGGAAGTGCTCAATTCCATATCACACATTTTCATCTTATCCAGCCATAGCATGTTGCCTTGGCTTCATTGGCATAAGGGAAACTTAAAGACAATATTTCACACATAAGCATAAAGAACTATATGGAGTCTGGAATGTAGTGCAGCGATCAGTCATAAGTTCACTCTTCGAGTGATTATCAGGGTCAATATGACTTCACATGTTAAATTTTTCATTCCAATTTGATGTATTTGTGAGCTTGTGCATGTAGTTAGGGTTTGTGCTGCAGGTTACATGTACCCTCAGTGATCAAAGAGTGAATATCAGGTGACTAACAGAAAGTGATAGTGAAACCCCAGCAACACAAAAGAAAGTAAATTCTAACCTTCTGCACACCAATGCCCAACAATAATCACTGGCACCCAGGCACCACTATCCAGCACCAGGTTCCCGTGTCTGGTATCATTCTCATAATCCAAATTTTACAGAGATTAGTTGCAACACAGTTCTAACCCTATTTAACATTTTATACTACCCATATCATCTCTAGATAAGATTCAACTAAGTCATTCATCTCTCATATTTACTTATAGTATTGCATTGCTTGAGTGTTTAACATTTTTTATAACTACTATATTTTTATCACTTTAGTTACTCCAAAATTAGCTTTAATTTCATTTTTATTAAATCATTTGGTGAACCCACTTTTCTTCTAACCTCTTGCCCTGGGATCTCCAAAACCCTCGTGGCTAAGAAAAGGTCATCATCTTCTAAGCATCGTCTGGATGATACATTTTTGAACCTTGTCTTTGATGATGCTGCTATGCAATCTTAATTTTGTGACCTTTACTGAAACCCTCGATGTGATTCATCCATCCTTCAACAACTTCTTGCTTTCCAAAACACCCTTCCTACTAACTTTTCCAACTCTAATATTTGCATAGTCTCTCCTAACCAAAATTGTACTTCATGTTTTCCTTACTCTATCATAGTAACCCATGTTACTACACCTTCTTCTACTCCTATTATAGCACATGATAATACTATTGTAGATTATTTGTTCGGTCGTGTTCTTGTTTGTGATAATATGGATGTTAATACTTCTACTTCTCATGTTGAAAATGTACATGTGCATGATGTTATTTCTATTGGTATTCAAGATAAATGGAAATTCGTATCTCCTACTCTTCCTACTTCTAAAATTACTTCTAATGAATGTAATGATAGATCTGATATTAGTACTCCTACCACTTATTTCTATGTTGATGATAGTCTTGATGAAATATTTTCTTGTGAAAATATGTGTGATAGTGATGTCGGTTATGCTTCTGATCATGAACATGTTAGTGATGATTTTACTTCTCTTAAGACTACTGAATGTGAATTTACTACTCCTCTTTCTTCTCTTTCTGAATTTTTTACTCATGATGATTCTACTCCTACCACTAGTACACCTCTTATCATATCTTTTGAGTCTACTTATATCATTCCATACATCTTCCATGTTCCTCTCCTCTTCTTTCACCTCTTTCTTATACTTCTGAAATTGTTACTCATGATGATTCTACTCCTACCACTAGTACACCTCTTATCATATCTTTTGAGTCTACTTCTAGCATTCCCATAGATCTTCCATGTTCCTCTCCTCTTCTTTCACCTCTTTCTTCTACTTCTGAAATTGTTTCTCATGATGATTCTAGTCCTACCATTAGTACACCTCTCATTGTATCTCCTGATTCTACATCTAGTATTACCATACAGCCTCCATGTTCTTCTCCTCCTCTTCCACATCCTATTCCTCCTTCCACATCTGCTCCTTCTCACATTCCCATGATCACTCACAATGCCAAGATCCAACCTCTCCATATGTGTCTTGCTTCACCAAACCTTAGTTCACATGATATTATATCTCTCGTGCATGTTGTTGGCACTTTTCAATATCAAGTTCATAAAATCACTCTTGAAAGTAAATCCTATTATGCTTCTATTGGCAATAATTCTTTGCATAGAAACCCTATTCCTAAAAATATTCACAATTTAGATTTTCCAAAAGACTTCATCATGCCTACCTTCTCATGTTTCAATGAAACTGAAAAACCCTTATTTACATCTCAAGCATTATCGTTCAGCTATGGGCTAAGTGCAGGAAGTTGATGGACAAATATGGGCTCATCCGTAGACGTCATATTGCAAAAACTAGTGAAATCTCAACTTGTATGGATTATTAGCAATACACGCACTCAAAATTAGAAAAGTTTATATAAATATGAATCATAGCATTCCAAATCTAGTTTCTAAAATACTATTTTTTTTTAAAAAAATGGACAAGTTTAGCTATATTAAACATTTAAAATTATATGACTTGGTTTTTTTTTTTTGAAAAAAACTTATAAGATTGTAGTCCGTTTGCCCACATTTTTAGATGACCAAATCTTGTTTTTTTTTTTTCCTTTGGTGAAACGTTAGATCTTGGTTGTCTATCTTGGGATGGATTTTATTTTGTATTTTTTTTAGCAATATTTTTTTTAATGATTTTTTTTTTTGTGAAAGTGGTCTAAAAATATTTAGAAAACGGAGCACTTTCCATTTTCCCGCCATAACTATATCAAAAAATATCGAAATCAAATTTTTTTTTAACGTGTATAGAATTTTTCCACACTTGGGATGGTATAAGTTTTATCACATTTTGATAAGCAGAAACAAAAGTTACAGTCTTAAATGTAGACATGAACATTCAGTGGGAAAAAATGTCTTAAAGACCTATTGTTAGTAAAAAATTATAAAATGATATTTATCTTATTCTATTCACTTTAAAATCAATATTTCTACAAAGCTAATAGTCTCCCCTACGCGATGGCACCATTTTTGTGAAATTTTTTCATTTTTTTAGCATGGCCCAAGTATTTGGAAGAGAAAATTTGAGGTTTTTTGACCTTTTACACTTCATAATGACCTTCCATAGCTTTGGTTGGGGAAAAACAAAGATTTCCTTGAGGCTTAGGTTTGGCAAATAGATCCACGATCGTGGTTTATAAAGTGCGTGATCACGGTTTTTTTTTAACACAAACCGCGAGTGTGCTTTAGAAACCATGGATCGCATGGTTTATAAAACACACTTGTAGTTCATAAATCTGATTTACACACATCCTAATGTCTTAATTACCATGTGATTTTTACTCTATGACCTTACCATATGAATTACTACTGAAATTCTTGTCTTTTTTCTTGCACTGTTTTTCTTATCACCGGAAGACAAAACATCGTGGGAGATAAGAAACGAATTCAAAAAAGGAATTCATTAAGTAAAAAAACACCAAATGAATTAGAGGCCAACAAAATTCAAAATGCTGAGTGAATGCAGAATCTTCGTGAATCAAGAAGAGGTTCATCTTCAACCCCAACTATTGTAAGCAATGAAGAACCAGGTAATGTTTCTACTGTCAATGTTGAAGTTGAATTAAATACTCGTGATGAAGATGTTTTTATTGTCAATGTTGAAGAAGAATTAAATACTCATGATGTAGCAAATGTTGAAATTGAAGGAGACAATGAAAATGTGAATAAGGAAATTCATGTTGAAACTGTAGACAGGAAAAATTTGACAAAAACACCTCCTAGGATTTTATGTAAGAAACCTAATTTTTTTATTGAAATTGATGAAAACATTTTGAAACCAATATCTGAAAAAATTTCTGAAGGACAAATTAGAAGAAAAGCCACTAAAATTTGGGATAATCATTTAGAAATTTTAAATGATTCCCAAAGATATCAGTTGTTGGTTAGTTTGATGAAATTGATTAAAATGAGACCTACATTAAACACCTTAGGATTGACAAACATCTAATATACGTGGTCAAACCTCTACAATTGTTGAAAACCTTCATGATGCATATCACACTGTTGGTGTCAAGAGACGCACTAGGGATAGTAATATTGTGCGTCATGTACTTGCTACTAGTGTTGTAAGTGAATCAATAAAAAAATAATGTTTGATTACGCAAACAAGTCGAATGTTGCAAGTTAATTGAAAAACTCTAATGAAAGTAATTGAAAGATGTAATATCCTTCAATCACTCAATAACACCGATTTTTGGGCATTTTCTGCTAGAGCACCACGTAAGGACAATATAATACTAATGCTATAAGAGAAGTTGTTATTCAATTTTGGCATGATAACACTAGAGTTTCACCTAATACAAGAGATGTTATAAAACAGAGAGTTGGTTCTACTAATCGTGAACCACATCCAAAGCATTTCTTAGATATGACTCAAACTCAATTTTTTCGTAAGTTTGAATAAGAGAATCTGGAAATTAAAATTAGTCAACGTTTTTTTGAAATGTTGAAACCATTCTATGTGAAAATCAACCACGCTCGCACCACTTGTTATTGTAGGCAACATGTTGAATTTGCGATGCATTATGCTAAATTTTTACGTATTCGTTCTATTTTTCATTCTGAAACTATGTTATCGGAATGTGGTGTTCAAGTTCCACCAATATCTTCCAGGAATTTCATTCCTACTATATTTTGTGAAAAAGAAGTTGGACAATTTTTTTATAGTCAGGATTGTTTAGATGGAAGTTGTAGTACATGTGGCAGATTACCTAAATTGGAAAGTTGCATCCATGAGTAAATTGAAGGTAAAATATGACATAATTTAGTTGAGTTTGATAAATATAAATCAGTTGCATACCAGTTAAAAGATGGAAAAGAGTTATAAACGGTGTGAGCTAGTTACAAAACAAATGCCTGTTTTTCTAATTTTTGAAGAAAATTTAAGGATGAAATTGTTTATGAGTATGCTAGGCATACACATAGAGCTCGATGGTTGGATGAACAGTTCAAGATATGCAAGGACACATTTCCTATTGGTACTATTGTTTCAGTGGTCGATTTTTCACAGAATTACACATTACAACCACAAATGGAGGTTCAATCGCAATATTACAACTTAGTACAAGTTGTCATTTTTGTGCATATAGCATTTCTACATTCTCCTGATAGTATAGAGAATGATCAATTTTTTTTAAGAGAGTACCACTTTTATATCAGTGATGATCATACTCATTCTACTGAATTTGTGCAAGGGTGTTTCCAGTTATTTTATGGAAACTTGTCTGATAGGGACATCCACTTCAAACAACATTATATATGGTCAGATAATTGTACATGTCTCAGTTTAAGAATGCATGAATGTTTTATTGGATGAGCATAATACACGTCAAGATGGGTGTGCAACATATTTGGAGTTTCACTGAGGCTGGACATGGAAAAGGAGAGCATGACGGTGCAGGGGCATGTGTGAAAAGAGCTCTTGCAAGAGAAGAGTTGAAGTACAAAGATGGTGCTAAATTAAAAGATGCAAAGAGCATAGTGGAATGGTGTATTGACAACATGGCCCAAGGTTCTCAAGAAAATTCCACAGTTTGCAGATATTTTTGGTTGATAAAGGAACAACAAATTTCTAACTACAAGGATTATATGACACTCACTGGGTCCAGTGATATGCACTCATTTTGTAGCTCAGACGCTACTTCATGGGCCGTATGGACAAGAAATTTGACATGTTTTTGTGCATCTTGTATCAAATTTGTCACTGTTGAGTGTGATTCACAAGAATGGGTGGATGGATGGATTTGTAGGCCTCTAACTCCGCTTCCTAGTTATCAACCTCCACAAGCATTATGACTTGTTTCTGTAGATGAAGTTACAACATCCAAGGACTTTGACGAAATTTTATTTTGGTGCGACAAGGTATTTATGGTTATTTATTTAATTTTTTTATTGAGTTATGTCCATTGAAATTTTAATATGTAATTTAAATTTGAGTTGTTCAACCTTTATTTTTTTGTAGGACATGTGTTTGTAGTTATTGCGACAAAAGACAATGAAGAAGGAACAGACTATTTCTTATGTCGTTGCATCGAGGAAAGAAAGAAGTTGACTTCTCCTATTATAGATGGTGAAGATATTGAGTATCCTACAGGGTCAGTGGTAGTTACTAGAACTTGGCTTTGACAGTATCCATTAAAAAAATCCTCTATTTGGGTGTTTGAAGACTTTGAGACACACAAGAAAATACTCTTATATTCGCATCTAGTTCTAACGACAAATATTCAGTTGTATAGATATCGAGGAAGGACTAATAACAAGATTCTTTGGAAGGTTCGAGAGTCAGATCATGAAGCAATCTTGTCCGCTATTCAGAGTAGATCCAATCCTGATGGTTCATTGGAATGAATTTACAATGCTCATGTCTAGTATATATAATTTCTTTGATATATATAAATTTTTTTAGTTAGATAGATTTAAGTTCATATATTTTATTTTAAATTTGTGTATTTTGTATATATCTAGTATGGTTTTTGATTTGAAACTTAAATTTCTTTGACTAACACTTTTATGTTCAGGTTAGTGGTGCCAGAAAAGCTTCCACCTTCACATGGTTCAGCACTGTTAGTAGATAATTTTAAATTCTCAAAGCTAAGAGAAGCTTTCATTGTTTTACAAGAAAAGAGAAGAAATTAACAATGATTTATGTACCCGTGGAGGGGGTTCTTAGCTCCGGAGGAGGTAGCCCAGAAGCACCTGGAGCCTAGAGAACCAAAACAACTCCTCCCCAAGTGTTTACAAGACCATACCTATGCATGTATGCACAATCGGTTGGGTGCCACGGTTGGTGTCATGACCCACCGTTTACAAAATATAGCGTTTGACAAACCATACACTGGCTCAAACTGCACTGTTTCATGTGTTTGCAAACAATAGGGTAGCAAGAGCACCGATATGAGAAGGAAAAAATTGAGAGTGGTTATTGTAGAGTGTCCCTATACTGAGGTGTGGGATCTAGATGAGATGTCTCAAGGTGCCACGGAGTCCCGACTAATCACCTGTCGAAGTTGAATGATATTTTAGTCTCTGGGCTCTTAAGGGATTAAGCCTGAATGAAGTAGCCCTGGAAGCAAACAAACTTGTTGCACACCAAAAAAAAAACCTCCTTTATCACTAACCTAGCTACCTAGAATGTGTCGGCAGCAGTCGGTTTGGTGGCACGACCAACTGTTTACAAAATATAGCATTTGAGAGCCCTACACTGGCTCAAACTGCACTATTTCATGCGTTTGCAAACAAGAGGGTAGTGAGAGCACCTATTTGCCAAGGAAAAAAACTTGAGAGAGGTTATTGTAGAGGGGTCCCCTATGCTGAGGTTTCAGATTAGATCAAGACATCTCTAGGTGACATGGAGTCTGAGTAGTCACATGTCGAAGTTGAATGATATTTTTGGTCTCAGGGCTCTTAAGGGGACTACGCCGGGATGAAAAAATCCCAGAAGCAATGACCTTGTCATGCACACTAAAAAAAAACCTCTTATAGCATTCACCTAGCCACTCAGATGTTTCAGCACAGTCGGTTCAGTGACACGTCCCAAAAATATAGCGTTTGATAGCCTTACACTGTCAAACTACACTATTTCACACATTTACAAACAATAGGGCAGCGAGAGCACCGATCTGAGAAGGAAAAACTAGAGAAAGGCTTTAGTATAGGGTCCCTACACTGAGGTGTTGGATCAGACGAGACACCTACCACGGAGTCCTAGTCACCTGTTGAAGTTAAACGATTTTTGGTCTTAGGGCTTGGGACAACACCCGAATGAAGTAGCATTTGTCACACAAAAAAATTCCTCCTCTAGCATTCATGGCCACCTAGACATGTCATCGCATAGTTGGTTTGGTGACATGACCCACCATTTGTAAAATATAGTGTTTGACAACCTTACACTAGCTTTACAAAACAAATAGGGCAGCGAGAGCATCTGATGCAGAGAAGGAAAAAAAATGAGAGAGGGCTATTGTAGAGGGTCTCCTACACTGAGGTTTCAGATCAAGACAAGACATCTCTAAGTTCCACAGAGTCTGAGTAGTCATTCATCGAAGTTTGAACGATATTTTGGTCTCAGGGCTCTTAAGGGACTATGCTCTGAACGAAGTAGCCCGAAGCAACGAAATAACCAAAACACCACCTCCTCTAGACCTAGCCACCTGGATGATTCAGAGTAGTCGGTTCAGTGCCATGACCTGCCGAAAAAAATATAGCGTTTGACAACCTTACACTGGCTCGAGGTGCACTATTTCACGCGTTTGCAAAAATAGAGGCAGCGAGAGCTCCGATCTAGGAAAAAAATAGATATATTATGTCACCCAAGGTTTTGGATTAGACGAGATGTCTCTAGGTGTGACGGAGTCTGAGTAGTCACCCGTCGAAGTTGAATGATATTTTGGTCTCATAAGGGGACTACACCCAAACGAAGTTTGGTGACCTTGTCCGTGCACCAAAAACACCACCTCCTCTACCTAGCCACCTGGATGTGTCAGAATATTCAGTTTGGTGCCACGACTCACCGTTTGCAAAATATATCATTTGACCTCCTTACACTGGCTCCAACTGCACTATTTCACATGTTTACAAACAATAGGGCATCAAGAGCACTTGATCTGGGAAGGAAAAAACCAAGAGAGGATATTGTAGAGTGTCCCTATGTTGAGGTGTTGGATCAGACGAGATGTCTCTAGGTGCCACGGAGTCTGAGTAGTCACCTGTCGAAGTTGAACGATATTTTTGGTCTCAGGGCTCTTAAGGGACTACACCCAAATGAAGTAGCCCAGAAGCAACAATGTTGTCACGCACCAAAACAATGCCTCCTCTAGCATTCACCTAGCCACCCAGACATGTCGGTGCATTCGGTTTGGTGCCATGATGTCCTGAGGCATGACTTCTCACTCCTCGCCTCCGTTCATTTCCTAGGACTCAAAACATTCAATGTCACTTGTTTACCTTCCATCTCTCTTGTTCTCTTTGGACTTGCCTCTATCCTCTTAGGTGCTTCATCACTGTCCTTGCTTTTCTCTCTTGAGCTATGTTGTTTTGGTGATCTCTCTCCATCCTCTGCTACCCCAACTATGTTCTTACATGCTCATTATGTTTGCATTGTAATATGGTCATGCTCTTGGCTACCTTGAAACTTTTTACATACTTTTCATCCCTTAATGGGTATCTAATACCCTAATTATCATGCTTTGAAGATTCACAAGAATAAAGCATTCCCTTGTTATTCTAATAGTGGATTAAGTATTTGAATATAGGTCAAGAATACTAAATGGAGTTGAAATTAAATGAGCCATAATTGCTAGTGAAGCAAGAACTAGTGAAAAGTGGTGAGTAAAGGTAAGTCATGTTAAAGGAATGAAATGCATTTATTCATTGTTTCTAATAGTATGGTGAGAATGTGAACATATGAATAAGATTATCAATAAAATGTTAAGGCAAGTAGCTTCAAGTTTGCATATTTGGATGGAATTTTAGAAGGAGAGTGAAGTGGCCAATCAAGTCACTTATGAAGCATGCTAAAAGAAGTGAAGGAAACAAATAAGTGAGAGCCTATGAAGGAATAAGAGGAAAATAGTTTCCATGCATGAGAAACATGAAGAAGAGAAAATAATTCTCATAATGGAGAACATAGCATGAAAGAAGAATAATGGAGGAGAAAGGAAGTGCAAAATGAAATTCTTAGAGAATAAATAGGTACTCATTCAATATGAAATGGGAAACAAGAGAAAAGTGGCGAGAAAAGGTCAAATTTCAGTTTGAGGCAAGCATGTAATGGCTGTGATCAATAAATGAAGAAAGTGAAGGAGAGAGTGAATACTTGTTGTACATGAGGAAATACAAAGGCTTGAGGAGATATTTATGACAAGATATTCTAAAGCAACAAGAGACAAGTCAAGAGAAAAAAGAGTGAACAATGGAAAAATAAGAAGGAGAAAGAAAGAAGTGTTGAATACATACAAGCAAATAAAAGGAAAAAGAGGATGGTAAGTCCAAGAAGAAAGAGACAAACAATGAAAATGAAAGAGAGAAGTGAATCTACTTTAAACGATAATCAAATTGAATGTTTAACTTCTTAGTTGATTGGCATATAACACCAAATTATAAATAGATAAGGTGTGTACATCTATTGATTCCCTTAATTTCTCTAAAACAATGTAAATGCTTCCCTTAATTTCTTAACAATTGTATCATGCAATGTTGTACCATAAGTAACGTTATATTCATATAGTTCAAGATGAACTCTACCTCGCTTATTTCTATCAATGTTTTCATTAGTTGATATGCAACAGATGAGTGTTATCTTTAAAAGAAAAAAATTAATTACGTATTGCCCTTTTGTAGTTCACCTAGCATGGTTTTTCTTAATGGAATAGGTTTGCTTAACAATTGTACCATGTAGTGCTCCAGGACATGGTTTTTTAATTTTAAATCAAACATACATATCTAGAACTAATAAATGGTTATGAAAACATACATAGAAGGATATCATACATGCAATGAAATTGAATCAAACATATAGAAGTAATATCGTTAAATGAAAACCAACACACATGGATATATAAGAATCAAACAAAGTGTGCTCCAGACGCATGTCTCTAAAAATATGTAAGTTCATAACATGTGTATATCTTGAACTAAGTGTGTCATAATGTCATAATGTATATAGGACCACATGTGGTCGCAAAAGGATATATATATACAATGGACTATATGAAGAAACACGTTCACTAGGACCAGATGGCCCATATATATATATATATATATATATATGTACATACAGGTGGACTATGAATCTACTCATGAAACATCTTCCCTCTCTTCGCCCTGCTAGAAGTAGCACGTCCACAACCTGGGGATGTAGTGGAGGGAGATGCCACTATGGAATTCATACGTGTGGTCCTAGGCATCTCTAAGCAGGCCTGCAACCTAACCTGCATATTCATAAACAACAATTTTTTAACACCCAAAATTTTAAAATACATTCAAAATTTAGAAACTTGTACAATTTAGTCAAAATGCATGTGAAATCTTACCGCAATGTCATGATCCCTATCAATTTTTTGTTGACATATCGCAAGGACAACAGTAGACTCACAAGGGGTAAGCTACATACAAATAATTAGTTTTGAAATTAAATATTTCACATACATACAAATTTTGATATTGTAGATTTAAGTAATAAGAAATAATGAACCTCCAAAATTTAACAAATTTGAAAAATTGTACCTCAGTGGATGTGCAGATGCTATGGCAGTATCTACAGCAGCCTCCATAGTCTGCATATATGGAGGAGTCTCTATGACAGTCATAAGCTATACAAAAAACATGTAGAAATCAATATTAAAATCTACATGACTGTGCACCACATAACAAAGGTCCAAAGCATGTAATCCACGTGAACTTCCACAATTATAAACAAAGTGTAAAGAGAAACTAACCTATGTAAAACTCATGTGAGGTGTGTCAGTAGCCTTAGTTCCCAGAGCATATGATGACCCAGCAGGCTCCTATGTATAAAAGACACACATATTAATATGTACAACATACACGTGAAACATTATAATAATAATCTAGTGCAATCAAATGAAATTAAAAATGTAAGTTTGTATAACTTGAAACTTACGTTTGAAACACGCCCAACTGTAGTAGCTAGCATGTTGACATCGGATGTTTCCTTCACCGGCTCTTGCTATTTAAAATAAAATAAAAAATTAGTTTTTTACATGTATGTACATGACGTACAATTAAATACATATATATTAAAATCTCAAACATGTGAATTAAACTATTGTATATATATATTATTTATATTTATTTGAAATTTACCTGTGAAAGACCAATATTAGTGGCACCAGTTCTAAAAACATCCCCCAGCATCTCATATGTAGAAAAGAAATCATGTGAACCAGCAAATGATGTCTCGCCCACAGTGCATACGGAACCACATGATCCACAGTGGTGTGGTGTGCTATAACTGGCACCTTCACCAACATCACCAAATGCAATCTAGTCACTATGCTAGGTTAGAGTGTCAGTGAGCTCCCTCAATGCATGTAGTGTGTCAATCTCCACAACCTCCTTCACTATAGGAGGGATAACTTAAGGCAGTGGCGGTTTTGGAGCATGGGGGATCTTTGGTTGACCTATGTGTGCACCAAGTCTACTATGTGCAGATCCACCTCCTTGACCAAAAAATTCAGAAAATTCAAAATAATTCGAGACCTCATTAAGCATGAACTCGCAATATAATTTCTTCAAAAAATAAAGAGGAACCTAATTGTTGTTGCATGGTGGATAATCAAAAACCATCCACCATCGGTCCCAAAAAAAAATTTGATTCTGTTATCGTGGCACCAATGGATTGGGAACCATTTGCAAGCAACTGCGGGGGGCATTGGTTCTTGGGTCAATAAATAATGCATAAATGAGGTCTTTTCTATTTTTTTGTCTTTTACGGCCGCATGGGATAATTTATCCGCATAGCACCACCTACAATCACCTCTAAAGATATTCCATCTATGTATTTGGTTGGTTGCGGAGTCGAATTCACCAATCAATTTTTGTAATGTGTTGGCTAAAGTCATGCAGGATGGATTTGTGGCATGATTTTGTCTTATAGTTTGAATAAGGTTTTCAATGACAATTTTATTTTCTCAGATTTTTCTAATGATATTATCTTGTGTTCCTGTTGGTTCAGTGGGGACAGAAGGAGCCACAGGAAGTAGATCTATGTTTGAAGGAGGGTTTTGAGAAATGTTCAGAGGGTTTTGAGGAATGTTTGGAGGGTTTTGAGGAATTTTTTGACGGTTTGCATGATTTCAAGTTTTCTGACCAACTGACAAAATAAGAAAATTGTATACATAAACAAACATTTCAAAAAACCCATGAAAATGCAAAAAAATAACCTAAATTGCAAAAAAAATGATTAAAATCGGGGGCTTACTTCCTCGTCTTGGTGGCATGGTTAAATCTATCATGATCCAGAAGTTCAATGAGCAATTTTGAGGTGGTATTCAAAAAAATGATTAAAATTGGGGCTTACCTCTTCGTCTTGGTGGCATGGTTGAATCTATCGCGATCTAAAAGTCCGATGAGCAATTTTGAGGTGGTATTCAAAGCTCGAGTGAAAAACATCTAGGAGAAATAGCGGTTTGAAATGAAAAATGGGGAAAATAAGGACTCGTGGGACTAATTTTTTGTCTCAGAGTTTTGCGATCACGATTTATAACCATGCTCGTGGTTCTAAACCGTGATCATGGTTTTAGGTTTGGTTATTGCCGAACCTGAAATTCAGGAACTGCAATCACGATTCCTGAATTTCAGGTTTTTATGTCCACGGAATTTTCCACCAACTTCATGCACTTACCCCATGTCTACTTTTCTAATGATCACTTGTTACTTAAAGCATTTCGTCAGAGCCTTGTGGATCATGATCTCCAATGGTATACCCATTTGCCTTATAGATCCATTAGTACTTATTGTGATATGGAGAATGTTTTTATTAGGTGATTTATTTCTAACAATGGTCATAAAGCAACATATGAATGTTTTCCTTCATTTCATCAAGGAAAGAAAGAACCAATTATAGATTACATTTTATGCTTTAATTCTTGTATGCATCAGTTATTATTCCATCCCATTGATTTAAAAAAACAATTTATCTTTTGTCGTGGCTTAGTTCCTACATTGAAAGAAAAATTATTATATGATATGTGTGAATCGTTTACTCTCTTATGCTATAAATTCACTAATTTAGAACAAGATTTAATTATTGCACATATTATACAACACCCTTCTATTTCTTTGTTTTCTACTTCCTCTCCTCTTCCATCAATTAAGCTTCATCCACGGTATTCATCTTTGCCTCCGCACGCGTGTCTTCCTTCACCTCCACCATGCTGACATATACCTAAGTATTCTCCACCTCCTACTCATGAACCATTGCAATTATCACATAATGCAAAACCTCGTGATTTCTTGCTTGCTTTACCTAACAAGTGCTTAATCCGCTTACCTTCTACTGAGCATCATCCACCTCACCACTTACGGTGTCAACGTGACCGTCCTTTCTATAACTTCCACCAGATCAATGTCCATTGAGATAATTATTGTTATGCTCTCCATGAAAAATTACCATAATTAGAAGACAAAGGTGTCTCTTCCTTCACCTCTTGCTCTCATGAGCATTATCTTTCTCTTATTACACATAAGTGTGCTTTCACCAGTGTTCACTTGTCTCCTTTACCTCCATCTAAATTTATCATTCGCCCACCTCCTGAGGTCATTATCCATCATCGTTCTCCATCTAATCCACCTATAGTTGCATCCTCTCATTCTTCACACATTGCTATGGTTCCTCATTTTCTTCCTAAGCCCCTTGCTTCCACACTTCCTCCCACCACACCTTTCATTCTTGGTTTCATTCCATCTAACATCCAATTTGGTACTTATTCTCACATTGTTGCTACTTCAAATGCTCCATCTATGCCTTGCAGGTCTCTTAATCTCTCATAGATGACATCCAATTTCATTTCATTACCCTGTGATGTACTCTCGTGCTACGGTTCACACTTGACTGTTGAGGGAATACTACATCAATGAACCTCTCCTTCCACAACTCATGTATGGTGCTTCATGTCATATCTTTTATTGCATCTCTTTTCGCATATGACAAACCCATTTCCCAATGAAGCACTCTTGTTCTATGGTTCATTCTTGACTACTGAGGGGGCATTTATAAATGAACCTTGTTTTCACATTAGGGGGAAATCACTCTTCTTTTCCCCCCTTCATTATCATCATACGCTATTACAACCATGGTTTTACATTCTCTCATAATACCAATACCAACACATCATTCTTCTATTTTCGTATATTACTCTTTCACACGCTCTATTATATTTTCATCACATACCATGTCCTTCATGCTCATTCAAACATAAATTCTATTCTAATCACTACTTATCTATTTCTTTATACATCATTATTCATTTCCAATCAAAACAACCATTTTAACAACACATATCAACCCAAAGAGCAAGCAATAAGAATTACATCATGTACCAATGCACATCAACAATGCATATGATATCAATATCCATCTATATATATATATATATCTTCAAAGATCATAAGTTACAAAATACAATCGTTGGGGGGCAAGCCCCCATGCATCCCTAAAACATATACAATACAGCGTTCATCATCATCACTATCACTATATAAAATAGTGGGAGCTCTAGAACTAGAAACTTCGTTACTCACTCTAAGCCGCTAATCTTGGCCTCTATATCTATCAGACTGACTCCGTAATATAGTGATCTTAGTTGTCTACTCTGCAAATCAGCCCTGTAGCTCTATGTATTTAGCAAAAACATCATGAGCTAGGGCTCCTCCTCCTACAACCTGTGTAGCTCGCTCAATCTCTGCATGAGCCTTAGCGTGTTCGCTCAATAACACAATACACGTGATTGATGTTATAGACATTGACTCAAACAAATGGGTATGCTCAACCGCAATAGAATCAACTCTCTCTAGCATACCACCTCCCATGAGCACATCTGAAGGTAAATTTTACGTTAACGTGTGTATCAACAAATCTAAAGACAATGAACAATAGGCATCACCTGCAATCACAAAAACCAACATTAGTTACTACAAACCTTTGTAATATCTAATAACCAAACAATAAATAAGTAATAGCATTGAACAACACGTACATTCTACTCTAACATCTGTTACACCATCCATTGGGGGCGGGTGCCTACCCATCTACTCCACTAATTGTCGACCCACTAGCTGCATCCACCACTACTAGAAATAACAACACCCATCGATGTGTGACCCACCACTCACTAGCCACATCTACCTCATCTAGACTAGGATGCACTAGTTGTTCTCCTGTTGGGCCCAACCTCACTCTTGGTCATCTTTCAGCCCTCGTCAATAAAAACCATATATGGCTTCAGAGGCACATCCTGAGCCATGTCACACTACATAGATACCTTCTCACCCTAAAACAACTCAATCACCCCTAGGAATCGATCCTTTAACCATATGGTGCACCGAATACATTACAGCTCCCCATCATCCTCTACCCATTCACCATAGTCTCTATACGGTCTTGATATAATGGCCCCAAGGCCCATCTGATCTAGCATCTACCTATAGGTGGTCATATCCATCCTCCTGTACGAGTGCCTACCCACCTCGCTATAAATATCTTGAGTCTATCCCAATTGGCCCATGGCCCTCTTAGTGGCCTCAATATCATAATATGAGCATAGGCCCATATGTGTAACAAAGTGATGGCTCCTAGTCCACCGCCATGATCCTCCTACGTGAATCTATACAAATATTTATACAATTGGGCCAACATACACCGTGCCCATGTGTACCTAGTCATATGCTCCTCTATTCTGTGACAAATATCATGCATCTTGTATAATATACAAACTCTACCACCATCTACTGCCACTGACAATGTTATAATCACTACAATAAACTTCCACAACCATGGAACACTAGATCTCAATATCACATCTAAATTGATATGAGTCTCTACTTATACTCGTGTGCCTATGAAATGTCACCTCACTGCTGTCATCTACCTCTGGGAATCCATTATAGTCATCACCTATACTCTCTCTCCTACAATAGGAAACTTTAATATCCAGTATACATCCTTTAGAGTCACTGTCATCTCACCAGTAGGAAACCAGAATGTACACGTATATGTGTAGCATCTATCACACAAAAAATCAACATAGGGATATTATGGGGTACCTCCCCCAATCTAGTAATTTTCTGTAGACCGGCACAGTCCGATATATCCCACTCAACATATGACAAGCCCAAAGTGAGCAATGTACTCAAATGACGGCCTGCCCGAAACTCTCTCGAGTGTATATCCCTCTACACAACATAATTATTCTATTAGTACACTATACATATTACAAAAATCACATCTCATAGCATTAGACTTATCAGAACACCAGTAATTCACAATGTAGTGCCTAAACCTTGCTTTGGGACACCAACGCCTAGAAGCAGGTCACAGACGCCTGGGAGCAGGTCACTAGTGCCTGGAATTGGGTGCTAGTGTCCCCAAAGATAGAAACGCCCAAGCCACTTCCACCCAGGTCAAAAACATTGAAAAATACGTAAATGCAATTTTTATAAAAATTAACGAAAATAGACATATTTGACAAAAGTTTCCAAAAATCATCCAACATACTAACTCATCGATCATCTGCAAAGCCACGACCGTCTCTACTCTCTCAAATCTAGTCAAGATCACTCCTCTAAAACGCGGCGTCCTCACTGATCAAAGCTCAAAATATCAACCGGTCTTTGTACAAATGAAATACTATTCACTTTTCACTATTACTAAATGTAGTAACTCATACTTACCTCATACTATAGTCACAATTTACAACCACTTTTCCAACTAATACGCATTGCACATTTTCACTCATATCTTGAGCCTTGTAACTCCATTTGACTCATTATTTTCACCACACAGATAATAATTTCATCTAGCATCGTACCATACACATTTCAATATATCATATTCAACCTTGGCACATGTACAAATCACTATCTACTCATACTTTGGAAACACTCTCTCATACTATCTCTCATTCACTATTACAAACATCTTATATATCGTACTTTTGGCTTAGTTATCATTTCTCTTCCCCTCGCCCTTTCGTTGAAAGGGAGGCATATAATTGTGATCATCCCATAATCCCTCTCAAGTTACAATATATTCAATCGACACTCCTAGCATATTACTATCACATTTTACTTTGATCTTATTTGAACAAAGGGTCAATCATTATATATGATAATCAATATTTTCTACTATTTTAAATCTATTCCCCCAAATGACCTAATCTAGGGGAAAAGCACAAAAATATCTCCTTGAGTAATTTACTAAGTACATAATCTCAAATAAATCTTCTATTATTTGAATCAAATCAATTAATCATTACAATAAGCACATTTACTATTTCTCCCATATGACCTAACTTGGGAGCTACATCACAGTCACTATCACTCCTAGATGACCTAACTTGGGAATCACTTTACATTTCTATCACTTCCAGATGACCTAATCTGGGCCAAAATCATAAAAATATCTCCATGAGTAATTTACTAAGTACATAATCTCAAAGCAATCTTCTATTATTCGAATCAAATCAATTAATCGATATAATAAGCACATTTACTATTTCTCCCAGATGACCTAACTTGGGAGCTACATCACAATCACTATCACTCCTAGATGACCTAACTTGGCAATCACTTTACATTTCTATCACTTCTAGGTGACCTAACTTAGAATCCATCTAGCTTTATGCAAACAAGAACACCCGTTACTATAGGAGTGGTGGCAATGAGACGTCTTTTCCTTTCCTATACTGCTCTTATATGGGTTCTTCAATTAGGTACAATATGGAACAATGTGGATCTAAATTTGTTCTCTATCCATTTGCGACCATTGGAAATTTTGGGGATGTAGTCATAGATGGACAATAAAACTAGACCTATCTCCCCAACACTCTTCCTCTGGTGGCAAGGTGCCCAAATCCTTCCATTTACAAACAAAATCAAGTTAGGAATTGATCACTCCCTGCCTATTCAATCTCCTTTAGAAACAATTAAAAATCTCTAAATCATTTCAAATATTTCTCCAAATTCTCATTACGATAGTTTTTTATCTCCACTTAGGCCACATGGGTCAAAACGTTGATCCATGGTTCACCATGCTACAAGTTTCTACATTATACACACACTTTGTAACCTGGCTTCTCCCAACTCTATACAAGCATGTTCCTTACTTCCTTTACACTATTTGAATTCCATTCGAATAGCATAAAGGGGGGAAATGTAGACACAAAATCACGCACATATTACTATTTTACTATGTCATCAAGTATGTTGTTATATGCATGGATCTCAAGTAAGAAAAGTATTATCTGGTGACACAATCCTTTGTCCATCTACTTGTTTTGACTTGTTTCAATTGACTTTCTCTCTCATATCTGTGATTTTTGTACCCATCTTTGTTCAGGTCACAGGGATCCCTTTCTATCTACCATTTCACATTTTTTAGCATTTATCGTAGGAAACCAGCGCCCATTCTGGACACTAACGCCCAGGAACTCCTATCCATTTTGGGCACTCCTGTCCTCTATGTTCTTTTCACTTATTTTGACATTTTTGGTCAGCTTTTCTAGTTTTCTAATCCTTATACTAATATCATAGTCGTCCTTTTTTGTCAGTAGTGTTGAAATTCAAACAAGAGATCCATATATATATATATATATATATATATATATATATATATATATATATACACTCTATTATTCTAGTTGGAAATTTTGAGGGGAAATTTCATCTACATATTATCACTACTATTACAAGGGACTACATTTTTACGTTTGCATACACTGCATAGGAATGGAAAGTTCTCAATTCCATATCGCACATTTGCATATTATCTAGCCATATCTTGTTATCTTTTCCTCATTGGCACGAAGGAAACCTAAGGATGCTATTTCACACACAAAAACAAAGAACTACATTTAGTCTAGAATGTAGTGTAGCAATCGATCATAAGTTCACTCTTCGGGTAACTGCAGGGATCAGTCTACCTTCACATATTATATTTTTCATTCTTATTGGATGTATTTGTGAGCTTGTATAAGTAGATAGGTTTTTTTGTTGTGGGTTACATCTACCCTCGATGATCAAAGAGTGAATATCAGGAAACTGATATAAACTGATAGCAAAACCCTAGCGACATAGAAGAAAGCAAATTTTGACCTTCTACATAGTCGCCAGTACTCAAGAATAGTCATCAACTCCCAAACACCCTTGTCCAAAATGAGGAATCTGTGTTTAACATCTTTCTCAAAATCCATATTTTACAGAGAGAAGTTGTGACATAGTTCAAGCCCTTTTCAGCATTTTACACTGCTCAGATCATCTCTAGATTGCATAGGATTCAGCTAAGTCATTCATCTCTCATATTTATTTATAGTATTGCATTGCTTGAGTGTTTAGAAATTTGTATATCTACTATATTTTTTATAACATCAGTTACTCTACAATTAGATTTAATTCCATTTTTATTAAATCGGGTTTTATGTCATCCTTATGTGACATTGCTTCTCTTATATGTGTCATAAGTTCCTTGATTATCTTGTGACACCCTGAGTGTCCCATGTTTATGAATTTATTCCTTGATGTGACTCTTCTCTAAATGTCATTGCTTATGTTTTCTCACTTAACTACAATTATGTCTCTATAATAGTTCTATTACTTCTACATTACTACTACTATTGTTGCTCTTGTTACTATCACTGCTATTGTTTTTATGTTTGTTATGGTTGTTTATCTCTTTACGTTCCATGGTCTCCACCATGCGTAGCCCCCTTTTTATAGGCACAAGTTCCCAAATGTGGCTACCAATTCAATGTTATACACTCGCCTACAAGTTATCAGACATATAATAGATGGGTACACATATTATTTTGATTTGTATGATCAAATATTTTATCACGTGCACCTCAAAAGAGGGGGTACTCATCGGGATATATCCTACACTAACAGGTAGAATTCCAAGTTTAGGAACAAGTTTTTGCATGGAATAAGTCCTCATAAACATCTCCATATACTAAAAATTTGTGTAAATTGGACATGTTCTAAACCATACAGAAAGGTCAAGACCATATGGATGTCCCCAACCTACCATACATTTCTTCCCCAAGGGCAGTTATACTATATTTTTCTACAGTTTTAGATTTCTTCTTATGGATACATGTTTTTAACATAATCTCGTATTCAATTGAAACAATTAAGAGAAGTTTACAGGGGCATGAATATTTCACTCCTCACACTTGAGTACTCAGTTTTAGTTGTAAAATTTAGGATTTTGTGGGCATGAGTCTCCTTATCCATCATCAAATCATCTACTTACACATTTCCAATTAGTTGTACGACACATAGGAAGAGCATGGGGGCACCCATTCTCTTTTATGCATTGTGTCTATATATATATAATTGGGCTGGATCCATTTTCAGCGGTGTGGTCCATGGGGTAGTGGAAATTATTGAAATAACTAAGTTCTTTAAAGGTAATCTTTCCTATCCTTATTTAAAGGGGATGATATCAAGCTTACTAAAAGAATTCATACATTGTCTTATTCCTTAATGGATTACATTGGTACCTCTTTCTCTCTTCTCCTTTCTCTACATTCCATTCAGTATTGGGTTACATACACCCAATATTTTGGTTTCTCCTTCAACATAATTGGGGACTAGTCACCTCCAATCCTTTGGTAAGTTGAGCAACGCAATCTAAACCTCTTAACTACAATTAAGGAAATGGGCACTCTACCCTCTGCAAAATGAATAGTTGTATTCCTTCCATACTTTACATCTATTTATTTCACCTTATGAAAAGTTCAAATTCTATATTTACATTTTATTTACTATTTAATTTCTCCTATGGACATTAACTACACTATGTGTTGCAGATTTCATCATAGACCATGCCAACACCAACATAGCTGGACTATAAAAAACTCCAAGAAAAGATAAAGTGTATCTACAAACTCAACTATCATTTTCCTTTAAGCATAAAATTATCATTTTATACTTAAAGGGTGGGAAATGAAGACATTTAAATTTGGCAATTTATCATTTTGACATTATTGGTTATGATTGTGCTTCTTGGCTAAGACATACGTTCCCATCTTATCCACGATTAGTACATCTTGTTTTCTCTCTCCCAACTTGCGTATTCCTACACATTGATGTGTCATCACTGTTAGTGTAGGTTATTATTTATCCTTTTATTTATTTATCAGGATAATTCTTACACTTTTGTTAGCCCTACACTTGTTGGGTTAGGTGTACTAGTTGTGTGGAGTTAGCTTACTAGTCTTTTGGAGTTAACTTAACTGTCAATATCAGTTAATGGGAGTTTTTCATCACTGATGTAGGTAGTAGTTGCACTTTCCTCCTCCTATATGTACATCTTTCTTATTGAATAATTCAAGTAATTGTATTGTGATGTATTGGGCATTATGGATTATGATAGATTTCCATATATGCTATTTTAGCTCTTCTGTTTTGTAAATCTAATGTGGTGTACTATTATCATATGAGATCACGGCTTGGAATAATCTTCTTATCATTCCTTTTATGGTATTAGAGCTATAGATGATGTAGACATCCATCTGTAAGTTTTTCTTTGCAAGCAAAGGTTTATTATTTTCATGTATTTGGAATTTGTTAGCAATTTTCTGCAACATGCATTTTTATGTAAAACGGAGTGCGAAATTAGATTTGGAAGGTGCTAAAACCCTAGAATTGACTGTAACCATGACTATGTTTTTAGACAGTCAAATTTGGATGCAGATATGTACCCTCTGGGTGCATTCTTTTATCCATTGGATATAAGCGTGTACCTTCTAGATGCATTCTTTTACCTCTAGATATTTTGGTTTTGGATGCATTTTTTTATCCATTAGACGCAAATTTGTACCCTCTGGGTGCATTCTTTTATCCATTGGATATAAGCATGTACATTTCAGATGCATTCTTTTATCCTCTGGATATTTCAGTTTTGGATGCAGTCTTTTATCCACTAGATGCAAATTTGTACCCTCTGGGTGCATTCTTTTATCCATTGGATATAAGTGTGTACCTTCCAGATGCATTCTTTCACCCTCTGGATATTTTGGTTTTGGATGCAGTTTGTTATCCACTGGATGTAGATCTGTACCCTCTAGGTGCATTCTTTTATCCATTGGATATAAGCGTGTACCTTCTGGATGCATTTTTTGACCCTCTGGACATTTTAGGTTTTGGGCATAGGCTTTTATCCTTTGGTCACAAGAATGTATCATGTGGATGCACTCTTTTACGCTTTGGACATTTAGGTGTCACGTGTACCTTTAAAAAAAAGATCAGTATTAAAATATTATTTTAATAGCAAAACCTTCTAGAGCTCATAACTTTTGATCTATAGCTCGGATTAAGGTGATATTTTTTTTGAAATTGTGTATTTTTTCCAGATCTACGCATTGGTGACATTTTTATACACATATTTAAAATGTGAAAGGTATTGTTACTCATTGTAATATTTACATGCACTTAATTATAAAGTGCCAAATTTGGGAGGGTGTTGTGATCACTTGTGGATGCAATTTTGGTTAAGCCCGACATCCTAAACTTTTGGGTGTTGCATTCTTATATCTATGAGTATATATATTTATATATTTCTTGTTTGTTGAGATATTTTGGATCAGTATTTTTGACACTTTTTTTGGCATGTTGACAGTCTCTCTTGTGGAAAGCTATTTTGGTGAAGCCCAGTGTTAGTTTGTCAGTGTTCAAGTAGTTGATTTTGGAAACTCATGCAGATATTTGGTATCACTCTACTCATTCAGCAGTATAGGAGGGTGTGGTGATGATACTACTTATTCAGGTTTCGTGTCCTTGCATTGTTACCTTGGCTTTTCTTGGATCGTGGCACTCCCATTTATTTGGATTTTGTGTCCTTGCCTTGTTGCCTTGGTTTTTCTTGGATCGTGGCACACCTATTTGTAGCAGTTGATAAAATTATGTTTGGTGTTTTTTTACATTTTTGACATCACTCCATTGATAGTCTCCTTACATGGAGCTATTCTGGTGAAGCCCAGTATCAATATTTTTTGAGTTATATGATCGAGCAATGGATTCAGACCATAGTGCACACCACACTTCTTCAGCATTGTACGAGTTTTTGGAGCCAAGCTTCTAAGGATATCTTGTAGTAGGATTTTGGTCTCTCTACTTTGTTATTACTGGTTTTAGGTACCTTGCAATGTCTATTTTTCTCAGTTGTTGTACATGGGTACGTCGTCAAGCCTTATTGTCGGGACCAACCTTCTTTTCCACCCACCTAAGTTATGCTTACAGGAGGGTGTTAGTGTAGGTTATTATTTATCCTTTTATTTATTTATTAGGATAATTCTTACACTTGTGTTAGCCCTACACTTGTTGGATTAGCTTGCTTAGGTGTACTAGTTGTGTGGAGTTAGCTTACTAGTCTTTTGGAGTTAACTTAACTACCAGTATTAGTTAGTGGGATTTTGTCATCACTGATGTAGGTAGTAGTTGCACTTCCCTCCTCCTATATGTACATCTTTCTTATTGAATAATTCAAGTAATTGTATTATAATGTATTGAGCATTATGGATTATGATGGATTTCCATATATGGTATTTTAGCTCTTATGTTTTGCAAATCTAATGTGGTGTACTATTATCATCTGAGATCGCGGCTTGGAACAATCTTCTTATCATTCCTTTCAATTCAAATTTAGAAATTTATCATTTTTACATTATTAGTTATGATTGTGCTTCTTAGCTAAGACATACGTTCTCATCTTATCCTCAATTAGTACATCTTGTTATCTCTCTCCCAACTTACTTATTCCTACACATTAATGTGTCATCACATTTTGAATGTAAATGCATAAAATTAATGCTTAATATTTTTCCATCATGATATAACTTTGATATTTCATCCACCATAGCCCCATCCAAAACTGTACAATATGGTATGGTTTTAATGTTTGGTCCTATCCGACCTATACGATCTTAGACCAAAACATTTTCCAACTTTGTTTTTTATTAAATTATATTTTTTAGTAATTTTATTCTTCCTGGGTTAACAGTGAAAAATTACCTTTGGACTCTATATAAGAAAGCTAACATCACTTCAGTTACTCACTTGTCAAGAATATAGAAAACTACTTGGCACACTCATTGAAATACATACAAAACAAACCCTAAGGCTCCCTAAATCTCATCAAAGCTAATGCACATCCATCAGGGTAACTACTACTACAATTTTGAAGAACTTAACCAAGTCAAGGAGTTTAGCTTCCCTCATGTCAATTACTCAAAGACCTACTCAATTTCTTAGCAAGAGAACAACCATCTCAAGAATGTTCAAAGTGATTCAAGTTTCCCATTAGTTGAATTCATTTATATATCACATGTTAGGAAGAGAAATACATGTGGTTTGAGGCCTGTTAGAATTATGTTGATGTAGGAAATGTATGAGTTGCACTTCAACCAAAACACTAACCTTATTTCAGGTTATTCCACCCATGGTTACAGTTTAAGTTTCATTTAGCTAATTTTAGATGGTTTCAGATTGTGTAAAACTTAGGGTTTGAAAATGAGACATATTTTTAAACCATCAAAGGGCACAAGTTACACAACCCCACTCCCAATAGGTATTGTCCAAAATTCCACCCCATGTAATTTTGAACAACTCATCTAAGTTGGTACTTAGACAATTTTACTCGTGAAGACCTACAAAACACTTTCTTAGTGTTATGAGGAATATAGGAAATGTAGTGTTCCACAGGTTCTCCTAACCCATCAAATAAAGGAATGAGTATTAGGAACTTAGTTGGATTTTGGTAGAATTAGTGCTTCGTGCAGTTTGTTACATCTTTGTGGCATTGAGGAATTCAATACACCGCTAACATCAAATACATATATCACAGGTCGATAGAAATTTAGACCACTGTGGGGTTTTATTCCCATAAAAAATATTGAAATCGGTTAAGGGAAAAATCCATAGAGCAAAGGATGAGAATTTAGTGCTTTACGGAAAGGAAAAATGTAATGCCACACAAACTTGGAAGTTATAGAATTCCGCAGATTTTTCCAACCCTACGTGAGAAAAATCATAGTCCGCTCTTGTGAGGTTATGTTGCACAAAGGAGAGGTTTGAGGCACTATGCAATAAAGGAAATGAAAAATGGAAAGTGACCAAGGCAAGACCATGAGACACCAATTCAATCTCCCATGGGTTTCTCAGAGAACAATGTTTTATAGACTTTTAAAGTCTGAAAACTAGAAGGAAGTGATCACCAAGCCATAAAGTAGAAGATCAAAACAAACCCATCAAAACCCGCAGGAGGCAAAAGTGAAATTTGTGCTTATTCTTGAACCAAATGACCAACCACCTCAACCACCAGAAGTTAACGAAGTATAGTTTCCTCCTGCATATTCTGATAGCATGCGTTAGAATTAAGGTGATGTGTTGTGGTGGTTGGCTCTCTTCTAATGGTGCAAATACTTGTACTACAAGTCAACACTACATGAAGGCATGGCGTCCATGCTAGCTCTGAAAATTTTTAGGGATTGGTACTCTAGCATGGCGGTCCTCCCTTCTATCTTCTCTTTTTCCTCTTCCTCAAAAATTCTATAAATGTAAGTGCTCACACACATTGTAGGGGTTCTTCTCTTATTTTATTCCTTAGCATACTTTGAATTCTCACGCTAGTGGACCTGAAGTTCATGCTTTTGACCTTTGAAACTCGTAAATGGAAGAAATTATTGCCTCAACTTTGTATGTAAACTGTTAATCATCGATCAATATGAGTGTGGCTTATTTCTTTCCTTCAAATACTATGTGTTTAGTGTGAATATCTCTTCCCTATTGTGTATTTCACATTCTTTCGGTTACTTACATTAGAGTTGTGTTTATCCTTATGATATTCATTCTACAAACTTGTATTTGTGTCACTTGGAACTAGAGAAGTTCCACCTTTCAATCTCGTTCTATCACCTCTCCTTTTAGCTTAGGATTTTATTTTGCATCTCTTTCCTCCTTTTTATCCCTAATTACTTAGATATTTTAGTACGGGTTAGCTTAGGAGTAGTGTTAGTGCTAGGATAGGTTGTGTTATGCGGGTTATCCTAACCCATGAAATATAAGAAGTCAGAATTCTCTGGAGGTCTATCTCAAGCCCCATGTCTCACACTTAGAGACAGTCCCATGTTGGCCCAAAATTCTATATCTCCCATGATTAAGGATAGGGTGTAATTTTGACCTCCAATATTTCTAACACACCTGGTGGGACCATTTTTATGATATTTAGATCATTGCTACTCAGTTTTGGTGTGTGACTCAATAGTTTTAGCTTAACACATCCAGTGACTCCTAAATGTTAGATCTCCTAGATTCAAGTAGTTCACTCCTCCCTATTTCATGAGAAGAGTGGAGATGAGGTTAAGAATATCCAGAGGTGAATCATTCAACAAATTATAACTCTCTCAATGAAGAATAAGAAAAGGAAGAAATACATGGATATCTATGTTACCTCTAAGCAGAAGTTTTTTAACTCCACTTCCTAGGAGATGGTTTATCTTTCCTACCAGGAATATGATACTTATCCCATTCATGGCGCATCAAAGAAAATTACCATTTGTAAGTTTTATCGGTGGTAGCCCATTACTATTGGCTGCTTAACATGATATACTAATAACCACTCTA
This sequence comes from Taxus chinensis, assembly GCA_019776745.2. Taxonomy (NCBI): domain Eukaryota; kingdom Viridiplantae; phylum Streptophyta; class Pinopsida; order Cupressales; family Taxaceae; genus Taxus; species Taxus chinensis. Next base: position 156,156,671 of record CM034155.1, on the reverse strand, counting down.
AAAAGTATCTCCTTCTTCACATGTGAGAATGTTATGCTACCACACCCACGAATCATATTCAAGATATTTCAAACGTCTGTTCAAGTTACATAGTCATGGAAGATGATGTCATAATGTAGATTTTGGCATCGTCTCTCAAAGGGAAGGCCTTGCAATGGTATAAAAGTTTACCTACTACATCAATATAGACTTGGGATGAGCTCGGGACCACTCTCTCTAAAAACTTTGATGAGAAGGTGGACAACATTTCTCTCCTTGAGCTGCTAATAGTTATCAAGTGGGCCCCAAATGAGCTCACAGTGGATTTCATTTTTTGATTCTAGAGAACATGGGATAGAATTTAATTCCTTCTAAGGCCAACCCCTCAAGAGGCATTCTTATATTTCCTTATGGCATTGAATTATGATATAACAATGATGATTTAGTATATGGGTTCTACTCAATTACCAAGTGCTTATGTAATAACCATTAGGGCTAACAATTATTTGATACAAGCAAGTAAGCTAGCCCCTAGATTTTTAATGCCCATTTGTCCTAAATTTCTACAAAATACCCAACCCGTCATTACTATTATTCCTTAACCATATCTTTCTTCATCTATGTCCACATTTGATTCCTCCATGAAGTAAGAAGAAATTGAAATCCATAGTGTTCAGCTAAAAAAATTAACAAATGGGGTTGTATCCCTTAAGAGTCAACAAGCTCAAATCCCAAAAAAGTATACTATTCCTCCTTAAGGTTATGCAAAACACAATACTCAAATCAAATATTTGTACAAGATTACCCGCTAAAGATACCACCAAATCCAAATCTACAACCTCCACTAGCTCATGGTTTGAGTAAAGCCATTGTTCAAGGCCAAAACAATATGGCCCAGGGTTTTAAGTGGTAATATCCTTACAATCTGTAATGTCCCTCTTTCTCGAGTAGTTCGGTCGAAGACCTTTTAGCATGTTTTGTCTACCCGACAGCCAAAAGGGTGTTTTCAAGGGTGACTTTGGTTTATTATTTTATTATATGGTGCTCGAATTAAAGTAAAATATCATTAAAGCACATATAATTAATTAATAGACTGTTTGAGTGATTTTGACTTAGGAAAGTGCATTTAAATAAATTAATAAATTATTTAAATTACCTTCCTAGCCAAAAATGTGACTTGTTTGGGTAATGGCCAAATATACCCAAAAAGTGTGACTTGATTAGTGAAGCAAAAATAATTAATTAAATATTAATTATATGGTGTTAGCCAAAAAGTGTGATTTGACCTTTGGAGGGTTTTTAGCTATATGAGGAAAAATGCAGCTGGAGTAAAGCATTCAGAATATTATTATTTTCACTCAGCAGTTAGCACAGAGCTTTTGCAAACAGAATCCAAGGATGAAAACCCTCTGGATTATTCCCCTTGCGGACAAAAACCCCAGGAGTAGTAAGAGAAGCTTCCATCTAGGAATCTTCATTGTTTACATCAGTTATTTAGCATTTTAGCAGTTTCAGAGAAAGAAATAAATTACAGTTGTGGATTTTGCACATCTATCTAAGTGGGGGCAGCTTCTTCTACAGTTATTCATTACTGTGTCAGAGGTATTTTTCATGTTAGATATCTATTGTAATTCCCAGCAGCAAATATAGCAAATCGGCTAGGGTTTTGGTTCATTTACTGTGGATTTTTGGACTATCTTTGTTATTAAATATTTCTATAGATTTATGTTATTATGGCTGTAATATTTAGCTTCAGAAACCATTATTAAATATACAGCTGAAATATTTATAAAGAAATCTGCCATTTAAAACCTAGGCGCCTATACTGCTTTTACCTGGGTTGTCAGGTTTGCTGTATTCAATTTATCTATGTAGTTTTAGTGTGATATTTCATGAATTATTTTGATATTACCAGTTCAGATCTGAACCAGAGCATTATATAAAATATATATATATATATATATATATTCAGACAAAAACGGGTTTGGGATCTTTCAATGGTATCATAGCAGTGTATCCTCCCAGCCTGTGTGGGAAGGAAACAGACAGGGTATTTAAATAGAAATCAGCTTTGAATGCATCACAGAGAGGATGGTACACATAGATACTAAACCCGCAAACAAGCACGACTCGAAGCTGGTATTGTAAGAGGTGACAGAATGGAATATTTGGGTGAGAGACCTGAGAGTCCTCCTCGAGAGGAACATGTAGATCTAGATAGGAATTTTATCTGGGATATGGCAGCTACATAGAGGTAGTTATTACAGACCATGGAGCACATGGGTACTACTTTGGACAGGTTGGCACTGGATAGGCCACGAGACAGGCATGGCAAGAGGGATAGATCCGTATTAGTTGCCAATAGCTATAGGGGTCATAGCAGATCACCTTCAGAGCTTGGGAGTGTTAGGGGATCGCCATGCCGTGAGCGGAGGCATACCCATACAGACGAGAGGAGACCTACACGAACGGCAGATAGGCCCATGCAGCCTAACTTCTTGCCTAGAGGTGACCCACCAGAGATTGAGGGACGGTAAGAAGAAGCAGCTTTCCCGGATACTATCATGGCAGTCAGTGATGAGTGGAGGAGTTTGCCACAACATGTGAGGGATGCATTTCCCCTCCCATAGTATTGTGCTCAAAGGAGAGATAGCATGAGGGCTGGATAGGATAGGAGACCTAGAGCACAACAGAACAGAGATTTACAGCAGGTTACCAATAAGGTAACCCTCTCCACTTTTGATGGTAGTGGAAAGATCAGTGCCAGGGCTTGGATTCACAAGCTCGACACCTATCTTACCCTCAAGCCCATGAGGGAGTAGGAGGCCATACATTTCGCTACATTGCACCTTAAGGGGGTGGCTTATGATTGGTGGCACCATGGGTTAGTTACAAAGGGTCATGAGCTTCTACATTCATACAGGGATTTCAGTGATAGATTGATTGCGAGATTTGATCACAAGGATGTGGAGTTATATTACAAAGATTTAGCACAGCTCAGACAGAGTGGACATGTTGATTCTTACATCAACAAATTTTAGCGGATAGCCGTTATGGTTCCTGAGATGCCTGAGAAGAGGGTGGTGATTTTATTTATAGAGGGCCTCCATGACAGGATGAGAGGATTGGTCAAAGCTCTTAAGCCTAGGACATTGCATGATACCATTCAGATGGCATTGGACTTGGACACATACCCAAATCAGCCCACTTCTTATCAGCCCAATAAGAAGTTTCCCATGAGCTCTAGGCCATTTCAGCACTCTACTGCCCCGCAAAAGGGTGCACCACCTCCTAAGGTGGATCAGGAGACTCGTAAAAAGTTAAGGAGGAGGAAGCTTTGCTTTCATTACAAAGACCATTGGGAGCCTAGACATCGTTGCCTTGGTAAAGGTAAGGTGCATCTCATTGAGGTGATTTCAGATGGAGAGGATGATCACTCAACAGGTACAGATGTAGAGGATGAGGGCGGTGACCATGATGCACAGGGGGAGCAGCCCCAAATAGAGCTTGGCAAGGGTGAGGCATTGGATTCATCCGATGTTACTATCGCCACACTTTCAGGTGTTCCTAGGTACCATCCCTTTCAGCTGAAGGGAGTGCTTAAGGGACAGTAGATTATTTGTCTGGTTGACAATGGAGCTACGCACAACTTCATTGATGAGGGGTTGGTGGCAAAGCGAGGATTACAGGTTGAGGAATTTGATGGGTTTAGTGTACGGGTGGCAGATGGATTTACTATTAGTTGCACTAAGAGGGTTCCACGACTTAGTATTCAGATGGGGGACTATACATTGACTGATGACTTCTAGTTATTGGACTTGGTGAGATTGATACAGTATTGGGTATTCAGTGGTTACAGTCCCTTGGCAAATATGTGCAGGATTTCTGCATGATGGAGTTGGAGTTTATGGTGGATAAGAAGAATATTGTGCTTCGGGCTCTTTCTGACAATGGGCCTAGATTTTTTTTAGCACGCAGGATGGAGTCTATAGTGAGACATGGAGAGGTTGCATGGGCAGCCCAGTGTTTCATTTCATCCAAATATTCTTCAGACGATGAGCAGCCTTATCATATTGACATCCAGTCCATATTGGATAAGCACGGCCCAGTGTTTGGTGACATTCCTCTAGGTAGACCACTAGATAGAGGGTTTGAGCATGTTATAAAGCTTGAGGAGTGTGCTAAACCTGTGATGACTACGCCTTATCGCCATCCTAAGACATAAAAGGATGAGATAGAGAAGACCATTAGAGAGCTCTTGGAGATGGGACACATCCGTCCTAGTTCTAGTCCCTTTGATTCTTCAGTAGTTTTGGTGAAGAAGAAGGATGGGACCCTGAGGATGTGCATTGACTATCATGCACTGAACAAGAAAACCATGAAAAACAGGTATCCCATTCCCCGCATTGATGAGTTGTTAGATGAGCGGCATGGATCTATCTACTTCTCAAAGATTGATCTTCGATCAGGCTACCACCAGATTAGAGTTCGGGATGAGGATATCCATAAGACAGCCTTCAGGTGTCACTATGGGCACTATGAGTTCTTGGTGATGTCATTCGGACTCACTAATGCACCTGCTACATTTCAGTCATGTATGAACCATCTCTTCAATAAGCAGTTGAGACAGTTTGTGTTGGTGTTTTTTTATGATATTTTGATTTATAGTAGGACATGGGATGATCATTTGAGGCATCTTGATGAGGTACTTAGCATAATGGAGACTCAATCTTTGTTTGCTAAGATGTCCAAGTGTGAATTTGGACTTACGGAGATATTCTATCTTGGGCATGTCATTGGGGCCAATGGGGTCAAGGTCCATCAGGAGAAGATATAGGCAATGCAGGATTGGCCACCACCCAGGAATATCTCTGACTTGCGAGGATTCTTAGGGTTATGCGGTTACTATAGGAGGTTTGTGAGGGTTACTCTCAGTTGGTAGCTCCATTGATAGATCTTACACGGAAAGGTGCATTCAGTTGGTCAGATGAGGCACAGGTGGTATTTGAGAGGCTCAAGGTAATTATGAGCACCTGTCCAATTTTGGCTCTTCTAGATTTCTAACGGCCCTTCATTTTAGAGTGTGATGCTTTAGGATTGGGGATTGGTGCAGTTCTTATGCAGGATCGCCATCCTATTGCTTTCTAGAGCCAGAAGCTAAGAGATAATGAGAGACTGTATTCCACCTATGATAAGGAGATGCTTACCATTATGCATGTCTTGGCAAAGTTTAGACAATATTTGGTGGGTGGAAAATTTGTAATGAGAACCAACCACAATAGTTTGAAATATTTCCTGGAACAAAAAGAACTCAATGAGAGGAAACAAAAATGGGTCAGCAAGATCCAAGCATATGATTTTGACATTGAGTATGTTAAGGGGACTAAGAATGTAGTGGCTGATGCACTTTCTAGGAAACCCCATCTCACTGCCCTATGTTCTTTGAGTGAGATTTCAGCAGATTGGAAATCTCAACTGTCAATTGAATATTCCAAAAACACTTGGGCATGTGACATTATGGATGGAAGGATTCAGGATGATCGGTATAAGGTAATGACTGATTTGATTTTGTATAAGGGTAGAATTTACCTAGTTCTTGAGTCTAAACTCAAGGAGAAGATTATGCATGCTTTCCATGATGCACCACTTACAAGACATCCAAGGTATTTTAAAACATATAGGCAGATTAGAGAGAGATTCTCCTAGAAGGGTCTCAAGGATGATGTCATGCGCCATGTCTGTGAGTGTATGGCTTATTAGCAGAACAAGTCAGAGCATACTTTCCCAACAGGTTTGCTACATCCATTGCCATATTCCAGAGCAGAAGTGGGAGAGTATTTCGATGGATTTCATTATAGGTCTTCCTGTGGTGCAAAGGAATGATCGCATTTACGCAGTAGTGGATCGGTTGAAAAAATATGCACACTTTTTCACTGTCCCTACCAGCTTTAAGGCACCTCATGTGGCTGATTTGTTCTTCCATCAAATATTCAAGTTGCATGGACTTCCAAAGGAAATAGTTAGTGACTGGGATAGCAGGTTTATGAGCATATTTTGGCAGGAGCTTTTCCGTCTGGTCTACACCGAGCTGACTCCTAGCACCAATTATCACCCTCAGACGGATGGACAGACAGAGATTGTGAACAAATGGATAGAGGGTTATCTTCGCAACTACGTTGCAGGACAGTAGAAGGCATGGGTTAAGTTGTTGTATTAATGCGAGTATTGCTATAACACCACTTACCATATGTCTATTGGTATGACTCCATTCCGAGCTCTATATGGATATGATGCGAGGTCCTTTGTTGATATGGCATTTGGGGATAGTAGAGCTACCAAAGGCTCAGGAGAGTTTACAGGATATTCAGGAAATCCTTAAGGTGCTTAAGGAAAACATGCAGCGGGCCCAGAATCAGCAGAAAATATATGCAGATAGGCACCGAGTGGAGACATCATTTGAGATAGGGGACATGGTTTTTTCTACGACTTCAGCCTTACAGGCAAAGTACTCTCAAGAAGAGTGGGGCCGAAAAGCTCAAACCGCGATTTTATGGGCCATACAGGGTGTTGAGGAGAGTTGGTGAAGTGGCATATGAGCTGGAGTTACCTTGCTGAGAGTAAGATACATAATGTTTTTCATGTGTCTTGCTTGAAAAAGGCTTTGGGGCAGAACATTATTTCCTTCTACAGATTTGCCACCCCTGGATGAGTAAGGGAGATTAGACCTAGTGCCAGAGGAGATCTTGGACAGCCGAGAGAGGAGACTGAGGAACAGGGTCATTCGGGAGTTTTTGGTGAGGTGGAAAGAATTGCCAGAGGAGGATGCTACATGGGAAGGTGAGATTATATTACAGCATCCATCTCTACGTTTTCTTAAGGACAAGCAATCTTGGGAAGGGAGGACTGTAATGTCCCTCTTTCTCGATTAGTTCGGTCGAAGACCTATTGGCCTATTTTGTCTACCTGATGGCCAAAGGGGTGTTTTTAAGGGTGACTTCGGTTTATTATTCTTATTATATGGTGCTCGAATTAAAATAAAATATCATTAAAGCACATATAATGAATTAATAAACCGTTTGGGTAACTTTGACTTAGGAAAATGTATTTAAATAAAATTAATAAATTATTTAAATTGCAATTCCTAGCCTAAAGTGCGACTTGCTTGGGTAATGTTGCCAAATAAACCCAAAAAGTGCGACTTGACTTAGAAAAGGAAAAATAATTAATTAATTATCAATTATATGGTGTTTGGCCAAAAAGTGCGATTTGACCTTTGGAGGGTTTTTGGCTATATGAGGAAAAATGCGGCTGGAGTAAAGCATTCAGAATATTATTATTTTCACTCAGCAGTTAGCACAGAGCTTTTGCAGATAGAATCCAAGGACGGAAACCCTCTGGATTATTCCTGGAAAAATGTGGCTGGAGTAAAGCATTCAGAATATTATTATTTTCACTCAGCAGTTAGTACAGAGATTTTACAGACAGAATCCAACGACGGAAACCCTCTGGATTATTACTCTTGCGGACGGAAACCCCAGGAGCAGTGAGAGAAGATTCCACCCAGGGATCTTCATTGTTTACATCAGGTTATTTAGCATTTCAGCAGTGACAGATAGAGAAATAAATTGCAGCAGTGGGCATTCAGGCACATCTATCAGGAGTGGGGGTGACTTGTTCTACAGTTGATGTCATTACATTTGTCAGAGGTATTTTTCATGATAGTTAATCTGTTATACATTTCCAGCAGCATATATATATGCCAAATCGGCTAGGGTTTGACTGGGATTCATTCTAGCTGAGGATTTTTGGGTAGTATCTTTGTTATTAAATCCATCTGCAGATTTCTATTTGTGTGTGCCCTAGTAATATTTAGTCATTAAGAAATCAATGTTGAACGTATACAACTGCGTTATTTATGAAGAAATCAATGCCATTTGAAACCCTAGGCGCCTATTGTGCTATAAATACCCGGTTTGCGGGAGTTTGCAGTATTTTGATTTATCTATGCAGTGTGAGAATGTGATATTTCATGGATTCATCTTGATATTACTAGTTGAGCTCTGATACCTGAGCTTTATATAAAAAAAAAAAAAAATATATATATTCAGACAAAAACGGGTTTGGGATCTTTCACTGTTTCCTCATGCGGGCACCACTTTCTTTATGACATTTTTGAATTTCAGAAATTGTACCGATTTCTGCATTTTGGAGCAAGATAGCTTCAAATTGAGTGCATGCTAATATCTATCATAGATTACTACTGAATGTCAGACAAACACCCCTAAAGTTAGCTTGTGTCATGATCCTTATTTCCACATGCTGCAACTTGCTCAAAGTCAATTCTCTCATCAAGAAATTTGTGGCAGTATCAGTGCATTCTTGTGCTTTATGGAACCTTTTAGCAATGCTGAATGCTCTTGAATAGTAACAAGTAGCTCTCAAATTTGATTGCAAATGCTACGAACATGGATACTTTGTCCTAGTAAATTTACCATCAGTTAGGGTACTTAAATCCAAGAGTGATTTGTACCATATGAGAGTAAGCCTGTCAATGAACAGAGGTAGAATTTGTCGGAAGTTGATTACACATTTTGGAAATTTTTCAAGAGGAGGTTGCAACAAGTCCATTTGCATCTTCGTTTTCCTGATGGAAAAAATTTCAGAATTGCACTAGGAAATGTAATTATATGTGCAATTGAATTGCCTACCAAAATACTAGGATTCTCAGTGCAAAGCATGTCCTCTATGCAAGTGATGACAGGATGTGAGATTCCAAGCACATAATTTTGACTTAAACTACTAAAGTAGGTATATTACTCTAGCAATCATCGTTCACCTAATTACATCAATTTACCTGTTCATAATAATTTATATGTAGAGGGGCCACTTATGTGTGTCCATCTTTATGTTCAACAAAATAGTAGATATAAAGGAAGATAATACCTAGATACCAACAAACCAGTTATGGCAAAGAAAATCCATGGTGATTGAAAAGAGGTGCTTTCCATTCGATCTATGGTATTGAACCAGATCCAAAATGTCTAGTAAACACATTAATCTATAGCCTGTCACTAGTTCGTTGATGACAAGAAATTTCCTTGATTTATGGCATGATCTAAAACCTCGGACTGGTTCTTAGATTGTTCATAAAAACATCATTTCCTATTCACGAGAAAGGTCCATTCTCATATTTTAATGCATTTTAATCTCTCATAACTATGTCAGGTATGATACGAGATGATCATTATATGGGATGATAGGTGGTTATGAAAAGACAAATTTTCCTCAATTACTTGAATCTTATTGATCGTGGTGTTTGATTAACATCAAGAAAGATATTGGCATATTAAAAATCTGGATTATCGTTAACTGTTCAGAAAAACATCATTGACTAGGATGTGCACACTTAATTAATTAATCTCTCATTTGTCATTAATAAATGATAATTAACTTAGCCTAAAGGGGTTAGACAAAGGGCACTAGGGAATTAATTTAATTAATCCAAATGGTGCAATGTGTATGAATTAATAAATTTAATCAATTAATAACAAATGAGTGAATAATATGGCCCCTATTATGATAGCACTAGGAATAAGTGAGTGTAATTTTGGGGTGTCTACATTTTGCCCCTCTTTAAAGTGCTATTGTGAAGTAATAGTTCTTTAAATATAGTATAGGCATGTAGATCAGTGAACAGAAAATTATGAAGCATTAGGATGCCCTAACAAGAAATGAAGCATTAGGATGCCCCAGCAAGTAGAATGGTAGAGGAATGTTCAAGTAAGTTGGATGAATGCAGTAATGAATGGTAGAGGAATGCCACTTGATAGGTTAGGAACGCATCAAAGGATTGGAACTAAGGATGGGAAAAGAAAGGTGCTCATTTGGCATTTGCATTCATTTGGAGGGAGGAATATTAAAGAATGACCTTATTTTTACTTGAGCACAATATAGTTGTCACCATGATTATGAAAGAATCAAGATGGTTAACCCAGATGCACATAAACAAACACACACAAAAAATAAAAGATAAAATTGGAAATAAAACAAACCCAATATACAAAGTAGGTTTTGGCATCAGGGTTATAAAGGAACCAAGATGTAATCACACTACTTGTAAGTGGTCTAAAAAGATAACATCAATAATGCAACACAATGTTGAAAAAGAAGACAATCAACTATGCACCTAATGGAGTGCCACAATGATGATTAAGTAGACGCAAATGCTCCCAAGTGGGAATAGGATCAAACTGGAAGAGCGGAGTTAAAGTGACTCCTTATGACACTCTTGTTGGATCCATTGTGCAAATGATTGAAGTTGAAATTTCCCCAGGTGAAGTTATATCACGAAGGAAAAACAATTTTGTGACTTGCCCCAAGCAGAGTTAACATATCATGCAAAGGAAGAAAGTGATAGTTGTAAGATTAGAACGATCGCTAGGGTAATAGATAAAGGTATGACAGTTTATCAAGATAATATTGAGATGTTGAAATATGTACTTCAAGGGTTTTCCAATTGTAGGATTTATGTGATAAGTGAATGTTGGTTCAAATTTTTAAAAAAATTATTTTTTTTTTTGAATTATGTGATTTTTTTAATTTTTGAAATATTTGATTTTTTTTAATTTCATGAAACATATTTGAAAAAGTTTGATATAAAAATGCAAACAAACATGAAGATACAGAGAAAAAGGAAAACATTTCATGGCTTAATTAAACTAGGAGAAAAACACAACATGAAATAAGCAATAAGAAAAAATGAAACAAGCATTGCAAACAAACCCAATATGAACATGAAGGAACCACACCAAAGTTATATGTGAACTAAGATAATTTTCCTGCAATTGGTCTATAGTAAAGGTAAACAAAGTACAACAAAATAACAAACTGAAAGAAGCAAAATCATCGTCACAATGTTGACAAACTGAAACAGTACAACACAATTTATAATAATGGCGTCTAATGACACTCTGAATGTGTTCCACATTAAAGAACTAGATAGATTTGAATTCCCCCAAGTGATAGCTTAGAACACATGAGAGGATTGGATCGAGATGAAAGACTGGAGTAATACTTAGATACTCTTGTCCGGTTTGATTTGTAATTGGATTAAAATGTAAAATCCAAGTGTGCCCCAAGAAAAGTTATATTACGAAAGGGTAAATGATTTCCTCGAGCATAGATATACACCACAGGCAAGAAAAATGAGTATGATCTGGAACAATCATGAGGAGTGCCATCAAAAAGCAAAATTGTTGAACTGTGTTATCTAGTTGCTGAAAGTGTGGGAAAACATTATTTGAATGTTTTGATTGTGACAATTTTAAACTGTTTTTGGTGTATTTTTGAACAATTTTATATTGTTTTTATAGTTTTGAGAAACATTTTAAAATGTTTTTTCTTAATTTACAAATCAGTAAAAAGGTGCACTACTTGAAAGTAGGTGCAAATAATAAGAAGCATTCCATTCCATTAAAAGAAATGTAGATGATAACATGATAGTGTGTTTCACTCTGCTCGTGACTTCGTGCGACTAAGAAATGGTACCACTACTGTCATTAAAAGCCATAGGTGTTAAATAATTAGGATCTACGAGAGATGGTTATTCCATTCATGAAACTCAATCGTAGACACATGATAAAATGAGTTTTGAACTCGGACTGTTTCTCATACCATCCACAATTGTCGTTAGACCAAAACCCATGGCTCCACAACTAGGAAGAAGTGAGTGATCATCTCCAAGATCCAAGAAGAATGTGAAAACAAGATGAATAGTGATATGAAAGTTGAAGATAATGGATGCGACGACACAAGGTGTAACAATGATCCATATGAGAAAAATGTAACTCATCTCTAGTCAAGATTTGTTGATTGATTCCAAGATGATTCCACTTTATAGGTTTTGACTCGACTTAGATCCGTTGATGGCCTACTGATTGGAGAAATTTGGGTGAAGGAATTTTTTGTCTCTCTTTATTATGAGAAGCTAAATTGCTTCTAGGGATTTTTATTTGATTAAGCACTTTGATTAAGATTTCAGAAAGGATTTATTGACTAATTATTTATTGATTTTTTTAAGGACCCCCTACATGTTGCCCCATGCCATCAGTAAAAGGCAAGGGCTCAACACCAAAGACAAAATGTAGGCGAGTAAGGGCTTTCTCCATTCCCAGTCTCATACTGCCAGTAAGAAGTATGGGCTTATCACCAAATATTGTGAAGGACGAAAAGTGTAATGATTTTATATGTTTTTTTGTGTGTGTGTGTTTAGATTGATTGAATTTTCCTTGTATGTTGATAGTGTGCTTGTTGGGAAGGAACATTCTTCCCCAAGTCTCAACCTCATGCGACTAGTAGGATGCAAGGGTTCAACACCGTAGACTGAGATGGGTGGTAAAAAGGACCAGGTAAAAAAGTTTAGTTCTTTCATGTTAAAGAAAGAGTCTTATTTGAAACGGAGTTTTCCATTAGTAAGCTTCGAGACAAAACCATAGGTAAAAAGATCTGAAATGGTAACAACCATAAAAAAGATGAGACACACAGTGCCCATTAGCAACAAGGTTAACCATGTGTCGTGATAGATGAAGAAGGTGAATATATGATAATGGTGTGATTAAGATATATACCAGTAGATGGAATGCTTAACATTATTTGTATACACTTTATCGTTTTCGATTGGCAAATAGTGCTTTAATCTAGAGTTGTGTCCTCTTTTTATTTATTTTAGTTTTTCGAATGTGTGAGGATGAGGATTTGAAATGGACTCATCAAGAAAAAGGTTCATGTTTATTGAATTTGAAGGGTCCTGAAATACGAGACTTGTGCAGATGAAATCCAAGTCAAGAGAGGGAATCAAAAGATTCGATAAGTCCTGAAATACGAGACTTGGGCGGATAGGTTCCAAGTCAGTGAAGTCCAAATATTTGAAAGGAATACAAATTGGGTGAATAAATTTGATAAGTTTGATAAATCAATATGAGACTTGGGTGGACAAGATCCAAGGAAAAGGAGTGAATCAAAGATTTAATGGGTCCTGAAGTACGAGACTTGGGTGGATAGGTTCCAAGTCAAAGGAATCAAATGATTTGATGGGTCATGAAGTATGCGTCTTGGGTGGACAAGAAGTCAAAGGATGTATTAGATAAATCTTCAATGAGATCGAGAGACATATGCAATGTTAGAAGAAGATTGTCGATGCAGGGAATATGTTGAGATTCATATTCACCTGTGAGTGAAAGAGTGTGAGGAAAGAAGGATGGATCTCTAGATGTATACCCAGGTTTCCTTATAAGCCATAGAGAGGAGATATTCAATGTTTCTCCTTCTAGGTTGTGAATTAGTTGATTGGACAAAAGATTTGTAATTAAAGCTTGAAATGGTTGTATAAGGATATTCTTGGGTATACGCACCTATAATAATGTACTCATGTAAATGTCTTGATAGGTAAGATTCATCATTGATTAAATGCCTGCGAGATTGATCATGTGAGGTGTAATGAACACAAAAAGGTGTATTGTTGCAAGTGTCTAAACTTTTTGTGGTTGTATTTCAACAAGAAGACTAGAGATGTTAAGCATAGGAGACAAAATAGGAAGAATGGAATCAAGCTCAATTGTGCTTGATGATGGACCCTCTTCTATTATGTCAAGGGTTGAAAGAGAGTCTTGGAGAAAATTCAAGCTCTTGTTAGGTGTTAGAATATTATTTTCTGAAACAGGTTCAATGTCTGTTTGGACTAAAGGAAGAAAATTTGTAGAAGAAATAGAATGGTTTTAAGGGATAGATACTTGACCTTCATCATGATCTTGTGGAATGTTAGTATGTATAGAAGTGGGGATAACAATCAACTCTTTATTTGAAGTTGGGAAGTTGATATGTCATCGGTTGTGATAGCTTCATCACTGAGATCTATGGAGATGGTTCCATCGTCAATTAAGTCTTGGACATAATGACAAAGAGGTGTACAATTATCAGTAGAATGACCGTCATGTGATGGTATTCACAATAGTCATATGCATTGTATGATGTAGGATTGAGTTCCCCATTAGAAAAGGGTATTGTAGGTGGATATTCAATCATGTTATCCTTTACTAATTGTTGAAAGGCACTAGATAGACTCTCTCTGAGAGGTGTAAATTGACATTCAACAACGTGCGGAGTAGTGTCGTCAATATAGGAAATGATGGATTTATAATCAACGTTGTTCGATTCCCCATGTTCATGAGATTTTCCCTTTGTATCATGGTTAGGTGGTAGGTCTCCAGCCACTATGTCTCCATTGTCAATGAGGTCTTGGATGTAATTGTGAATTTGTTTGCATTTATCTATTTGATGACCATATATGTGATGAAAATCACAATATGTGTTAGGTCTATACCAACCTAACTTAGGTTCACCTTCAGGGAAGGGTTACATGTGATAGGATAAGTGACCATATTGGCACTTACCAATTGTTTTAAGATGCTTGAAAGATATTCCCCCAAATATGTATATTGTCTTCAATTGTAATCATGAGGAGGAGGAAAACTTTCTCTTTTTGGAAAGGTGACAGATGGTTTAGACTTAATCTATTTTAATGGATTATTCTATAAATTGTTGCACATTGTGATTATCCATGACACTATCATTGACAAATAATACGGTTGTGGTTGATGTACCTAGATTTATCTGTGAGAAGTGCTAGGGTTATTGTTATTATTGATGATTATTATGATTGTGCCCATTGTCTTTATAATGAGGCTTGATCAAGCCTTTAGAAATGAGGGATTTTTTGATTTGGGTTCCCTTTTCAATAACTTCCTCAAATTTATTGAGGCAGTGCATCTTCATATAAAAGGACAACCCGTTGTTAAGGTTAGGGAAAAAGATGCTAACCATCTATTTTTTAGGGAGTGAACATGGGAATCGACTGGCGATTCCTCGCCAATGTTGTAAGAATTGTGCAAATCTCTCATTTTGTCATTATTTGGCATTACACCAATCCATCATGGTTATTTCAGAATTAAGGTTGAAAGATAAGTGTTTAATGAACTTCTTAGAGAGGTTAGCGAAGGTAGAGATAGATCCCTTTGGAAGGTGTAAGAACCAGTCCAAATCTTTTCCACCTAGACTCTTAGGAAAGAGGCATAAGAGAAAGATATCATTATAAGCCACCTCTTGGCATGCCATGAAAAATTATTTGACATGCTCTCTAGGATCATTTTTTCCCTTGTATTTGTCAAATTTGGGCGTCTCGAAAGAGCATGGGAAGGGTATGCATAAAATGTCCATGTCGAAAGGGTATGGACATAATTCATCAAAATTGAATTGTTTGCGTTGTTTTTGCATGCCTGAAATGGTGTCCTTCATCATTTGCCACTCTTGAGCAAATGGTGAATTAGTTTGTGGGATGAATGGTGATTTATCATTCATATGTTTTTTATTCTCATTATTGGTCTCAGAATGATTTTTGAATGTGTCATCACTTTTCTTCATGTGTTTGATACCTTTGGTATCATTGTTAGTGACTTAGAGGATAGATGAGCCAATTGTTTTTCCATTGCATTGATTTGATCAAGCAAGGCTTGGTTGGGATTAGAGGACGAAGCATTAGATTTTCCTTTATCATTGGTGTTTGTTTTACTTGGTCCTTCATCGTCATGTTTTTTTGACTCAAGTGGTGGACCCTTATGGGGATTTAGGTTTTCCCTTTAAGGCTTTCAATTCATCCTCATCAAATTCTGAGGGAAATCTTGCTCCCATTGTGAGGAGACGAAGAAGGAATTGGTCTTTGTTTTTCCGTAAAGTGTTGTCTATAAAAGGATTTTTAAGTTGGTCTTCATCCTCTTCATCTGAGCTGATATGGAAAGGATTTCTTTCCTCCCATCGAAAAGGACTATATTCACAATGTCGTGTTCCCACCATTATTGAAAGAGATGAGGAACAAGAAGAGATGTGATGGAAAAATCAACCTTTAGCAAAGTGTAGGCTAATATGGAAAAGGGAAGAAGATGAAAAATCTCAAACCTTAGCAAAATGAGTGCTAAGAGGGAAGAAGTGAAGATGGTTAGTTGATTGCCCATGTCTTAATCAAAATGAGAGTTAAGAGGAAAGGTACTAGATGAAGTTAGATGTGATCTACTTGTTAACAAAATAGGTGTTAAAAGAGAAGAGACATGACAAGGTGAATGTGGTCAACTCTTAACAAATGAGTGATAAGAGTGACAAAGAGATGTGAAAAGGTTTAACTCTTAACAAAATGAGTGTTAAGAGAAATGAAGAAGGGGTGAAAATTTAAATGCGCTCGACACTTAACAAACTAGATGTTAAGGAAGGTAAGACTTAACAATATGAAAACGATCAACTCTTAATAAAATGAAATGTAAGAGTGACAATAAGAGGGTGGACTTCACAACACTTAACAAAATGAATGATGTTAAGGTGGAAAATGGATTGAAATGTTAGTTTAGATGATTCTTAGCAAAATGAGTGCTAAGAAAGATGAAGGAGGTTTAAAAGATGTTGTGACTGTTTACAAGGTGAATGTAAAGAGGTAAGAGATGAAAGAAGTTAGTGTGCTCAACTTGTGACAAAGTAAGTGTGACAAGAAGAGACTTAAAACACATGATGAAAGATGCTCAACTCTTAACAAAAATGTGTTAAGTGAAGAGACTTAGTAAAGATGATAATTTCACTTGAATTTTAACAAGGGCTATGTTAAAAGGGGAGACTTAAGAAGATGATGAATGATGTCAACTCTTAACAAAAAGTGTGTTAAAAGAGGAGACACATAAAGGAACTAAAAGTACTAAAATAACAATAAAGTAAATGCCAACACAAGAAGTGAGGTAAATGAGAAGCAATCTCGCAAAATGGAGAGAAGAAACAAGGGATTAGTGATTAATTAAATAATCAAATTAAAGAAAAGTGAATGCTTTAAATGAGAGAAGTGATGAAGTAAGATAAATATGAGAAAGAATGTTGACAATGCAACAAAATGTGAAATGTTATGACAACGTAAAATGATGGGAGAATAATGGAATATGTCAATGATGTAAGTGAACGTGATGTGGAAGTGAGATAGAAGAAATGTTCAACAAAAAGAAAAATTCCACAAAGTGAATGTGAATGCCAATGTGACGATGTAAGAATGTGGAATGCTTAAATTTTAACAAGGTAACGTTAAACTTAAGACTTTTGATAATGAAAGACCAATGTGATCAAGGAGGGTGCTTGACGTGATAAAGTCAAGTATCACGACGTCAAGACTTAGTGAAGAAGAATGAAAGTGCTCAAGTGTGGATATGGATGTTCGTAACCCAAAACTTAGACACATTTACAAAGTGACAAGGTGGATGAGAGAGAAAACATGAAAGATGAAAGTGAAACACAAGTGTGTAACACATGAGAAAAATGAAAAATGATGTAGTGAAAGTTTTGGCCTCTACCTTAGATTGGCTTGGACAAGGCGTGGCTTCCTAGGTGTTTCTCTCAACTAGGTGTCAATAGTATATCCGAGTGAGTGTGACGTTATTACTAGTTGATGGATTTACTTTACCCCCTTTGAAACCCTAAGTAAAGATCTTACTCAGAATGAATCGCACTAGGGTCACCACTACTGATATATGTGACTCTAACTCACAAGGATTTACTAGTCAGTTGGGATAAAAGGTTCCCATTTTATCCACTAGGTTCCCTCTGTGCGTGGACTACTTTGGGGTTCCTAGGATCATTCCTCAAAAGTTGTCTTAAGGCTTATGCCAAAGGGAGTTTCTCCTAGTTTAAAGCGGACAGGTTTACCCTTATCCAAGCCTGCATACACAATGTTTTGAATGTGGTATTTTTTTCTTATCTTTGAACTTAATGTGGTTTGGTTGTACACCATTTGGTAACCTACAGTTAGTAGTTTTCAAGTGTTTTTGTTTATCAATCTTCATGAGAGCAGGTCCTGCAAGCAAGGATTAGAAATTTTGTTGGAAGGAGGTAAAAGACAAGACAAATTAAGTGAACCCATGTTTCTGATTTCCAAGGTCGCTTAAAAAGCATGAGGAAAGAGCATACGTGTGGGTTGGATTTGATTAATTGAAACTTCAATTCCCCAAAAACAAAAAGAAACGACCATGTTTCTGATTCACAATATTGCTTAGAAAGTGCGAGGGAAGAGTATAAGTGTGGTCGTGTTGTGATTAGTCTCACAAAAACAAAAAAAATGACAAATAAAAAGCATGCAAATCACATGAGAAAGTGTTAGTCTAATTTGTAAAAATGATTAAATGTGTATGAAATGGCTAAAAAGCAAGAGAAAAGTGGATTGAAATGTCCTATAACCCTAGTTTTGTGAGCCTGACAGTTAGCTCGTTTCCAAAAAAGATGAAAATAATAATGTAAAAACCATGATATAAAGTCCCAAAAGTGAAAATCAAGTGAATTGGAAGCACTAGATATCAATGCAAAACCAAGATGTACAATTAGTTTTGGGTGCGAAAAGTGACGAAAATAAATAATAAATAACAAACCACATTTAGTGTGAAAAAGACCTAAGTAAAATAGAAAAAAACCACTTAAGTAAACTAATGAATAAATGAAACTAACTAATTAATTGAACTAATATTAAATAAATTGAAACCTAACTAAAATGAAACAAATAACCGAAAAAAATAAAGGCAACCTAATGTTTAAAATAAAGAAAAACTAAAATTAAAATGTAATATTAAATCTTAAAGTTAAAACTAACGTAGTTAGGAAAAACTAAAACCTAAACAAAATTAAATATATAAACAAAAACCTAACCCTATGCCGAGAACATGTTGCTAAACCCAAAGCTAGAAAGAAATTAGAAAGTGAAATAAGTTTTGGATTTTGTATGTTGTGTGTTTGTGAGAGCAAGTCGTGGCGGCTGTCTGTGAGGAAGATAGCTCTAGTGGAGGCCGCGTAGGGAGCTCACAGAGATGGGAGTGGGTGTGGATATAGTCGTGAGGCTCGAGGGGATTGTTGTGTGGGGGGTGCAAGTAGGGCTCCTAGGTTGGTGGGTGGGAAACATAGTATTAGGCGCTTAGGGGGTCCAAGATTCGGGGGTCAAGGTATCTACAGGCCGGGGCTGTCTAGGGGAGGATCTGAGGGGACTATGCGTTGGGTGAGGAATGGTCGATAAGATGAGGTGCATTCGGGTCAGTCCACGGGGAGAGGTGAGGGGTCACTAGGGGTGTATTGATTATTTGTTCGCAAAAAATATAAAATCGGGGACATGGGGGGAAGACCTGTTTTTTTAATAAAAATATGGTGCTTTATTTTTTTTCTTCTTTACATGTATTTGCAAATAGGAAACACTAAATGAAAAAAATAGAATTTAAACAAGAAGCCTACAAAAAATGAGAAAACAAACTCTCAAGATTTTTTTGAATATTTTAGTGCTTTCAGTTAAACTAATTATTGCAGCTCCAAAATGATTGCAAACAAGTGTTAGAAAGCTTAGATAATCAGTAAAATTGCTTCAAAACAAAAAAAAAATATGATTTTTTGCTTCTCTGGAAATCCTGCAAGATGCTAAAACTTGTGAAAGTTGCACACAAAAAGAAATTAACTGTGAAACATAAGAATAAGAGATTAATGCAAAAAACAAAAGGAAGATGGGAGTGTGAGTCCCACTGGGCAGTGCCAAACTATAAACAATGAAAAGTTCCAATGAATGAAAGATAAAAAAATAATGTTGCAAACCTCCCTGGAACCTTCCAGATGCAAACCTCAGTAGGAGAGATTTTGAAACTTTATAACCTTCCAAAATGACTGATTTGTGGGTGTTCTCGATTGGCCTCCAAACGTGGGTGTAAATGCTACAAACACATAGATTTGTCTTGAAGATTTAACAGAGTTATTGTACTATGAATCCAAGAGGATTTGATAGAGAGTAGGCATACATTTTATAGAGGCAGGAGTAGTTAGAAGTTGGTTGAAATGGATTGAATACACATGCTACAAATAGCATTGGAGGAGGTTGCAACAGTTCTGGGGAATTTAGGGGCAATGATGAAATTAATTTCAAAAGTTGAATTTGGAAAGGTGGTTGTACATGCAATTCAATTGCCCCCATCTTTCTAGGATTCTATAAGTGTAGTTAACTAGGATGAGGATGTGGAGTCCAAGTGGTTGGTAACTAAGTGGCAATTGACTAGGATGTGCACACTTAATTAATTAACCATTTAATTAATAAATGATAATTAATCTTATCTAAAGGGGTGACAAAGGGTACTAGGGATTAATTTAATTAATCCAAAGGGTACAATGTGTATGAATTAATTGATTTAATCAATTAATCACAAATGGGTGAATAACAGGGTGTATTAGGATAACACTAGAAACATGTGAGTAGTTTTGGGGTGTCTACAGTGCAAAATCCATTCTATTAACAAGAGAAAGCCATAACTTCATCAAAAAGCAGTATAGAAGAGATATGATAGGCTTCTCTGAAGCCCAACTTCATTTTTTTATTTAAATATTTGTGTATGGTTAACCAATCCGCAAGCAGTTTGAATAGGCCACAACTTCATGTGGTGGATAACACAAGGTCCAAAAAGAGATAAATGGATGTAAGGTCCCCTCTTCGTATTTCTCCGTCCCCGCACTATCATTCTAGACAATTTGTGCAATTGGGTAGAAGTTTGGCCTCATCCATTTATTTGTTGATCAATCAAAAGCCACAAAACAAACAATTTTTGTGAGATACATAAAACCCACAGCTCGACCCAAATCTACGGAAAGAGGTAATTCCGTCATTCGAAGAGCTTATGTGGATGGAACAAGTAAGGAAAGAGAATTATGCTTCCTCGTTACAAATTTTTTTGGGTACTTCCCTTAACATTGTTAAACAAATGAAAAGGAAAAACTTGAATGTCACAATGTGGGATGCCCTATCCATCCCATCTCAAAGGGACCTATTGCAAGAAGCCTTGAAGTAGATTCCACCTCTCAAGCCTCCCATGCATAAAGAAGACTTTGCGATCAACATCTATCAACCTAAGGAAGAACAAGTGAGTCTGATTTTCAAACCCCCTCCCTTCTACATGTCTTTAAATATTGTAAAACACCTTATACACAACAGTATGATATATTTTTGTGTTAATACCTCAGTGATGCCAAATAAAATGGTAGATCTATCTTGGGAATTGAGTGCACTCCAAGCTCAAAAGGTGTTTTACAACTTGATGGATCAATAGTGCAAGTATTGGGTGTAATCAAGGACTTAGAGTTAACCCTTCATGCTTGCTCAAGATTAACTATAAAGTAAGATATATCCTTGATTGACTTGCCACCTTTATTTGCCCTCTGCCTATCTAGAGATTTCAAATCCAAGGTGGGTGGATACCTATCTTCAAATTGGTCCCGTATTCTATTGAGAGCAAGGTATAGGACTAGGATTACAATCACAGTCCATCCCATCTCATCTTATCATGTAGAAATTCATGATCCCAGTCTTATCAATTTAAACTACATGCTCCAGGGAGAAGTGAGTAATGATCCTAAATCCATTGAGACAATGCACTCATCTCATAAAAAATTTTATATTATGCTTGATGAGTGGGCTAAAGATAATTTTGAGTTTGATCCCTATGACACAACTGAGGAGACCAATTTAGGCCCTTATTATATCCATGCAGAAGGATTCATAGTTCCCATGCCACACAAAGAAGATGATGATGTTTCTGGTTTATGGAAAATATTCTTTGACGGTTTTAGAAGTAGAAATGGAGTCAAGGCGAGTGTAGTTTTGTCTCCCCAATGGATGAGAAAAATTTCTTTACACATAGGTTGTAGTTTACATGCTCAAACAATGTGGTGGAGTATGAATCATTTATCCATGGCCTACTTATTATGGAAAAGAGACAAATCGAAGCCTTACAAATCTTTAGGGACACAAAATTGGTCATTCACCAAGTCAAATGGAAATATGTTGCCAAGAATAAGCTTTTAAAATCTTATAGGCACCGATTTTTGGACCTTTTGGAGAGTTTTGATGTTAATGACCTTTAAGTAGTGTTGCATAAATAGAATAAGGAAGCAGATCAAATGACAACTGTCATCTCTTAGGTTTCCCTTATAGAGGACCTTGTCCAAGGAAAACAACATGTCCAAATGATTGTAAGACCATCCATCCTAGATAACAAAGTTAGCCGGTAAGTGTTTGAGAATGATGAACAAATAGTCCAATTCATCTAAAATGAAGGTAACTTACTATTACATTTATACCAGCAAGTATGTTATTTTATATATGGATATTGCGTAAGAAAGTTATTCACTAATGGCTCATCCCCTAGTTTTAGTCGTCAGTTCAGTTGGTCGTCATTGTCATTTTTTCTTGCACATTCATCAGTTGTTTACACAGTTTCATGGTCATCTCTTAGGGAGTATCAGGTGTCGCAATTTAGTCATTTGTTGTATCTTATCCTTGACTAGGGTGCCTAGGGTAGTGTTGGGGCACCCATGGGCACCCAGTCCTTAATTTTAGGCACCCTGGTCCCTGTAATAGTTACATATAATTTACTTGTTCGAGGTCGGTCTTTACGATCTTATTTTCTCATTCCCCTAGGTACTAGTTGGCATGTCAGGTCATTAGTGTCAAAATTTGAGCAAGAGATCCCTATATAAACATAGCATACTCACCATATTATGGGTGGACTATCTACTATCAAGAGCTAGCTATCTACTAAGGAAAAGGACTACATTTGGGCATCATTTACATCTGCATCACACAAGCATAGGGGGAAAGGGTTGTATTCATTCTATTCCATCCACCATTTACATTTTACATCTAGTTATTGCCCCCTACTTCTGCATCATTGACGCTAGGGCTTGCACACACAAGCACACACTACATTGGATAAGGAATGTAGTGCAACGCTTAGTTGTAAGTCCACCATTGTGGCAGATAAGGTCAATCTGACCCCTTCATTTGCATATTTATTTTTTAGGGATTTGATGCTTTGTATGGGGTTTTACAGAGTAGATCTTCATCACACAGTTTACATTGTGACATAAGTGAAGACTGTGACAACTATGTGAAAAAGGCTAAGATATTGTGAAGATCTAGTGACACTATCAGATTCAGATCTTGGACTTTTCTGTAAACCACAGCACCCAAATTACAAACCAAGGGCACCCACAGGTGCCTCTGTCCTCTCCCAGGTGCTCCATTCTAGTAGGATCTTTAGTTCCTGTAATTTCTTGGGTAGCACCTTCACATCCTTCCCTGTCCACACATCATCTTGTTCAAGTCCAGCACACAGTGAGGTAAGTCATTTTCAGGTTAGTACCTTATCACTCTTATTTAATTATTTCATTTCATTTAATATTTAAATAAAATTATTTAGTATTTACATTTCAATTTCATATCTAGTTATTCCGTCATTGTTACTAGTTTAGATTAACTATAGAAATAATATCTAATATTCCACATTTTTAGTTAATCATTTTGGTGAACCCATCTTTCGAATATCTTTCCCTAGGATCCAATCAAACCCTAATGGCTAAGGATAGTTCATCTTCTTCACCCATCATGTCTCATTTTAGAGTTAACCCTATCTATGATGAGGCTATCATCACTGAGCTAAAGGCTCTATATAGTACTCTTGTTACTACACCCAATCATATCAAACAACAACTTCTAGATGGCCAACAATATGTGCCTACTCATTTTGAAGATTATCCTATAGGAATTAGCATTGTTGAGGATCCAATAGCCTTTACTCATTGTACACCATGTTATATGACTACTTGTGATCCTCCTTCTGATATTTCACATGAAACTTTAGATGATTCTCTTATTGATTACTTGCTTGGTATTGATAATCACTCACATGTGCATACTGATTCCCCTTCTACTCTGGCCACTGATATAGTTCCTTCTCATGATTCTACCACTTCTGACATTGCTTCTCATGATACATCTCATACTAGTTTACATACTCCTTCACATTATGTTGATGATCCTATTGATAGCATTCTTAGCAACATTCTCATTTTTGAGTCTCTATCTGATAATGGTGAGGTGGTTGATAGTCATGGTTCTCCTTCTTTCCATATTGCTGAGTGTGACTCACCTACTCCATTGTTTCCTTCTCCTGAGATTGCATCTAGCACTTTCCATGAGTCACCACCATCTATCACTTCTTCTTCTCCTATTGTTTCATCTCCTCTTGTTACATCATCTACGTCTCCTAGTCCATCTTCTCCTATAGATGTGTCTCCATCAGTCACCTCATCTATTAAGGATGTTTCTGATGCTATTCCTACCATTGTTATGGATATTCCATCTATATCACTACTTATAGCTTCTTCGACACCTACTCCTAGTGTTTCCTTAGCATCAGATATTCCCTTATCACCTTTGGATATTCCTATGATCACTCACAACGTAAAATTACAACCACTTAATACATTATTACCATCTTCCACCATTCCTTCACAAGATATCATCTCTCTCATGCATGCAGTAGGTCAGTTACAATCTCAGGTTCAATCCCTCACTTTAGAAAGTAGGGCTTACTATGCTTCCATTGACAACAATTCATTACATGGTAACCCTATCCCTATGAAGATTCATAATTCTGCATTCCCTCAGGACTTCATCATGCCTACTTTCACATGTTTTGATGGTACTGGTGACCCTCATGCTCATCTTCTACATTACCGTATGGCTATGGCCTCTTATTCTAATGATAGATTATTACTTAAGGCCTTTCGTTATAATCTTATTGACAATGCATTACAATGGTACACTCATCTCCCCTTTGGGTCCATTAGTACTTTCTATGACATGGAGGATGCTTTCCTCCATCAGGTTTATAATCAAAAATGGCCCTAAAGTTACTTATGACCACTTACCTACTCTACATCAGGGCTCCTCTGAACCTATCAAGGATTATATTTTACAATTCAATGCTTGTATGCATCAGTTAGTATTCCAACCTATAGATCTTGAGAAGAAATTCATTTTCTATCATGGCCTAATTCCTCCACTCAAGAAAATATTACAATATGATACATGTGAGTCATTCATTCTTCTATGCTATAAATTTATCAACCTAGAACAAGATCTTCTCTCAACACACATCATAGATCCTCCACACATCTCTACAAATATTGCCTCATCTAGTACTCCAAACCATTTCCTTCAATTGAGCATCCAACATAGTCTCCACCTTTTCCTCACAAGAAAACAAAACAAGCTCAACCCACTCCACCACAAAAAATACTCCTTCTCTAGCTCCGTACAGGCTACTCCTCCTACCACTCCACCTTGGTTGTTTGAGCCTTTGCACTTTTCTCATCATGCTCGACCACATGATGTGTTGCATGTTTTACTTACTGAGCATTTAATTCACCTACCATCCAACCAGCATCATCCGCAACACCAATTACAGTGTCAACGTGACCAACCTTATTGTAACTATCATCACATAAATGGCCATAGGGACAATGATTGTCTTGCCCTTCATGATAGATTGCAACAACTAGAGGATAAGGGCATCATCTCCTTTGGCTCTCACTCACATGATCGATCCATCTCTCCTCTACCTCGCCATAGGATTTCTACTACAGTTGAGTCATCTCCTACATCTGGTACTCAAGGCCATGGTACATCACCACACAGTTTTTTACTCATGTGCACTCTCCACTGCATCCATACACCACTGCATCATCGCATCCATCACATTCATCCATTCATCCATCTCATCCATCACATTCACGCTATCCACCATCATCATGTTTCTCCTTCACATTGGTTTCCACAACACTCCACTCTCACCCATCCCACCACAACTCCATATGACATTCAGTTTCGGTTCATACACTCATACTTGCTTCCATCCCACATGCTTCCACTTCTTCGTGCCACCTTGGTCTTTGGTAGGTGATTACTATCACCTTACCCCCCCCCCCCCCCCCCCGATGACGCACTTGTGTTCTTTGCGGTTCTTACATGACTGTTGAGGGTTTTCTTTAAGAACCTTTCATCATGTGCTCCATCATTCATCTAGTACTTCCAATCATTTCCCGATGACGCACTCTTACTTTTCACTGTTCATTCTCGACTGTTGAGGGATCTTAATTAAATGAACCTAATCATCTATATGCTGGGGAACATCATTACTTTTCCCCCCCCCATCACATTAACATATTATGATTACATTACATTATTACGACACACATTCATCACACATGTTAGTTTAATCATCATACATCATCTCTTTTTACATTCATTTTAACCATCATCATCATATAATAACTACGCACTTACATCATTATTCACATTCACTTAACTATTACACATCCTATTTTTTACTATTACAAATATTACATCAATCAACATTAACAACACTAAAAAATCATCACATACATTCCAACAATAATTACAAAATCATACAACATCAATACAACACAAAATAAGCTCATCATATATAAATCACATTTGTCCATACATATATAGAAAATACAATCATCACTGGGGGGAAACTCCCCTACATCATATACAATCATGATAATCACACCTCATCATCACTATCTCTCTCAGGTACTACGAGATCCCTAGAACTAGATGCCTCACCACTAACTCTGATGTCATTATTCGTGGCCTCTATACCTCTCCACTTGCCTACGTAATAAGGTATTCTCCATAGAATTCTCTATAAACTAACACTGTAAATCCACATGTATCGATACAAATACATCTTGCGCTAGGGGACCACCACCCAATGCCTCTCTTAGCTCATCAAGTCTCCTCATATGCCTCATCCCTCTCAGATAGAAATATAGTACATGTCACTACTGCTATGGCCACATGATCAAATAAATGGGCATGCTTGCCTGTGATCTCATCCACTCACTCAAGTATGCCTCCACCAAGTACATCATATGGCACATTCTGATTCAAAGTATGGATGGATGTGTCGACTATCAGGAACCAATACGCATCGCCTACAAAACAAATAACAACCATCATTAGATAACCATTACTAAATCATCAACCAATAACAAACACAAAAAACCACATATATATATACTTACGCTCCACTATAGTTGTTGCCACATTGTTGGGGGCATGTGTTTCCCCCTTGCCTCCCCTTCCTACATGCGGTAACCCCGTTGGACCTACAAATGATAGGAACTACAATACCCATCGATGTGACACCCACCATGCATGTATGGTACTCCTTTGTACTACCAACATCATCTGAGTCTATCACCTCTATTGTTACATCTACCTCATCTAGCCTCGGGAGGTAGGTAGCTTCTCTATTGTGGGCCTTGGTCTAGCCCCATCCCTCCTCAGTGCCCTAATATCTCTCAACCATATATATGGCTCTAGGGGCACATCCTGAGCCATACCAAACTGATGTGATACCCTCTCCACCTGGAAAAGCTCTGCCACACCTGAGAAATCGATCCTCTAACCACATAGTCCTCTGAATGCACCGTAACTCTACAACATCCTCGGGCCATCCTCCATAATCATGGTATGGCCTCCATATAACTACCTCAGGTCCCCATCCTGTCTATCAATGCCCTGTAGGTATATGTATCCATCCTACACCCATGAATGTTAATCCACATCCTCTCATATATCTTTGGCCTAGCCCACTCCTCTCATGGACCCCCAACTGGCCTCAAAACTATTATGTGCTCATACACCCACATGTGTAACATAGTGTAGTAGCTCTTATCCCACCCTTGTGCTCATCATGAGTAAATCAATACAGATCTTTGTATAGGTGGGCCAACACACATCGAGCCCATGCATATCTAGTACTCTCCTCCTCTATACGTCGGCATATATCATGCATCTTATATAAGATGCCTACACCACCTCCCTCCACCACTATAGATGAAGCAATAACAACTGCTATGAACTTCCACAAGTGCAGAACACCAGACCTTAGAATAACATCTAGACTGATATGGGCCTCGGTAGGCACTCAAGTCCCTAAAAAATATCATCTCGCCACTTACATCTTCCTCTCCATATCCTCTAATGCCATCACCTATACCTCTCCCCAACAACTGGTAACCGTAATATACGATACACATCCTCCAAAGTCACAGTCATCTCCCATGTAGGAAACCAAAATGTACATGTATTTATACACACATCTATCACATAGTGCAGTCAACATAGGCATATTATGGGGCACATCCCCCATCCTTGTTATGTGTCATAGGATGACATGGTCCATCACATCCCAATCCTCATTGGACAAACCTAGACCAAGAAATGTTCATAAATGGTGACTTCCATAGAACTCCCTCAAGTGGATATCCCTCTGCACACCACAAAACAACAACAAACACAGTGTTAGAACACTATTACAAGTATCCAAACACACTCATTTATTACATTACTATACATTACAAACTCTCATTTTCACCATTCTAGACCACATACACACTTTCTGGACCAGGGCACCTAGATGCAGGACTGGGGCATCCAGGAACAGGACACCAGCACCCAGATCTGGGTGCTCCTATCTTGAGGGTCACTAGCACCCTCATTGCTATCGTCTAGGTCTAAAATGTCGAGAAAATTAAAATTCTCTAATTTGTAAAAATTCAGCACAAACGACTAGTACACCATACATTTTTTGAAAAATAATTACTTACCAACTCCGCAATCATGCATGACGCTACGACGGTCGCCACCCTCTCAAACCAGCTAGGACGTGCACTGCTCTCACTTGTAGCATTTTCACTCACTTATACTCAATCTCACAATCGCGTAAACAAAAATGAAGTGACTAAACACTTTTTCACCTTACTATTAATAATTAATTTTTCATCACCTACTTTACTAATAGTCATTATTTCCACGCTTATTCACACAACTAATACACACCACACGTTTTTTCATCATATCTTGAGCATTTCTACTCTGATTTACACCCCGTTTATGAAATTATTTTTAGAATTATACCTACCACCGTACAATACACATTACACGTGTATTATCTCTCCTTGAATTTTTTCCATCCAATTCATACACATTTTTTTTATTTTTATCACTTTCTATCTATTCCATGTTTACTTTTGGCTTAAAATTTGTTCTTCTCATCACTTCCCCTTTCACCGAAAGGGGGGAATATCATTGGGGTCATTTTATAATTCCCCTTATATCACCATGCATTTAAAACACTACCGATGCAAAAATTCCAAAACATTTACTAGTTCATTGCGTGACATTTCACCATTAATTCCCCCTAATGACCTAATATGGGGGCAACAAATGAAAAAAAAATCTATATGACATTTCATCACTTCCCCCTAATGGCCTAAATTATGGGGGAAAAAGTGATTAAAAAATATTTCTATGTGATCATTCACCAATTTCTATCAATTTCCCCTAATGACCTAATCTAGGGGAAACTAGCAATAAAATCTCTCTACGAGTAATAATTTAATCAATCAATCAAAACCGTGCTTACATTTCTAACAATCAAAATCATATCATCGTTACAAATTTAACACAATTGGCCTCCCAGATGACCTAACTTAGGAGTTACATGCATCCTCCTAAATGACATAACTTAAGAGATTACATTCATTGCTTCTCAGTGACCTAACTTGGGAAGCCTTCATATTTCACATTTTCTTCCAGATGACCTAACTTGGAAGCCATCTCACATTTCACTTCTAGATGACCTAACTTGGAAGCCATCATTGTAGTGACACCCATGGAGTGGGGGAAAGAGTGCCTTTCCTATACCACTTATATGGGTCAATTGTTTGATCAAAATTTTCTGGATCCAGAAACCACAAATTTTTGATCTGATTAGATCTGCAGTGGCTATATCTTGAGGATGTAGTTAGTGATTGGAGAATAACACACTTTTCTCCCTACACTCTTCCTTTGGTGGTAAGACACCCAAATCCTCCGGTTGATTATTCATATACACGTGTTTAGGTCGGGAACTAATCACTCCCTACCCCATCTCATCATCATCATACAACATTTGAAATCATCTAACATTACAATCATCACTCTCGTTTAGTACACTTCATCACACTATTTCATTTTTAACTATGTTAAATGGATTAACACAATGATCCATGGTTCACCACGTTATATGGTTCTTTAAACATGATTTTTCTACCACATCTGTGCATTCTACTATAGCATGGGCTTCTCCAGATTTCTCTCAGGTACACATCTCTATCTACTTTATGTTACCAAGATTTCCACTCACCAACATAAAGTGGGGGAAAATGTAGTCACAAAATCATGCACTTACTATTACATTTATACCACCAAGTATGTTATTTTATATATGGATCTCACGTAATAAAATTATTCATTAATGAATCATCCCCTAGTCCTGTCGTCATTTAGTTGGTCATCATCATCATTTGGCTTGCACAGGCATCAGTTGTTTACACAGTTCTGGTCATCTCTCAGGGAGTATCAGGTGTCTTTATTTAGTCATTTTTCATCTCTAGTCTTTGACTAGGGTTCCTAGGGTAGTTTTGGGGCACCCATGGGCACCCCGGTCCTTAATTTTAGGTGCCCTAGTCCCTGTAAAACTTGCACCTAATTTACTTTTTCAGGTTCGGTCTTTATGGTTTTTTCATTCACCTAGTGTGCTAGTCAGCATGTCGGGCCATTAGTGTTGAAATTTGAGCAAGATATCCCTATATAAACATAGCATACTCACCATCTTATGGCTGAACTATCTACTATCAATAGCTAGCTATCTACTAAGGAAAAGGACTGCATTTGGGCATCATTTACATCTGCATCACACAAGCATAGGGGGAAAGGGTTGTATTCATTCTATTCCATCCACCATTTGCATTTTACATCTAGTTATTTCCCCCTACTTCTACATCATTGACATTAGGGCACCTTAGGCACACAATTACACACACAAGCACATAGAACTACATTAGGTCTGGAATGTAGTGCAACTCTTAGTTGTAAGTCCACCACTATGGTAACTAAGGTCATTCTAACCCCTTTATTTGCATCTTTATTTTTTGGGGATTTGATGCTTTGTATGGGGTTTTGCAGGTATATCTTCATAGATAGGCCTTTATAACAGACATAAGTGGAAGCCACTGCGACAACTACACTGCGGCATAAAGATCGAGATATTTCGAAGATCTAGCGACACTGTCCATATTCAAATCCTGAGATTTTCTATAGACCAAAGCACCCAGACTATAGACCAGGGGCACCCGTAGGCACCCCTGTCCTTTCTCTAGGTTCCCCAGTCTAGGTCAAATCTTCAGTTGCTGTAATTTCATGGGTAACACCTTCACATTCTACTCCTATCTATACATTATCCTATTCAATTCTGACATACACATCGAAGGTAAGTCATTTTTATGTTAGTACCTTATATCTCTTATTTTCATTAAACATTTTATTTAAATATCAATTATAATTATTTAGCATCATTATTTCAATTCGAGCTTTTATTTCCTTATGTCATAGTGTCCATGATGTATTTTTGTGGAACTATGAATACCTTAGAGTTTTTGACCCCGATGTTGCTCAACATGTCATTGATCTTGATCCTATTGCCAAGACAATTAGACAAAAAAAGGCCTGTGAACCCCAAGATTGAACCCATCACGAGAAAAGAGCTAATGAAGCTCATTGAGGAAAGAATTATATTCCCCATAAGGTATTCCTCTTGGGTGGCTAATATGGTCCCTCTTAGGAAGAAGAATGGAGAAATCAGGCTTTATGGGGATTTCAGGGACTTGAACAAGGCCTCTTCAAAAAATCATTATCCTCTGCCCTCCATGGAACGAATTTTGCAAACAGTAGCAGGAGGTGAAATATTTTCTATGCTTTATGTTGTCAGGTTTGAATCATATCAAAGTTAGAGAAGAGGATCAATATAAGACAACATTCACAACTAAGTGGAGAACATATGCATATGAAAAAATGCATTTTGGTCTATCAAATGTAAGTGCTATATTTCAAAGAGCAATGGATATTGATTTTAAAGGATACATAAATAATTTCATCCTCATCTACTTGGATGACATCACAAATTTCTCAAAATAGATTAAAGATCATCTCGTTCATCTTGAGAAAATATTTGAGAGATGTAAGGAATTTGGGGTATCCCTTAACCCTAAGAAGTGTATTTTTGTTGTTCCACAAGGTAAGCTTTTGGGGTCATGTCATTCCAAAAGATATTATTTCCATTGACCTTGAGAGAATATTTGCCATCCTTTCTCTCTCCTTTCCAACTCATACGAAGGCACTACAATCTTTCTTGGGTAAGATAAACTTTATTAGGAAGTTCATTCCTAACTTTGTGGGACTAGTCAGGCCTATCACTCTAATACTCAAGAAGGATGTGGATTTCAAATAGAATGTGAAAGGAAAGGAGGGATTCACTAAGATCAAATAGGATATTTCTCTGGCTTCCATGCTTATTAACCTCAATTATTCGAAGGATTTTATAATTTACGCATATGGGGATGATAACAACATTGTCACGGTTTTAACAAAACAAAATGATAAACTATTAAAATAACTGGTGGCATTCTTTAGTCAAATGTTGAAGGATTATGAGATAAACTACAGTTGCATGGAGAAGTAGTTCTTTGTTATCTTGAAGATCTCTCAAGAAATTTAAGAGCATGTTGGTTGCCAACAACATCAAAGTTCTATTCTCACATCCTTGTGTGAGAGACTTCATCATGGGAGTAGAAATCGGTGAAAAGAGATTTGGATGGGTGACAAAGATTATGGAATATGATGTGACCATTAAGGCCACAAAATTAGTAATAGGTAGAGTACTTTGTGAAAATCTTGCATTGGATGCTTAGGATAATCAAGAAGCCTCTTTCTTCATGGATGAAGAACAAAGACAAGCCACCAAGAATTCGTAGGATCTAGAGGGTTTCCAAGATGAAGATTTGTAGAGTGTTAAAAATACACGGGATAACATAAATCCACAAAACACATAATTTACCCAAGGCATAGGAGACCAACTTAGCCTCAATAATTGGATCAATGACATGGAAACATTCTTAGAAACTAGCAACTACCCTCATGGTTTCAACAAAGTGAAGAGAAGGAACCTAAGGTTACAATCAATGCATTTCATGTTAGTATATGGGATTCTCTTTAGGAAGAATTTGGATGGTGTCCTGCTAAAGTGTATTGAAGGAGAACAAGCGGAAAATATCTTGGCAGCATTCCATAATGGATTCTACGGAGGACATTTCTCAACCAAGGCCACAACAATGAAAATTCTCAAGGTGGGATACTTTTGGCACACATTATTCATAGACACACATCAATGGGTTAGAAATTATAAATAGTGTGTTTTCTTCACTGGTAAAAATAAGATGGCAGCCCTTCCCCTTCATCTTATTCACGAGAATGGGCCCTTTTCTCAATGGCGACTTGATTTTCTAGGTATGATTAATCCTTCAATAAGCATGAGCCATAAATTGGTTTTAACAATGATTGAATATTTTACTAGGTGGACCGAAACCATAATGGTCAAGGAATCTACTGAGTTAGTCATGCTTGATTTTCTCAAGGACACTGTGACAAGGTTTGGGGTTCCCAAAAATATTATTTATGATAATACAAAATCCTTCTTAGGATTTAGGATCTTTGATTTGGCTCTCAGACATGACATATATTTGAAGACCTCCTGTAACTACTACATGTAAGGTAACGGCTTGGAGGAATCCACTAACAAGAACATGATTAGGATCATGAAAAGAACAATGGAAATAAACCAAAGTTAATGTCACATAAAGGTGATAAATGCTCTTTGGGATGATAGAATCACATCAAAAAGGGAAATTGGCAATTCTCCTTTTAAACTTGTATATGACAAAGAGGCCATACTTCTTTTATCTCTAGAGTTGTCTTTATTGGAACTGGCCCAACCATTATAATTTAAGGGTGAAGTTCAAAGAGAAATCAGAATGGAGGAGTTGGTTGAACTTGAAGAATTAAGGCAATCCACCATGATCAAGTTAGAAGAGCTTCAAAGGTCAACAAAACATTGGTTTGACAAGAAATCCAAAGCTTAAGCTTTCGAAGTAGGAGACTTGGTCCTGAAATAGGATGTTGATAGAGCCCAACCAAGGCAACACTCCAAGTTTGATGCACTTTGGAGTGGACCATACAACATCACTGCATGCAAAGAGGATAACTATTTGAAGTTATCCAACCTTGATAGAGAACCATTGCAAATCCTAGTATGGTAATTCACATTTGCATTATCCCCATCAAATGGGGATTCGTTCCTTTTGAGATAAGCACAAATAAAACACAAAGGTCGATAAACCAAATACATGCAAGCACAATAGCTTGGAGACTTACATCATCAGCCTATCTAGTGAAACCTCTAGTTTCAACCTTATATTTAAAGTGATAGAAAAACCTCCAGTCACGACCTTAAGTAGTTGTCCCTAAAATCCACATTATACATGCTCTTGAAGGTAAGGAAACTCTCTACAAAAACTTCTCAATTTACAACTCATGCATAATTGATCACTTGTTGATTATAATGACAACCCTACAAAAATTTTAGGCAAAGGGCCTCAAACAAATCCAAGATAGGTTGTATATAGGGAAGCTAACAAAAATGATGCAGAAGGGTGGAAATGATGCAACATGGTGGAAATGACGTCCTCGTATCATTTATTCATCAACATGATCTCTTTTTCCATCCCACCTACCCCCCACTTTTCTCAAATTTGCAATTGACGGGGCAGTTGAACTATGATGAGGAGGTGGTGAAATATGCCTATAGACATACCCACTACGCGCCTGCTAAAAAAGAACATGTAACACTAAGGTGGATAATAACAACGCTATTGAAGTTGGAGGAGATGAGTGTTATCAAGATGGATGAGTCGATGGAGGAATAGTCACAAGTGAAGGCCATCATTTCACTATTCTAAAAGAGGGATGTGGCTAATAGTTAATCAACCTCTCTATGGTCTCAATACACTCCTTTTATTGCACCCAACATTGTCATGGGCATCGACAAGATGATCATTAACAATGCCTCGTTACTTGCTAGAGCAGTGAAAATCCTTTTAACCCAAGTTACTTTCAAGGAGATATGAGTGCTCCATTGGAGGTATTAGAATAAACGTTTTGAGAGGGGGTTTTTTGGGGTTTCCAAGGGAGTTGGTATATGGAACGACATGGCTAGCTACAATACCCACAATCTCAACACCATCAAATTCCTCCTCCCAACCATGTGGGATCCCGTCTCCCGTACATGTAAGACCTGACCTATCTATTTATTGCATAGATATGCCCTTGAACAAGCTGACAGATATGCATCCCCTGTGATATGTGACAGAATTTGCAAATAAACATTAAAATGTAAATATAAACATGAAGACATAAACATCGAACTCATCATCCTTTATAAACTTCAACAATTCGATTTGAATTATATTTAATGCATGTACTGCAAAAATACATATATGACATCAATTTCTTGTCATTGGTCAACCGTAGGAACCCTTTATCTAGTAAAAGGGAACACCTATCGACTTAATTAGACAAAAGGTCATGAAAAGGAAATTATTGAGTTGAGACATTCTACATAATTGCACAATTGATATGTTATCCCTAAAAATTATTTGAGGTCTTAATTACGCTGAAAGGCATCTAAAAGTGAGAAAGAGCCTCCCGATTATGACACAGTGCAGGCTATCTTACAGATGGAAAGTAGTGCAGGCAACGTTGACGTACACGTAATTTTGCACTGTCCACGTGTCACGGTTGTCAGGCAGTGTGTCGGATCTCATCAGTGATGAAGAAAAATAGAGTTAATACTATTTTTACTTCCGTGATGCCCATACACAAACCCTAATGGCATGCTTGTTCTGTATGCTTTGTGGGGGGAAGTTATAGTTGTCATTGCGTCTGACAGGGTTGCTTCAGAGATGCTTAGATGTGTGGAAGACCATGTTATTTTAGCCGACCATTGTGTTTTTTACTAGCATCTTGTTTTCTCTTGTACATCGTTTGCATTTTTGTCTACTGCTACTCCCGTTGCAGTCTGAGGATTTCCTGTTGTTTCGTTCTCCACACCTCTTCATTCGTAACTACTACATTTAGTCGTTTGGGGGTCATCCTCACCTGCCAAAACTATCATTGTGTTTACAGGTGATCATAGGTTTGATACTCGTTACTACACTATTTCTTTTGTTATTTTAATTCTGGTTTAGTATCTAACTATTTATTAGGGTGGTTATATCAGAATAAATTATGGGCGCGTGGTGAACGATTTTCCTTTGGCAGTTAAGGTAGTGAGTCTGATAAAGAGCACCGATGTCGAGAAAGTTAAGCTCTATGACTCGGATCCCGCGGTGCTCGGAGCCTTTAGTAAAACTGGCATTGAGCTCACCATAGCATTTCCAAATGAGCAACTTTTCTAGGTTGTTCATCGCCTCTCCAGGGTTTGTGCATGGGTGAAGCAGAACGTTGCCGCATACGTCCCGACTATGAAGATAACCACCATTGCCATGGGAAATGAGGTTTTCACAAATCCTAATAACATGACTGTCTTTCTGGTCCCGGTCATGAAAAACATTCACAGCGCGTTGCTCAAGTACGGCCTCCGAGATGTCAATATTTCGAGTCCACTCGTCCTTAACGCTACAAAACTCATATCCTCCTTCTATGGGTTCCTTCTAAAATGGAGCTCATAGACACCGTTATGCTGCCGATGCTAGATTTCCTCAACAACACAGGATCCTTCCTCATGGTGAACGCCTAGCTATTCTTCGCCAACAAAGATAACGTTGATGTCATCTCGTTAGACTATGCTCTCTTCAACCCCGACGCTGCAGATCCTGACACCGCCACGGGGACCCTCTATAAGAATCTCTTTGACGTGTAACTCGACGTAGTGTTTATCGCCGCCTCGACGCTCGGCCACAGGGCCCTGGACATCGTTGTCACGGAGACTGGCTGGCCGTTGAAGGGCGACGAAGACGAGACTGACTCTTCTCCTCTCATCGACACTTACAGGGGTTGCATCAATGTCGACGCTTCCATCTCTAATAGCTCTTCTCCTCCGATCATTCGTAGCATTTTTACCACGTTTTTCCGCGAGAGTTAATAGGATAGATCTATTATCATTATTATGAGGGGCTTGTTATTCTGGATCTATGTGATATTATAGATATGTATACTCTTTTATGCTTTCCAGCCCTATTATTTTGATATCATAATTCATTTTTGGGATATTTTCTCGGGTTAACAAGATCCCATTACATTATGTAGATTTTCTTTTCTATATTGAGAATGCATTTTTTCATTTTCCGTTTTAAGAGATTTTATTATTAAATTTGTGTCTCTTATGCTTGAGTGGTTGAGGCCTATAAACGCGGGGTTCAAACCAATGTCTACAAAACACAAAGCTTGTTTTTAATGCTAATTTACAACTTTAAAATATTTGTGACTTTGATTTCATATGTTATAGTAGCACAAATGATGGTCCATTAAAGAGGCTCTTCAATTTGGAAGAAATTTGTGAATCAAAAACACAAATTTACACTCTAATGTAGTTAGTTGTTTGACATTATGAAGTAATAACTAACACTTTTGATTTTAGGCTTTGGCTTCTCCTTTGTATATTAATATAGTTTCTTTCATGGTTTTATGTGCATTCACTTAGTTACGCCAAAAGGTGTAGTTCCAGTTGGGTGAGGGCGGGGTCCCTGACGCAAGTCAAAAGCGTAACGGTCCAAATGGACAAATCATAGCCATTCAAAATTTCATCTGCACAAAGCAAAATGTCTAGAATAATTGATTCTTGAAGCCAAAACCCCAAAACAAACATTTTCAAAGACATGGTGGTTATAACTTGTACCTGATTCCCTCCACAATATTCTCTATTGTTGCAATTGGGTGAAATAAATTGAAGATGATGTGAAGACGATGAGTTTAGTTGGCATACATTCCATTGGCACATATTTAAGCAAAATAATGGGGTTTTAGGATCATGAATAATGACACTGGTAAGTTACATCCCTTGTAAGTTATTTTGGAATATCTACATTTTTAATGTTGACCTTCAGTTGCGTGAAAAGAATTTTCTTTTTGGTGAGCAAGAGACGGGATATGTAAGAAGGCAAGACAAACCGACAACATTAATATCATGCCATCTTTATTAACATCCCATTTGCATTTTCTTGTTTCTCTAAAGTTTTGTGCTCTCCTCCACAAATCTTGAGTAGTACATTACTCTAATTTAATTTTGGAATGTATATCATTTGAGAGCTTGACGAATCTGTTATCCTACAGAATTGACAAGGGCAATTTGTAGGTAACCATACCGAAAATTCCATTTTGGTCCCCGAAATAAAGTCTGTTAAACGTTCGAAATGGTCTAAAACTCCCTTTTGAAAATCAAGTTTTTCTAGAACTTAGCCATTTTTTAGCTTCTTTAACTCGGCACAGAAAATGTTCATGTGTCAACATATTTCAAAATTGCACCTTTTTTTGGAAGCCCTAGGCGCAGGAAATGTCGTGTCAACATACTGAAAATTTGCGCCACCTTAAAAATCCTTCGGCGCACTCAATGTGTGTGTTAACATTTGGCATTGGAAATTCGTGCGCCCATAAAATTTGCGCTAAGTTATGCTTTGGCACTGGAAATTATCATGTTAACATCATAAAATGTGCGCTAAGGCGCTGGAAAATGATGTGTCGACGTCCTTGAAGTTGTGCTAAGGCACACTTTTTATCGTGTCGACGCTCTAAAAGTCACGCCAAAAGAAGTTGGTGAAGTAATAAATGCCAGTTTTCTTATAAATAGGCACCCGACACCTGTCATTTTCATGAATTGAAAATTGAAAAAAGTGTTTTCTGTGCGCCTGTCAGCTATCCTTGTCACCCCCGCGTGCCATTTTTCAAGCTTGTGGACCCCAACGTCATCCTTCATCTTTTATAAATCCAGGTAAGTGGCTCCTCTCCTTGTTGTTGTTGTGTTTTTTGTTTTTGGTTGTGTTAGGTATTAGGGCTTGTATAAAAAGATTAAATCTAAAAAAGAGGAACCTAACAATCTATAACCAACTGGAAACCCCTTTTCCTCTCCTTCCAGATCTACAAATCTGGAAGACCCCTACCTCTGAAGAAACCAAAAAACTCATATTTTCCTACCTGCCTTGCTAAAACAAACCCTCTCTTTACCATCTGAGATATCCAAAAGAGAGAGAAAGAGAAAGAAAGAAAATAAGCCAAACTGTTAAAGCTGATTAAAGCATGGCGCACTGTCCTTCCTTTGCAACATCTACCAAAATTGCACCTTGGCGCACTTTACCTTCTTGCAGCATAACCTAAACCCGCCCAGTTGAAAGAACACTTAGCAGTTTTCCTAAGGCACAGGCGCAACTTGTGCAACATCAACACTGATGTTGTGTACTGCAAATCCGTGCCACACGTTTTTCCCTTGGCGCACTGTTTTTCTTGCAACATATTTCGAGTTGCACCTTGGCGCACTCTGAACCCATGCAACACAAACTTTTTCTAGCGCCAGCTCAAAGCATTTTTCCTAAGGCGCAGGTGCAATTCCCTTAACATCAACATGACATGTTGCATGTTGTAAACCCGCACCCTGCGCTTTACCCTTTGGCGCATTCTATCATGCAACACCTCTCGAAAGTGTGCCCTTTCTAAAATTGGCATGCAACTTTTTTCATGTCAACACTGGCGCACCTTTTCTCATGTCAACACCTTCAGAAAGTGTGCCCAGCATTTTTAAGGCCTCTGCAGCATGCTGTGAACCTGCGCCTTGTGCCCTAAGCCTTATAATTGCTCATTCTTCATTCTACAAGCTTTCATTATGAATAACATGACGGTTGACATGGCTCTTCTGTGTTGGACCTCCTTGATTCTTCTTGCAGAACAACAACAACCATCCTTGAGCTCACACATGTCTTCATCAAGCAAGAAACCAACAAAGTCTAAAGCTAAAGCTAAGCAGTCGGAACAAGAGATGAAGTACAAATATCAGAAAGTCAGGATGCCTGACTCATATGCAGAGTGCAGCCTCGACATTAGAGACTCTGAGCTAGGCCATATTGATATGGATGACTTTTGGGTGAGGACCAACCAGGCAAGCAGTGGCCCATGGATGAACAAACTAGTGGGCAGTGGATTGCACTTTGCAGCAAGGCTGCCAGTAAGTGCCGTAAATAATGAATTCATCATGTTGGTTGCTCGCTGCTATAACAAAGACACTAGATGTGTCGAAGACAAAGAAAAAAAGACGATCATCAACCTCACAGCTCGTCACTTTGAACTGACCCTGGGCATTCCTCATCACAAGCAATATGTAGAAATAAGTCTAGAAGACTGCAAGAAGGCATGGGATGACAATGAGGATAAATGCATGCAAATGATGAACGAGCTTTATCTAAAGAACAAGAAGCCGGTGAGCAGATGGCCACAAACCATCCACTGTAGTGACTTCAATGAGGAGTTGAGTGATACAATCACCTTCCTAAACAGAGTATTTGGGCTCCCTGATGCCCATTATTTCCACAAATGGATGCTGAGGTATCTGGAGACCATGAGCAAGAATGCACCTGATCAGCGTTTTGGCTGGGGT
Organism: Taxus chinensis; assembly: GCA_019776745.2. Taxonomy (NCBI): domain Eukaryota; kingdom Viridiplantae; phylum Streptophyta; class Pinopsida; order Cupressales; family Taxaceae; genus Taxus; species Taxus chinensis. The sequence goes on along the minus strand of CM034155.1, from coordinate 156,116,103 downwards.
GAAATCATCAGCAACACCATCTCCCAGCAGCTTCAACAAGTTCTAACAACTAGGAAGTTCTACATGAATTCCTACGTTGTATACGTTGCTGCATCAGCAAGAGATTTCGCGGGTTAGCTCGAAATGGGGTATGGCCCAAAGTTAAGATATATGAGTTCTACCCAGAACTGAAGCTCAAGACCAGCATCTCCCAGTTATCTAAAATTAATGATGCCTTCTTCTATTAGGTAATCTGCTTGCTGAGGCCGAACATGAGACACGGTCGGACCAGCCCGAGTGTGATTGTTGCTACAAAGAAATGGGGAGCATTGTTCACACAATTCCCCACATTCACATACCTCAGAGCTGTGAATTTCGAGGGTGAACCAACAAAGCTGCCAAGGTATGCAGGGCCAAAGCTGATCCTCTTGGAGTTGTCAAGGCAACTGATCACTTACCATGAGAAGTGCATGAAGAGAAAGAAAGGAAGAACTCCATTCCCCCTTACAGTTGGTCGATACACCTGCACCACACTTGCCAAAGCACGGGAGATGTATGCTGAACTAGAGCTGCTGAATTTGAAAGCACAACTTCCCAGCAAGGCCGACCTTTGACTGCCGGAGTTACCTCCCAAAGGTAAAAATTGATCCCATCCATGTTCCTGAGATCGAGGACATTTGGATCAACCTGACACATGAGATAGACATCAGGTGAAAGGATCACTCCCGACTGGCTCTGGAGGAGATCATCCACTATGGCGTTGTTATTGTCCCAAAGGAATTCCAAGAGACTGATCAAGAAATTGATCAGGTTTACCTTGACACAGATGGGGATGATTGGCCATTCGCGGAGATCGACAGAGCCAAAGTGCCAAAAACCATTCAGGAAAGGGTTAAGCCCACGTTGCAGCGCACCAAACATTGGTGCAAACAGAATGGTCTCACCTACCTCGGAGTAGATTTCACTACTTCTCCTTCAGGTAGAGCACCTCCAAGACCGGCCCAAGTGCCGAAAGGAAAAGGAAAAGACAAGGAGGGTGAATCAAGCAAACAGGAAGAAGCTCTTGAAGGCCTTCCTTCTACTTCTGAGAAGCAAGTAGTCAACCTGGTGTCTCCAGGTAAAGAAGAAGAAACAACAGAGGTTTCAACGGATACATCCACTCAAGATGTTGTCACAACTATAACTACCGAGGTACCCAGCATCCCTTCTTCCATTTCTTCTCCTCCTCTTGTCATTAAAGCATCTATTCCTATGGATGTGTCTTCCCCTCTTCCTTCCTCCCTTCCATCTCCCACCTCTTCCATCTTCTCCTCTCTCGCGGATCTGTCGCCCAGTATTCCCTCCATCCAATTACAGATCCCCTCTGTTTCCATGTCCTTTTCTTCTCCTGTAGTAACTCCAGGCCCCACAAGCAACGGTGCATTGGACTCATTGTCAATGCCACCACCAAGTGTTTCAACATACTTCCCTGAGTCCTCCACAGTTGCTCCCCCTTTCACTCCCATTTCTTCCTCTATTCCCTCTACTCCCACTCCCATAAGTCCTAGTTGGATTTCTGACCATCTGAGTCAGCATAAGAGAAAGGTTCCCATCGCACCCATGGACTTCTCCATCATTCCGAAGAAGGGACCCAAGAAGAAGAAAGTGATAACTCACTTTTCAAAAAGCACTTCGGGGGAGAGAGTCATGGAGATTGCATACCCGGACCCCACCAAGGAAAAGAAGGATCTGTCTCCCACAGACTTCACAGTGACTCAAGTCACAATGGGAACCTCATCTGAAAGCCTACAAGGGGAAGCCTTGTCTGCAGTGGATGCTCTCTGCAAGAAGCTCCAAGAAGCAAAAGAGGAGAAGAGAATACTCAAGGAACAAAACAAACATCTCCTCCAAGCATTGCAGAAAATGGGCAACGCTCCTCCTGTGACTGCCGCCAAACCCATTGAAGTTCTCAGTCAGGATAAAATAAATGAATATGCTAAGATTGGTGAACAAGGCGCAGCAGTATCCTCCTGGATTGAGTGAATCCTCAAAGATAGTGAGGAAATGATTAAGAAATTCACAGTGCTCTACCAGGATATAGATCAAGCAAATAAGGAGCTACAAGCAGTAGCAGGTTCCCTCTCTGAGGAGTTGGATAATGCCAGGTTACAACATGAAACATTCCAAGCAATGGCTAACTGCTCAGCTGACGACCTATTGAAGGTCGGCATCATCGATCACCCACGGGCACATAATAAAGCTCTCGTTGCATTAGATTACCGGGTTGATCAAATGGAATATATCCTGGAGAGGATAGATAAAATCAAGGATGAAGCCCTAGATGCACGATACAACATGGAGCAGACAGTTACAAAGATGTCTCCAGGGATGCTCAGTGAATCATACACCTTGAGGGAAGCAGACGATACATTCCAACGCTTCAAGGCTATAGTCACTCAAGGTTTGGCACCAGAGGTCACTTTCGACCAAGAGTCAATCAATAACCTCTTGGCCTGCCGCGATTTCATTGGCTTCTTGATCGATGCATGCGAGGAGTTCGTTGGGTTACCTGACAAGCTCAAGAATGAAAAAGAAACTTGCGAAGTCATTGGCGACCATTTCAAAGGTCCAGATCATGATCAACTTCAGGCAATGATCAGCAAGTTTATGGAATATCGAGCGCAGTGTCACATCAACTCTCCTGATCAAAAGCAAGACACCAAGTTTGAGCAAAGAGATGATGAGGAGTAGTTTCTCCTCTTATGTATGCTTTGATCATTTTTGTAAAATATTTAAAAATCTTGTTGGCATTTATGATGACATCATCCATGTTGCATCATGGGATGTTGCCATCCAAAAACTTGCCCAAAGTCAACCTTTGACTTTTTAGATATTTTGTAAATATCTTGTAAGATATTTTGTAGTTGTTGGTTTGCTTTTGTCTTCTTTCCTCCTCTCCTTCTATAAATACTTGAATACTTGTTGTATTCAAGGGTGGACATTTTTTGTATGAAAAAGAAGTGAGGAGAGAAAGACTTTGTGCTTTCTTGTAACAGAAGAAATATTAATACATATGCTCAGACTTTGTGCTCAATATATGTGTTATTTGCATCAGATCTTTCTTAAGTTAGATCTATGTTTTTATTCTGTTGGATTCATTCCTATTATCATCATATGTTCATCAGTATTGCTTTATTTGTTTATGCAAGTAAGTTTGGCTCTGTTTACTACCAGCCCAAAGCATAAACCTTCTGACCTTTCTATCTTGGAATTCATTTCTTTTCTTCCTTCAGATCTATCCTTCCTCCATTCCTTCTCTCCTACCTTTCTGTTCGTTGTTGGAACTATCTCTACTGGGATGAGATCCCAAACCCCCTGAAGTTAGAATAGTGTAGATTTGCACAGATTCCTGCTTGATAGATTAGCAATAAACCAGTTTCACTTTGCTGTCTCAAAGAGGGGCTATGCCCTGCACACTGTTGGCCTGTTTCCCCACGACCTGCCTAACCGACAGTTTTTCGGACCAACAGTTTTTGGCGACTCTACTGGGGATCGAACTAAGGAAATAACTAAAAAACTGTAAAAATCACTACCATATTGCAAATTTTAACTCTTTGTTAAAAATTAAAATTTTTGCAGAAGTGATCAAAACTGAAAATTTCCTTAGGCAAATCCATAGATCTGGACCAGATAGGAGCTTTTAGTTCACTACGTTTTTGCTAAAACTTGTATATTTCAGTAGATCTGAGATTCTGACATTTCATGATATTTTCAAAACCTTGCAAAATTTAGGTCAAAGATCCGAAAATCAGCTTTCTAAATTGACCCACTTTTTATCCTCATTAATCTTTGTCAAAAAACCACAAATCGGTTGTTATTAAAAGGGGTAAAATTAAATATTAAAAAAGTACATGCTGTTGATTTTTGCCAGAAAAATCAGAAAATTAGCAAATACAAACAAAAATATTGTTGTGAATCTGCTCTTAATTGTTGCAGATCTGAACGGGTACGCTGGCGGGTGAACAATTTACTCGTAGCAGAAGAGCTCATGGAGAAGTTGATCCAATCTTTGATCTACTTCAAAGGCACAATTTCAGTATCACTCCAACACGATTCACATCACTAAGTTCAGTGGATCGATCAGCAAGAAGTGCCTCGCCTCCATGAAAGAGCTAGATTTCACAGGGTGCCTCGACATCGACTTGCAGTGCTCTTTTGCTAAGTGGAACCACACTCCCTGCTCGTGTTCTTTTTCCCACTTTTCAAATGGCAGTTAATTTACCTGTACCATGGGGAAACGCCATGGGTCCTCTAGCACTGCCACATCCAGTACACCCCCTCCCCAGTGGAAATCGCAAGAATTTCCTGAAATTTGATGGGAGTGGAAATCAAAGCACAGACGCGCATATAGCTACGTTTATTATGTCATGCAGTATTCTGGACGTGACTCATGAAGACGTATCGGTACGTCTCTTTCTTGAGACCTTACAAGGGCCTGCATCAGAATGGTTCCAGCATTTACCAGCCGGATCCATCACCAGTTGGGCCACATTACGGACTGTATTTGAAGACAGATACAAGCCTTCAGAAGACACATTCGCGTTATTGTCGCGAATCACTCACATGAAGAAGGAAGCCAATGAAACCATGCCTGATTTTATCACCCATTTCAATTCACTGATCAACCGTGTGCCACTTTCCATGATGCCAACATTAGAGAATCAAAAGTGTTTCTTCTTGAACGCCATGAGTTCGAAAGTAAGTTTCTTACTTTTACAAGAACAGATACCCACCTTGGTCCTTGCTTAGGCTATGGCCATTCGGATAGAAGATAACCTCCTTATATCTAGTGAGTTAAGATGAGAGCCGTCAAAATCAAAGGCTTCAACTTCTTCTCAGGCTACCTCATCAGATCCAACATTCCAGAAGATGGCAAATGACTTGCTCTCATTAAAGAAGCAATTGGCTCAAACATCATCTACTACTCCGTACCGGATATCCCACGGAGGAACTTCACTCCCAACAATGCCCCCCAAAGGCCGCATTTTCCTGCTGCTTCTCCAAGGTTAGCAATTGAAGCCCCTCCGGTTAATGCTTTGGTTGAAATCGAAGAAGATGATCCAAATTATGAAGAACCTTTGTCGCAAGGTGAAGATGATCAAGATGTCGGTGAACCGACTGGCGACTCTACTATTGGGTATATGGAATTTGAAGATGAGGAATCTGATGAAGAAGAGGGTACCCAAGGGTATGCGAGCAGACAATCATACACAGTTTTCACTCACTCGCAAGGAAAAGAAGCAAAGATTGCTGCTGAAAAACAAAAGGAAAAGGTTGTGGTAACTCCTCCTCCAACGATCGCTAAAAGAGGTAATCCCCTTCCTACTCAACCTCCTGTTAAACCTTTTGTAAAGAAATATTTTCCTCCTATTTCTCCTCCAATTCAACCTTCCTCCAATTCTGTAAAGACCAGTAATCCCCCTCCACAAATGTGGAACGAAGGACACATTCCTTCGTTAGCACAACCCTTGGTCACATTCGATATAATCAATCACGCTAAAAAGACCAAGATCCAGATGTCTGAAGTTGAGTACCTTCAGTCCAACCCAGAGCAGCTTGTAAGATTAACTAAGTATATCCAAAGCCAGGCTACCATCCTTCCTCCCATTTCCCCAAAAGGAATTCTTCCCACTCCTCCTACGTCTCACGTAAACGTTGCCTCGACTTCTACGTCAGGGAAAATTGAACCTTTTTACCTATCTCTCCTGATCAATGGTCATAAACTAAGCAATTGTATAATTGATTCTGGAGCTTCTGATAATGTTATGCCAGCAAAGGTCACCCATGCTTTGGGCCTCACACTTACTAAACCTTTTGGCAGATGCTACTCCATGGAAACCAAACAGGTACCATTGATTGGTCAGATCAAGGATGCGCAGTTCGCATTCGCGGCATTTCCTGAGAAAAGGGTAAAAATGACTATTCTCGTAGCTGATATTCCAACAGCCTACGGGATATTGCTAGGGAGGAGCTTCTGTAAAGAAGTTGGTGGGGAAATTCATATGGACTGGTCCAAAGCCAGAATTCCTGTCAAAGGGGTGATGCAGACATTGGAACCAGAATCACAAAAGAAATATCTAGTCACCAATTCTGATGACCCTAAGGCTCAGATTCTTTTTGAATCGTCAGGATTGGGAAATTATTTCTTGTCCACCGACTCAGATAGGATGGACATTCTCATCCAAAAAGAGGATCTCAATAAAGTGTGGACATTGCAGTTTGATGGCAGTTGCGCAACAAGTGGATGCGGTGCTGGGGTTGTTCTAATATCTCCTGAAGAGGAGATTTTCCCTTTTTCTTTCAAGTTGTAGTTCTTCAATACGAATAATACTGCCGAGTATGAATCCTTGTTACTTGGCATGCAAGCTGCAAAAGAGAAAGGAATCAAGAATCTAAGAGTGCAAGGTGATGCTGAGCTAATTTTCAATCAAGTAAAAGGGATATATCAAGTAAAGAATGACCGGATCAGACACTACCACAATGCAGTATGGGATATCATCAAAGAGTTTGATGCTTTCTCAATCAAAGTAGTTCCGCGAGCTCAAAATGACATGGCTGATTCATTGGCTGTCTCAGCCTCTCTCATGCTCCCTCACCCAGGGTTAAAAACATATACATATACCATTGAGGTGGTTTTTCACCCAAGTGTGCCAGATAATTCATAGCACTGGCAAGTGTTCAATGATGACAACCAACTTATCACTTTTTTGGAGAAAGCTGACAATTTCAAAGAACTTCATTTCGATGGATCAACTTCTACGTGTCGTGAGTCTCTCACCGGTCAAGCACATGAATCTGAAAAAGAAACAGTGATACAGCTCAAAGGAAATAAGATTCCTAAAGGTTTGGTTTCCTTAGAATGATTATTTGATAATCATGACCGTTTTGTCAAGAAAAAGTGACAGGATGATCCTTCCTCTTCTCTGAAAAACTGAATCCGTCAATCTGGGTACTGCGGAACATCCTCGTTCCATGAATATCGGGAAGTGTTGTACGCCCGAGGAAAAGTGAAAATTTGTTAAGTTGCTGAAAAAGTACATGGATGTGTTAGCATGGTCTTATGTTGATCTAAAGTCTTTCAAGCCAAAGGACATTCGGCACGACATTCCGCTCAAGGAAGATGTCAAGCCTTTCCGTCAAAAGCAAAGGCACTACAACCCCAAAATCTCAGGTACCATCCAGGTTGAAATTCAAAAGATGCTGGATGCAAGAATTATTTTTCCAATTCATCACAGTACCTGGGTTGCAAATATTGTTCCTATGCGAAAGAAGAATGGCGAGATACGCATATGCATGGACTTTCACAACTTGAACCAGTCATCCTTAAAAGATAACTATCCACTGCCAATAATGGATCAAGTGCTATAGGCAGTAACCGGTTCAGAAATGTTGTCTATGCTTGATAGTTTTTTAGGTTACAATCAAATTCAAGTCACGCCTGAAGATCAGTTCAAAATAGCATTCACCACCCCTTGGGGTACTTTCGCCTACAGCAGAATGCCATTCAGTTTGATCAATGCCGGTGCCACCTTCCAACGAGCAATGGACTTTGCATTCAAAGGTATGATGGGAAATGTCATCGTAGTTTACCTAGATCACCTGACTATGTTCTCCAAGAAATGAAGTGATCACTACAATCATTTAGAGCAAGTCTTAATCAGATGCCGAGAGCACGAGATTTCACTAAATCCCAAGAAGTCAGTTTTTGGGGTCACCAAAGGAAAGCTGCTAGGACATGTCGTCAGCAGAGAAGGAACTAAGATAGATGTCGAAAGATTCAAGGCTATTCAGAGCCTTACTTTGCCTACAAGCAAGACTGGTGTTCACTCTTTCTTCGGAAAGGTAAATTTTCTTAGACGCTTTGTTCCTGATTTTGCTGAGAAGACTCGTCATATATCTAATATGATGAAAGGGTCCCAAACATTCTGATGGAGTGAGGAAGGCAAGACATCATTCAAAGACATAAAAACCTCCGTCGCTCATGCTCCTGTTCTGGTGTGTCCTGACTTCAGCAAAGACTTCATCATGTATAGTTATGCATCTGCGCATACTGTATCAGCTATCTTGATGCAAAAGAACTCCGAGGATATTGAATCCCCGATTGCTTTCATGAGCTCTCCTCTTAAGCCTCATGAACTGAAGATGTCACAATTGGAAAAGCATGCCTTTGCCGTGGTAAAAGCAGTCAAAAGTTTCCACTACTATATTTTGAATTCTCATACAGTAGTGCTGGTTCCTGACACAGCTGTTAAGTCTATCCTGACTCAACAGGAGTTAGGGAGCTTACGAGGGAATTGGATCGCAAAGGTCCAAGAATACAACCTAGATATCAAACCAACCAAGTTGGTAAGAGGTAAAGGCCTGTGTCAGCTAATGGCTGAAAATAAAGACTCAGAGGTACCTGAAGAGAAAGTTGATCACATTGATGGAGAACAAAATGAACTGGAGAAAGTGGATTCTTTGCCCATGGTTTTTTTGTCGCGACCAACGACGAATGGTATTCTGACATCGCATTCTTTCTCACCTATGGAGAGTGCCCAACTCACCTAACCACTAAGGAAAAGCGAACGGTGAAGCTCAGAGCCGCAAGATATGTCATATGGGATGATGGATTGTACAAACACAGAATTGACGGTGTTTTTCTACGATGTGTTGACAAGCCGCAACAGATAAAATTGTTAAAGAGTTTTCATGACTCAGCCTGCGGTGGTCACTTCTCCTCATCAGTGACAGCACATAAAATCATTCAGGCCAGGTACTACTGGCCAACGCTATTTCAAGATGCAGCCACCTGGGTAGAGAAATGTGAACTTTGCCAACAGTTCGTTGGCAAACCAAAGCTGGTTGTGTTTCCCCTCAGGCCCATCATCATCGACGAACCATTCAGACAATGGGGAATTGATTTCATTGGAGCACTCAATCCTCAATCGAGTGCTGGGCATAGTTACGTCCTAACAGCAATGGATTACTTCACGAAATGGGTGGAGGCCATACCTGTCAAGCATGCCACCTTTGAAGTTGTTTGCAACTTCATCAAAGAGAATATTATTGTGAGATTTGGCATTCCACACAAAATCATTGCTGACAACGCTTCCAACTTCTCTTCACGGGAAGTTATTGGTTTTTTTATGGATACGGAATAACCTTGGCTCATGCTTCTAATTATTATCCTCAAGGAAATGGTCAGGCAGAATCTAGCAACAAGAACCTGGTGACTATCATACGGAAGCTAGTTGATGAAAACCAGTGGTCCTGGCACAAATCATTATACGATGCTTTGTGGGTGGATCGTATCACTCCAAAGAGGTCTCTCGGCATGTCACCTTTCCAGGTGTTATATGGGATCGATGCTGAAATCCCTATCTCCGTAGAACTTCCTGCTCTGCGCTTGGCTCGAGCAATTGAAGATGAAACTTTTCAGAATTCTCTTGAAAAGAGGATTATGTACCTGACAGAACTTGAAGAAAAGTGAGTAAAAGTGGTCGACAAGATCACTGAACATCAGAATCAAGTTAAGAGGTTGTTCGACAAGAAAGCTAAGCAGAGAGATTTCCAAGTGGGAGATCTTGTTCTTCTATGGGACAAACAAAGAGAACCGAAAGGTATGCATGGGAAGTTTGACTCTCTTTGGAGAGGGCCATACAAGATCAAGCATCTCAATGGAGAGAATAGTTTCTATCTCTCATATCTGGATGGAACCAAGCTCCCGCTTCCCTATAGCGGGCAGCACCTGAAGATCTTCAGGAAGTAGAGCTTGCTCTCTTCTTTGTACAGTTTGCTTTCATTGTGTGTTTGCTTTCGTTGTGTGTTTGCTTTCCATTGTTGTGTGTTCCCTTTCTTTCCCTTTTTTACGTCGCCCTTGTTTTTGACTCTCTGTAACCCAATGGATAGGCACGTGGAAATATGGGATTCTCTACCCTTGAGTTTCACTCAAAGATAGTCCCCAGAAAGAGCCAGCTGTTATCCTGTAAAATTGACAAGGGAAATTTTCAGGTAACCATACCAAAAATTCCATTTTGGTCCCCCTAAAAAAGTTTGATAACATTTAAAGGGGCCTAAAACTCGCTTTCAAAAATCAAGTTATTTAGAACTTAGCCATTTTTAGCTTTTTCCCCTAGGCACAGAAATTTTCACTTGTGTCAACACTCTCAAAAACGTGCCTTTTTGAATTAGGCGCAGGAATTCTCATGTTAACATTAAGAAATGTGCAACCCTTAGAAAGCCCTTTGGCACAGGAAATGTCGTGTCGACATCACCCAAATTTGTGCCCCTTAAAAATCCTTCGTCGCAATCATTGTGTGTGACGTCAATTATCATGAAAACATGTGTGCTAAGGTGCTTAGGTCCTGGAAGTGTTGTGTTGACATTCATAAGATTGCGCTAAGGTGCACTTTTTGTTGTGTCAACACTCTAGAAAGTGCGCCAAAAGAAGTTGGTGAAGTAATAAATGCCAGTTTTCCTATAAATAGGCACCCGACACCTGTCATTTTCACGATTTGAAAATTGAAAAAAGTGTTTTCTCTGTGCCTGTCAGCCATCCTTGTCACCCCCGCATGTCGTTTTTCAAGCTTGTGGACCCCAACGTCATCCTTCATCTTTTATAAATCCGGGTAAGTGTCTTCTGTCATCCTTGTTGTTGTTGTGGTTTTTCTTTTTGGTTGTGTTAGGCTTAGGGTTGTTAAAAAAGATTAAATCTAAAAAAGAGGAACCTATCAATCTATAACCAACTGGAAACCCCTTTTCCTCTCTTTCCAGATCTGCAAATCTGGAAGGCCCCTGCCTCTGAAGAAACCAAAGACTCATCTTTTCCTACTGTTACCTTGCTAAAACAAACCCTCTCTTTACCATCTTTGATATCCAAAAGAGAGAGAAAGAGAAAGAAAGAAAGAAAATAAGCCAAGCTGTTAAAGCTAAATTAAAGCATGGCACACTGTCCTTCCTTGCAACATCTACCAAAATAACACCTTGGTGCACTTTACCTTCTTGCAGCATAACCTAAACCCGTGCCAGTTGAAAGAACACTTAGCAGTTTTCCTAAGGCACAGGTGCCACTTGTGCAACATCAACATTGATGTTGTGTATTGCAAATCTGCGCCATGTGTTTTTCCCTTGGTGCACTGATTTTTCTTGCAACATATTTTGAGGTTGCACCTTGGCGCACTCTAAACCCATGCAACACAAACTTCTTCTACGCCCAGTCAAAGAACTTTTTCCCAAGGCAACACTGGCACATTTCCCTTAACGTCAACATGACATGTTGCATGTTGTAAACCCATGCCCGCGCTTTACCCTTTGGCACTGCATTCTGTCATGCAACACCTCTCAAAAGTGCGCCCTTTCTAAACTTGGTGCAAATTTTTTTCATGTCAACACTGGCGCAACTTTTCTCATGTCGACATCCTCATAAAGTGCACCCAGCAATAAAAGGCCTCTGTAGCATGCTGTGAACCCGCGCCTTGCTCCCTAAGCCTTATAATTGCTCATTCTTCATTATACAAGCTTTCATTATGAATAACATGATGATTGACATGGCTCTTCTGTGTTAGACCTCCTTGATTCTTCTTGTAGAACATACACAGCCATCCTTGAGCTCACACATGTCTTCATCAAGAAAGAAACCAACAAAGTCTAAAGCTAAAGCTAAGCAGTTAGAACAAGAGATGAAGTACAAGTATCAAAAAGTTAGGATTCCTGACTCATATGCAGAGTGCAACCTCAACATCAGAGACTCTGAGCTAGGGCATATTGATATGGATGACTTTTGGGCTAGGACCAACTAGGCAAGCAGTGGCCCGTGGATGAACAAACTAGTGGGTAGTGGATTGCACTTTGTAGCAAGGCTACCAGTAAGTGTCGTAAATAATGAATTCATAATTTTGGTTGCCCACTGCTATAACAAGGACATTGGATGTGTTGAAGACAAAGAGCAAAAGATGATCATCGACCTCACGGCCCATCACTTTGAACTAACCCTAGGCATTCCTCATCACAGGCAATATGTAGAAATAAGTCTAGAAGATTGCAAGAAAGCCTGGGACGACAATGAAGATAAATTCATGCAGATAATGAATGAGCTTTATCTAAAGAATAAGAAGCCAGTGAGTAGATGGCCATAGACCATCCACCATGTAGTGACTTTAATGAGGAGTTGAGTGATACAATCACCTTCCTAAATAGAGTATTTGGGCTCCCTGATGCCCATTATTTCCACAAATGGATGCTAAGGTATCTGGAGACCATGAGCAAGAATGTGCCTGATCAGCGTTTTGGCTGGGGTGAAATCATCAGTGACACCATCTCCCAGCAGCTTCAACAAGTTCTAACAACTGGGAAGTTCTACATGAATTCCTATGTTGTATACGCTACTGCATCAACAAGGGATTTTGCAGGGTTAGCTCGAAATGGGGTATGGCCCCAAGTCAAGATATATGAGTTCTACCCAGAGCTAAAGCTCGAGGCCAGCATCTCCCAGTTCTCTAAGATTAATGATGCCTTCTTCTATGAGGTAATCTACTTACTGAGGTCGAACATGAGACACGGTCGGACCAGCCTGAGTGTGATTGCTGCCACAAAGAAATGGGGAGCATTGTTCACACAATTCCCCACATTCACATACCTCAGAGCTGTGAATTTCGAGGGTGAACCAACAAAGCTGACAAGGTATACAGGGCCAAAGCTGATCCTCTTGGAGTTGTCAAGGCAACTGATCACTTACCATGAGAAGTGCATGAAGAGAAAGAAAGGAGGAACTCCATTCCCCCTTACAGTTGGCCGACACCTGCACCACACTTGCCAAAGCACCAGCTGAATTGCTGAATTTGAAGCACAACTTCCCAGAAGGCCCACCTTCAACTGGAGTTTCCTCCCAAAGGCAAAAATTGATCCCATCCATGTTCCTGAGATCGAGGACATTTGGATCGACCTGACACATGAGATAGACATCAGGTGAAAGGATCACTCCTGACTAGCTCTGGAGGAGATCATCCACTATGGCATTGCTATTGTCGTAAAGGGATTCCAAGAGACTGATCAAGAAATTGATCAGGTTTACCTTGACACAGATGGGGATGATTGGCCATTCGCAGAGATTGACAGAGCCAAAGCGCCGAAAACCATTTAGGAAAGGGTTAAGCCCACGTTGTAGCACACCGAACATTGGTACAAATAAAATGGTCTCACCTACCTCGGAGTAGATTTCAATACTTCCCCTTCAGGTAGAGCACCTCCATTGTCGGCCCAAGTGCCGAAAGGAAAAGGGAAAGACAAGGAGGGAGAATCAAGCAAACAGGAAGAAGCTCCTGAAGGCCTTCCTTCTACTTCTGAGAAGAAAATAGTCAACCTAGTGTCTCCAGGTAAAGAAGAAGAAACAATGGAGCTTTTAACGGATACCTCCACTCAGGATGTTGTCACAACTACAACTACCGAGGTACCCAACATCCCTTCTTCCATTTCTTCTCCTCCTCCTGTCATTCAAGCATCTATTCCTATGGATGTGTCTTCTCCCCTTCCTTCTTCCCTTCCATCTCCCACCTCTTCCATCTTCTCCTCTCTCGCAGATCTGTCGCCCAGTATTCCCTCCATCCAATTACAGATCCCTTCTGTTTCCATGTCCTTTTCTTCTCCTGTAGTAACTCCAGGCCCCACAAGTAGTGGTGCATTGGATTCCTTGTCAATGCCACCACCGAGTGTTTCAACATACTTCCCTGAGGCCTCTACAGTTGCTCCCCCTTTCACTCCCATTTCTTCTTCTATTTCCTCTACTCCCACTCCCATAAGTCCTAGCTGGATTTCTGACCATCTGAGGCCAGCATAAGAGAAAGGTTCCCATCGCACCCATGGACTTCTCCATCATTCCGAAGAAGGGACCCAAGAAGCAGAAAGTGATAACTCACTTTTCTAAGAGCACTTCAAGGGGAGAGAGTCATGGAGATTGCATACCTGGACCCCACCAAGGAAAAGAAGGATCTATCTCCTACAGACTTCACAGTGACTCAAGTCATAATGAGAACCTCATCTGAAAGCCTACAAGGAGAGGCCTTGTCTGCAGTAGATGCCCTCTGCAAGAAACTCCAAGAAGCAAAAGAGGAGAAGAGAATACTCAAGGAACAAAACAAACATCTCCTCCAAGCATTGCAGAGAATGGGCAATGCTCCTCCTGTGACTTCCGCCGAACCCATTGAAGTTCTCAGTCAGGATAAAATAAATGAATATGCTAAGATTTGTGAACAAGGCACAACAGTATCCTCCTAGATTGAGTGAATCCTTAGAGATAGTGAGGAAATGATTAAGAAATTCACAGTGCTCTACCAGGATATAGATCAAGAAAATAAGGAGCTACAAGCAGTAGCAGGTTCCCTCTCCAAGGAGTTGGACAATGCCAGGTTGCAACATGAAACATTCCAAGCAATGGCTAACTACTCAGCTGATGACCTATTGAAGGTCGGCGTCATCGATCACCTGTGGGCACATAATAAAGCTCTCATTGCATTAGATTACCGGGTTGATCAAATGGAATATATCCTGGAGAGGATAGATAAAATCAAGGATGAAGCCCTGGATGCACGATACAACATGGAGCAGATAGTTACAAAGATGTCTCCAGGGATGCTCAGTGAATCGTTCACCTTGAGGGAGGTAGATGATACATTCCAATGCTTCAAAGCTATAGTCACTCAAGGTTTGGCATTAGAGGTCACTTTCGACCAAGAGTCAATCAATAACCTCTTGGCCTGCCACGATTTCATTGGCTTCTTGATGGATGCATGTAAAGAGTTCGTCGGGTTACCTGACAAGCTCAAGAATGAAAAAGAAACTTGCGAAGTCATTGGCGACCATTTCAAAAGTCCAGATCATGATCAACTTCAGATAATGATCAGCAAGTTTATGGAATATCCAGCGCAGTGTCACATCAACTCTCCTGATCAGAAGCAAGACACTAAGTTTAAGCAAAGAGATGATGAGGAGTAGTTTCTCCTCTTATGTATGTTTTGATCATTTTTGTAAAATATTTAAAAATCTTGTTGGCATTTACGATGACATCGTCCATGTTGCATCATGGGATGTTGCCATCCAAAAACTTGCCCAAAGTCAACTTTTGACTTTTTAGATATTTTGTAAATATCTTGTAAGATATTTTGTAAATAGTGGTTGGTTTGTTTTTGTCTTCTTTCCTCTTCTCCTTCTATAAATACTTGAATACTTGTTGTATTCAAAGGGGTGGACATTTTTTGTATGAAAAGAGAAGTGAGGAGAGAAAGACTTTGTGCTTTCTTGTAACAGAGGAAATATTAATACATATGCTCAGACTTTGTGCTCAATATATGTGTTATTTGCATCAGATCTTTCTTAAGTTAGATCTATGTTTTTATTCTGTTGGATTCATTCCTATTATTGTCATATGTTCATCAGTATTGCTTTATTTGTTAATGCAAGTAAGTTTGGCTCTGTTTACTACCAACCCAAAGCATAAACCTTATGACCTTTCTATCTTGGAATTCATTTTTTTCTCCCTTCAGATCTATCCTTCCTCCGTTCCTTCTCTCCTACCTTTCTATTCGTTGTCGGAACTATCTCTACTGGGATGGGATCCCAAAACCCCCTGAAGTAAGAATATTGTAGATTTGCATAGATTCATGCTTGGTAGAATAACAATAAACCAATTTCGCTTTGTTGTCTCAAAGAGGGGCTATGCCCTGCACACTGTTGGCATGTTTCCCCACAACCTACCTAATCTGACAAATTTTCGGACCAACAAAATCATGATGTATAGTTCAATTTAAGAATCTTTGTGGGAGTGGAAATTGGAATAGTGAATGCTTTTATTGCCATAAATATTTCTAGCATTGACCTTCATCACAACATTGATGCACTTCTATCTTGGTAAATGTGCTCTTAATCTTAGTCACTCCTAACTATACAACTAAGCAAAGTTAACCAATACACTTAATATGAACCGAAGAGTTATTAGCAATATTTATTACATCAAAAGGCATTGCTCTAGTTGGGTGGGGGCGATAGGCCTCTTACATGGGTCAGAATAATAGACGGTCGAGATGAAGCGATAAAGGAGGATGTCAATTACGGACAAATTAGAACCCTTCAAAATTTCATTTGCACCAAGAAAAATGTCTAGAATACAATTGCTTCATTATTTTATTTTGGATTACCTGTAAGAATGTAAAGATACAATATTGAGTGGTTTGGGAGCATCACATCTCATGTTTAAACCCTCTGCAACACCAGGTGTTTCCCTTTACCCCAAAGCTAAGTTCCAAGGCCACGCCATGAGGGCAACAATGCACTTACACATGTACTGCATGTGTTTGAACAATATCACCGTGTCATCTGTCACGTCCGCTCCATCCTTGCCCAAATAATCCATCAAAGTTTGAAACTTCTTATCTCATCCAACAATTGAGCCGTCCATTGAAAATACTTGTGCTACTATGAGAGTCGTTTAACTGTTTAGTTGGCCTCTACGTAGATGGGGAGAATCTGAAACATTTGGAATGTGAATCTAGGGAAAAAACCGAAAGTGAGTGGAAAGTTGAATTGGGACATAGAATCGATGAGTGCTTAGCAGAAATTCAGTGCCAAGAAGACATCGACTATAGACAACATGACTCCATTAATAAAGTTTAATGTTTGTGGTTGAAACTCCAACATATGAGGATCACAATATTTTTTAAAGGGATGATGATGGTTTTTGGGAAGTATTTGATTTTAGGTTAATATTTTTGTATTGAAGACACCACCATACATGATTTCAAGGATGATCCTTTCCTCTCAAGAGACACAACTGCTCATACATCTTCACTCGTGTCATCCGCCCACAACACAAGTACTGAAGGTGAAGAGATCTCACATTTCCTTCTATCCTTCCAAGACACAGGTCTTCCCCCCATTAACGGATACACTACTGAGGGTCTTTTTTCCATGGCTTTTCCAACTTTCTTTCCTTAAGGTAAAACAATGTTTAAACAACCTTCTCCCTCTTCTCCTTGCTATATTATCTTTCTCTCACTCCTTTTTTAATTATCTCTCTTGTTCCCTCTTTCAGCGTTCACATTGCACAACTCAGGGGCGATTGCTAGTCATAAAAGCTATCAAGAAGTGCACGTGTAGCTTCCCTCTCACTAACTAGAAACTAATATATGTTGATGATTTGACGAGAAAATATAAGTGCATGTTTAGCCTCACTCTCACCAACTAGAAATTAGAATATATTATTTCAATGGCAATGCAGAGGACCAAACCCTAGGTATGAACTCACAAAAGAAATAAAGAAGAGCTTGCACGACCAGGAAACCCTTCTGTCTACTATATTTTTGCTTGCCTCTGCAGAGGATACATACGTGCATTCCCTCATAATTACGGTTACAAATGTAAATCCACACAGGTCCATAGTATGCATATCGTACCCATAATGTTGGAGCCATTTTTCGTTGTTGATGGAGGGTGAACGAGGGCACGGTGTAAGCAACAGGTAACATCAAGAGCTTTTGTACTTTACTAACATAGTCATTTGCTTCAATTGCATCTAATGTCTGGCGATAAATGATCAACGAAGTCCATACCTGATAAGCACACATAGATTACTGTTTTTGCACAGCAAATCAAAGCAAATATACAAGATAAGCCATCTGAAGATCCATTCTTAACTCAATCCATAAAATCACCTGCCATCTGCTTGATTTGTCGAGCTCAGTGATACCTTTTTCTGCTTCAACAAATAACATTGTTGCCCTTGATCTTTCATGAATGACCTCCATTTATCAGTGACCTTCCCAGAAAAAATGTCTTCATCTGATAGTTCACTTTGTGCAAGCTCATCTCGAGGTAGGTATTTCCTACCAAGCGGAACACTGTAGAACAAGACATCATATGAGATCATGTACGCTTTCCTGATGATAAGAACAGCTAGATCAAATATTGAAGTGAAGCTAAATCTATTTTGAATAGAACAGCAGTGCTACAGTCTGGGAAGGGTTATCAAAGCTAACAACAATACAAATCAGCATTACCAATGAATAAAGTGTGTGGTACAGACCTGGAAAGTAAAACACCAGAGTCCGAGGGTGGAAAGATCAAAATCAGACAGTAACCCAACCCATCAATAAGTTTTTCTAAATCTTAATAGAAGCGGTGTGACGAAAGAGCTAAATGCTAAACAATGTCGTCCATACATAAAATCCTAGTAGAGCAGCCCATTCAGCTCCTTGTGTTGTTCAGCATCGCTCGAACAGAGATCAATTAACCAGAAATCTGCAGAAATAGCAGGTCACTATTATCTTTCCAATTTCAATTTTCATGTCAATATTTTACAATCATTACACAAGTTTCCTCTATATTTTGAAAGCTTTGAGATCTTGGAGAGTTGCCCCCTTCCGGTGTTTTCCAGCACCAAGCATTTTCGTGTTATGATAAGAATCTTCTTTTCTCTCATTCAATGAGTTGTCTTGTGTATTGGAACTGACATGGATGATAAGGTTACTCTTTTTTTCTATGATTGTCTTACAAGGCGCTTCTAAACATAAAATGCCCTTAGTTTCACATTCTACCTCACTTAGTTGCAATTGACCAACTCTCTCTTTGTACACTCTAAAAATTTTCTACCAACATTTTGTTTTGTTGACTTGTTGGTGCGTTAATCTTGGGAATATTCAAGATTGGGGTGGGTTGTCTTTGACTCGAGGAGAGATATGTTGTAGGTCCTTAATCCCAATTGCCTTCATATTAGTACCATCTTAACACCTCCATGATGTCCACAATCTTCCTAGACCCTTAATAGGCTTCTTGTAGCTCCCATTTGCAAAACTTTGGCTGACCGATGTCACTGGACATGGTCAGTTTGGCATGATTTCCTATTTTTTAGCCTTCGTAGCAACCAACTTCATCGGCCATGGTCGGTGACATCATATATCTGGAATTATGATCTTAGAATCAGTACCCATATAAATAGGGCCATTCTTACCATTTATGAATAACAACTCATCTACTCTAGTTTGTGCTCACAAATCTATATTCCCCCTTAGGAATTCTTAGGGGATTAGGGTAAAGTAGTTGTTATCGTCGAATCACAACACCCTATGGTTTGCACAAGTGTGTGTGCTTGAGCTCACAGTGTGATTGGATAACATGGGTACTATCTCCAAGTTATGGGACTTGTTACTTGAGATAGACCTCCAGAGAAAGTTGGTTCTTGCTCCTAAACTACCTACCACAATCTATTCTAATACAGGAAAAAACTATCTTGTCCTAATCTAACTTTTCAAGGGACCAAGGAGAGAGAGTATATGAAAACAGATCCTACACTAAAGTGGTGATACACCAGAAAAAGAGAGTGAGAATAGTCTTTCAATGTGTGAAAAGTAGAAGCAAAATGCATACTAGAAGGGGTGATAACAATTCTCCACAGTTAACAAATGCATTCACAACAACATTTTATGCATACACAATGATAATGAATCCCTGCAATAGCATAAAAGACAACCAAGGAGAGAGAGTATATGAAAACAGATCCTACACTAAAGTGGTGATACACCAGAAAAAGAGAGTGAGAATAGTCTTTCAATGTGTGAAAAGTAGAAGCAAAATGCATACTAGAAGGGGTGCTAACAATTCTCCACAATTAACAAATGCATTCACAACAACATTTTATGCATACACAATGATAATGAATCCTTGCAATAGCATAAAAGACACAATATATTTGCAATGAGTTTGAAAGGGCAAGAAGAATGCAAACAAACACAACAGGGGAGGATACATCCACAAACTTGCATCTATTGCTTCATGATATACACAGTTCAATCTATTACAAAACAAGGGTTTGGATCACCATGCAAGGAGTCCACTACAAGGGCTTGTAGCACATTGGCTTCACAAAACAAATTTGACAGAGTTTTGCTACTCAAAACTACCTACCTCCCTTTACAATGAGCCCAACACTCCAATTTATAGAAATCTAAAAAGAGAGAGAGAGGGGGGGAAATGAAAATCCCGAAATCTGTCCTCTTACCACTTGCAAGATGTCATAAATAGATTGAAATGATGGTATGTTGCTTGCAAAAGGTCCCCCATACTCTCCCATAACTTGCAGTAGTGAAATATGTCAGCTCATGCTTCATTAATGCACCCCAACTACCAAATAAAACATTATTCTAAACCTGGCCACGTTTTATGCAAAATCACCATCAATTTCTCATCAAATTCTGAATTTATTGATTGTTGTGTGTTGGGCTCAAAAACACAATTCCAACGGTACCAATTTTGTGCGTTTTCGTTGAGAATTGCAGAAGTTATGGCCTTCTGAGTGCAGGCAACTATTTTGGGTCTGCCAGACATTTCTGTCATTTAACGGGAATGAGCATCTGATTGACTGGGGATGAAGATGTTCGCTTTATTTTCATATACCTACCCTCATTAAAAATAATAAATCCAGTTTATGTGGTGTAGAGGACGTCTTGCTCATTCCAGAAAGTCAAATTTTACAAAAATCAGAGCTCGGGGTCAAAATTTATGACCGTTTAAAGTTCGGGGGTCTAAAGTTGACTTTTCCCTTTGCATGCGGCTATTTCAGCTATTTTGGGTCTTGGTGTCTCAGATGTCCCTTGTGCGACTTGGGCCGAAAACCTCCACTTCACCCACATCACACTTGACCCGCTTTGTAAATTGGACAAGTGAGCTTTTCGTGGAACTCATGTCCCACGTGTACCTGTGCAGCCTGGGATGAAAATATCTGACTTAACCGATTTGAACTACATGTGGCTTTTTTGGCGATGCGTGTCTTGACTGTCCCTACGTCCCACAGACTGCCTGGGACAATTTTGTCTGACTTATCTGCACCCTTTGTAAATCGGTGATTTTGACCATGCGGGTCCCGGGTGTCCTAGTGTTCCAACTTTCCCGTGTGTACCCTGGGACATTTTGACCCGATTTCGCCGATTCCTTCTATTTTCGGCCATTTCGGGCAAATCGGGTCCCGACTGTCCCGGCTGAACCTGTGTGGCTTGGGACGAAAATATCTAATTTTTCCGCATTTCACTGTTTGCTTGGCATTTTAAGCCCAAATTTGGTACGATGAACCCTGGTACAATCCGCCTTGGTACCATCTGCAACCCTCAAACCCGATTTGCATTAAAATAGGCCTGCGACCTCGTTTTTTCATATTTTTGTAATTTTTTACTCCTTGGATTTTTCTTGGACACGGGAGTTAGAGAAAAGAGGAGAGGTACCCCGAAAATCCAAATTTTGGCCCTCGAACCATTTCAACCTGCTTGAGCCTGAAGAATTGGCATAATTTACCAAAATTTACCTTAACAATGAATTTGGGATAACAATAGCTTCACCAAAGGAAGACAAGTTGCAAATAAGCTTTGGGAGATTCAACCAAATAAGTACACCAAGCCTTCGGAGTCCCCAACTATGGTATGCTAGGGTTCCTTCTGTCCTTCTTGACCTCACATACAACCGTCTCTACACAAATGCTCAAGCCAAAGGAGATTAATGCACCAACAATTTAATCCTAGATAAATATCCCTTTGCCTATGCAATTTGACAAACCCCAACTTAGTTCATCCATACAATGCAACATGGATGAAACTCCTCCGAAGTGCAACATTAGCTTCTTTAACAAAACTTCTCAAAGCATACAAGAATATCCCATTAAAATCCTCAAATTCGCCAACATAGATAGTGACCAAGAATTCAATCCCAATGGCAACATCCAACAATTTTCTGCAGACCATCACCATCGAGTGGGAAAATTCCCCAAAGAGATTGCCTCCACGAATTTCTTGAACAATACTCCTTAACTATTGGCATCACAACTAGTGCCCCACTTCCTAACTCTAGCACAAATCCCAACCAAAATTTTGAACCATATAACACCAAAATGTTGTTGCATGTCTTAGACCAAATTGCCCAAATGCAAAATGCACCAATGCTAAGCCCAATTTGTAATACCAATAAGTGCTCCTGCTACCAATCAAACTGGGGATCAAGCTAGTTTATGTGATTTGAGAAAAGGGTGGTTTATTTGGAAAATGAGTCAATGCTACAAAGTAATATACTCAAATGATTTTTCAAAAAGAATTATAGGATGCATGCTAAACTCAATGAAATTCGCAAGAGTGAGAATGCTAGTTCATTGTCCCCAGAGGAGCGGCAATTCAATAAGGAGCAGTGGGCTCAATTTGTTGAATTTTGTCAAATGAGAGACAAGATTTCTATGTTGAAGGATAATACTGCTAAAATTGGAGGCAGTGTGGAGATTATCAAAGATTATTGTAGGAAGATGATCAGTTCCAGCAAAACAACAATGAAAAAGTGTGCGGTGAGTCTGCAGACTTTGCAAGAGAGGCTCAGGAAGAGAAGCATTGCAACGAAACAAAAAGGTCCTAGCAAAAGGACACATAATTAAACCAAAAACAAGGTGAACATTATGGCGGCTATGGAGGAGAATAAGATGGACAAGACCCAGTTCCTCATAGACGAATGGAAAGCAGATATGGCTCTAAATACACTGCTGATGCCTATCTTAAAGTTCATTTTTTCTTTTAGGGTTGTTGTTGCAGGTATTTTGTCAGCTGGTTGCTTGTATTTTGTATCCTGATGGCCTTTTTGGTTAGGCCTTTCTGTTTTGTTGTTTATAACGTTCATATCTTTTTTCCATGATGTGCTAGGGAGGTGTTCCTGTAAAAACCCCATCTTTTACCCTCTATAAAAGAAAGATATCTGAGGACCAAGCACTCACTGACTACAAACCAACAAAGATCACATCTTCAAGGAACAGATGAACACTCAGTTCCTAAATAAACAATATGCTTGATCTTCCTTTACCACCTCTCTTGTACATAGTTTTACTTTCGGTTGCTCGTACTTAGATATGTTTAGCATAATATTACATTTCCATGTTTATATTATGATTTTATGTACTAGCATAGTACTACCATCTTATGTGTCCTCTTATAGCCTTTACTACATAGTTTCACACTCTTCTTAGATGTCTTCCTACTTTATATTGACATTCTACTAGCATATACCCCTTTGGTTTTATACACTTCATAGCTTTTCCTTTGACATGCTATTCTATACGCTTCATAGATTTGCCTTATTACTACCTACCTCTTGATTGTATATGCTTCAGAACTTTGTCATTATATTCTCTTTACTCCTTTTGGTTTTTTTATGATTCCTATCATTTTCACCCTACTTTCCTACTAGACATCACTCTTTTATCTCTTTTAGTATGCCCCTAGGCTCATAGTTTGCGAGTTACATTATAAGAGCTTGGGGAATCGACAAAGACTTTCTCACAAATGACCATCTCCTCTGATTGCCTACTTGTTACCTTAGGCTCCCAATCGTAGTTATGCGTCTTGTTAGAAAGGAATAGAAAAGGTTGAGAGTGTCATTTTTATCCTAGAGTTAGTTGTGATTCTTGTAGCTCAACTTCTCCAATCTATCTACTTATACTTCTCCGATCTATCTACTTGTCTTTCATCCATATTCACCCTCTCTTGTGACGAAAGTCACAAATTTGTCTGTCGTTGTACCACTCATCTTTGAACAATAATTGGGGCAACCCAATTGTAGCTAATTTCTTACCTTTTATATCACACTCCCTATCGAGCCCACCAAGGTCATTCTCAAGATAACGCTCTTTTCTAAGGTGCAATTCTAGGAGTACCTAGACATCATGGTTTATAAGTTCTCTACAATGCCTAGGTGTAAACTCTCTAGTGTTAGTCATCTTTAATACTCATTTGATCTATATTCCAAATCCATATGGAGATGGATGAAAAAACCAAAAGAAGTAAAAGCAATATTACGGAAAGAAAAATCAATCAAAAGGTAATAGAAAAAGGCAATTATTACACAAATAAAGTCAATCATAAACAAAAAAAGCCCTATCTTAGTTGCAAACGCAAACTACATAGTCGGTGTTGTCTTAGAGCTTGAGGTCCTTCGGGGTGAGATAGGTTTTTATGATTGGGGTAAGAAACTATATATCTATCATCAATGCCCTTACCTTTTCATGCCACTACCTAGTCCTCATTGTAGGCCTATGCTCCTCAAGTGAGATCCGAAGGAATGGAGAACATGTCGTGAGAAGGTAGGAACGTTAACTTTTCTAACATTTCATAACTGACATGGGATAGATTTATACTCCACTAATTTTCCTAAGCCAAAACCTTCACATTGGGTTCCTTCACTTCTTGATGTCAAATAATCCTAGTCTTGCAAATCTGATTAGAGTGCCTTGATTTGGGTAAAGAACTTGTTTTCTCCTTGGTGACATCCATTTTCCCTCCCTTTACATGGTTTCCCCTTGGCCAATAGGCTATCTTCTAAGCCTTTCACATCTTCTTTACATCATTTTCGTCATCTCTTTCAGACATGTCAACATTGTGACAGGCATTAGGGTTTATGAACAATCCTACTTGAGTATCTTATGCATCTTTGGAATTTCAAGATATTTTCTCTCAATCATTGTTATCTTCTTTCTCAAATTTTCTTAGTTATGTTAGGGATTATGAGTCACATGTTTTGTAGATTTACTATTTATAGGCCTACAAGATTGGTTGATTAAGTTCCTAACTACTACCTTATGACATTTTACTAGGTTTCCCAAACCTAATTTAGTCCTCCCTTATAAGGCTATCTAGATCTGACCTATTCCTATTTATCTACTCATACCCTCTTTTTGCTTGACACTATTTTCCAGGCCTGCTAGATTGGTTTGTTAATTTCACAAAAAACATCTTCGCAACATCTTTCTAGGTTTCCTAGACCTAATTTAGTCTTCCCTTTATAAGACTATCCAAACGTGACCTGAAAATTTATACCTTATTACCTCTAGGCCTACTAGCTTGGCTGATTTCTTTCCTAACTAGCACCTTCACAACATCTAAGTTTCTCGGACCTAATTTAGTCTTCTCTTGTTAAAACTATCCAAACTCGACCTAAACCTTTATACCTTATTACCTCCAAGCCTACTAGCTCCATTGATTACTTTTTTTGACTATTTGAGTTGCCTCAAATCTAACATAGTCTTCCCTTTATAAGACTATCTAGACCTGACCTAGGCCTTTGTTTCACCCATTTGTCTTCCTACTTTTCAGGCCTACTAGTTCAACTAATTAATTTCCTGAACAACACCTTGCTTACATTTCATAATCTATCTAGACTTGACCTATCCTTTCTTTGAACATATCCTAGCACCCTCATATGAGCTCTTTTACCATATTTTTGGTATACCTACTTATTGACTCACTTGTTTATGTTTGCATTGTTATCCTCTCCTTTTAGTCTTTTATCATTAGGGTTCCTAAAGAGATTTATACCCTCCACAGTCAAGACGAGAGGTAGCATTCGTTCACTTTTGTGGAAAGGCTAGTTGAGGTAAGTATATTTTATTTGGTTGGGTTTATTTTTTATCAAACTTATCACTTCATTTAGAGTCATTTCCTTTGATGTTAGTGTACCATGTTTCTTTTATGAAGATCATCTCAAGGTACACTATTATGATACATGATGATCTTCATTTAGGGCATATATACACACCTTATTTTCCATTCTTACTAATGATTTATCTGTGCAAACTGTTGACACATCAATCTTCTTAAGAGTGTGCCTTAAGGGGCATCACCAGGAGGGGGTTAGGCTGGTTAATAGTACATAGTGAGAGAGTAGTTATGGATGGCATCGCCCTAGCTTTCCCTAGCATTCCTTTCTGCCCTTAATACTACCTTAATACCTCCTTACTACCTGTTATCACTGAATCACAACACCCTTATGTTTACACAAGTGCATATATTTGAGCTCACGGTGTGATTGGATAACATGGGTACTATCTCCAAGTTGTGGGACTTGCTACTTGAGATAGACCTCCAGAGAAAGTTGGTTCTTACTCCTAAACTACCTGCCACAATCTACTCTAATTCACACAAAACTAACTGTCCTAATCTAACTTTCCAAGGGACCAATGAGAGAGAATGCATAAAAAATGAAAGCCTACACTACAGCGGTGATACACCAGAAAAGGAGGGTGTGAGAGTAGTCTTCCAACATGTGAAAAATAGAAGTAAAATGCATACTAGAAGGGGTGATAACAGTTCTCCACAATCTGGAAAATGCATTCACAACAATATTTCATACATGCACAATAATAATGAGTCCTTGCAAGAGCATAAAAATAGACACAATATTCTTGTAATGAAGGTTGAAGGGGCAAGAAAAGTGCAAACAAACACAACAGGGGAAGATGCATCCACAAACTTGTATTTTATTGCTTCATGATATGCACAATTCAATCTATTACAAGATAAGGTCCTGGAAGATAAGGGCCTGGATCACCATGCAAGGAGTCCACTACAAGGGCCTGCAACGCATTGGCTTCACAAAGCAATTTTGACAGAGCTCTGCTACTACAAAACTACCTCCCTTTTTTTAATGAGCCCAACACTCCAATTTATAGAAAAATAAGAAGAGAGAAAGAGAGAGGGAAAATAGAAATCCTGAAATATGTTCTTCAACCACTAGTAAGAGGTATTAAATGAAGTGAAATGGTGTTTTGTTGCTTGTTAAAGGCTCCCCATACTGTCCCATAACTTGCAGCAGAGAAATATGTTAGCCCATGCTTCATTGAATGCGTCCAACTACCAAATAAAACACTATTATGAACTTGGCCGCATTTTCTACAAAATCTCTGTCTATCCTTCATCAAATCCAGAATTTCTTGATTGTTGTGTGTTGGGCTCGAAGCCATGATTCCAATGGTACCAATTTCGTGCGATTTCATTGAGAAATGCAAAAGTTATGGCCTTCTGAGTGCGAGCGGCTATTTTGGGTCTACTAGGCATTTTCTGTCATTTGACGAGAATGAGCATTAATTGACTTGAGCTGAATACGTTTCTTATATTTTAATATATTTACCCTCATCAAAATTAAGAAATCCAGATTTTGTGATGCAAAGGACGTCGTGCCCGTTCCATAAAGTCCAATTTTATTAAAATCAGAGCTCGGAGTCAAAAGTTATGGCCGTTTGAAGTTCGGGAGGTCAAACATTGACTTTTCTCTTCACTGCGGCTATTTCTGCAAAATCGGGTCCGCGTGTCCCGGGCAAAAATCTCCGCATCACCCGATTCGGGCTTCCTTGTCCTCGCGCGTCCGCTGTTGACCGAGCCGTGAGGGCCGTTGACTTCCGCATTCACCGCATCTCATTTAGCTTGGCTCCTTGTGCAGCGATTCCACCTTTTCGCGTCCCGGCGTCCCAACTGTCTCATGGACCGCCTGGGACAAAAATGTCCAATTTTTCCGCAAAACACCAGAATGAGCCCATTTTCCAGATTTTTCCAATTTTCTCTAACTTCTTGGGTTTTTTCCTGGATGGGGAAGTTAGAGAGAAGCCAAGGGGACCCCAAAAACATAATTTTTGGCCTTGAATCAATTCTACTTGCTCGAGAGTGAAGAATCTGATGCATGTTATCAAAATTACCTTGAGGGGTGAATTTTGGATAACACTACCCTTTTTGAACCATCTTACCACCCGCTTACAACATTCTTACTACCCCCTCGGTATTATCACCTTCACACCTGCTTATAGCACCTTAAGATCACCTTCAAATCCCTTTCATACCTTCTCCAAATACTTTCTCTACCTCTGTTCTCTCTCCTCTCCTTACCTTCTAGTTGGACTATTTGTGGCCAATAGTATTGCCCATGGTTAATGTCGTCTATTAGAGTCTTTTTCCAGTTGATGACATCAACTAGGCTAAGACATCACGACTTTAAGTCATGCACCCATATATAAGGATGCTATTGTAGTCATTTCTCTATATCATCATCACATAGTATTTTCAAATTTCGCTCACAAATATGCCCTTAAAGGTTTAAGAGGTTTAGATTTTATTGGAGCTTATACTCAGATGTCTACTTTGGAGCATTGGATTACTAGGAGCCACATGAATAGGAGCTGCACTAGTAAGGTTGACCAAGTTTTTGGAGTCCCCAACTTTGTCTCCTTAGGTCTTCTACTTATCACTTGTGTGATCCACCCATAACAACTCTCTCACGAGGTATTGCTAACACTGGGGGTGTTAATGAACCAACAATGTCTTCACAAATGTAAGTATCCCTAACCCTTTTATTTCCTTTATGTTTGGTATGATTCGTAATGTTTGATGTATCATGTACTAGATGGAGATATAAAAACATATATTTATGTATTGCATTATTCTGTTATGACCCTTGCCTATATCCACTACATAGCTTTACAACCCTTAGTTTAAGCATCTTATAATACTTGCTTATTACCTTTTTTATTCTTGCGACCCTAGAATTCTAGTAAGATCCAATCACCTATCATAGACACAGGCTTTGGAACCCTACGTCTTTGATGGTGTGGATTATTATCTTCTAGATCCACAACTATTATGCCTCCTGACATTTTATCTTTGGCCTATGATGGTGTGGATTATTATCTTCTAGATCCACAACTATTATGCCTCTTGGCAGTTTATCTTTGGCCTGTATGTTGTCCTCGGTATGGTCCTCTACTTATATCCTAATTTGTATTATTAAGAAGAGAAAGTGGATAATCATATTGACCATATTATCCAACATACACTATTCACACACATTTCCCCTACCAATTACCTCCACATCACCTTGGTCACCCCTAATTTCCAATTTCCCATACTGAAGCTCACTTACAGTTTGCTAAGAATCACTTATACACCTCTGCATACATCTCTCCATTTCCATATCCATGTTTTCTAACCCCAAGGTCAAGTTCGGTCACCATAGACAGGTTTGGAGATGAATGTATCCTCCCTTTGTCAAAATTTGTTACCCTCCATTGCAACACCCACTTTTTTAAAGAGCACTTTCATCATGTCGACCTAGCCATGATTTTTGGGTTGGCTTGTGCAAGAAATCCAACAAAGAGTCTCATATATAAACAATGCATTGTAGGTCATTATACATCATCTATCACATTAGAGATCACTACCAATGGTTATACACATCCTAAATATTCCAAGAGCAGTCCATGAGCTGAATTATAAATATGAAGCAATCCCAAATCAAAAGTTGCATGTTGCTTAGTGAGTTTTGCCAAAAAAAGGGTTCATGTAATCACATTAAGGTTTAAGGTTTAGAGTTTAGGATTTAAGATTTATCGTTTGGGTGTTAAGGTACACAAATCTCAATTACACTTTACATGTGCACTCAAGTGAATTTGAAACAAATGGATCACATCATTGGCTAGTCTCTATGCAAAATTTATATTAAAATTTGGGTCTAAAGTGAGGGGAATCATGTATGAATTCCCAAGGTAAATGTTAGTGACTTTTGGGATATTGCATATGGTGAGAGACAATAAACATGATGTGGCAGCAATGGTTGCAAGTCACAATTTCAAGGAAAGGTGTATTGGATCCTGGGGATAGAGGAAGACAGATTTTGCATTGAAGGAGGAGTATTGACAGGCACAAGTATCTCACCTCTAAGCTCTAGTTGGGTATTTATATTGTTAACAAATGGAGCTTTCAGACAGTTGCTGTTAGCTTCTCAATTGGTGATACTTTGTATTTTATAGGTTGTTGTTGGTTAATGTCAAATTGATGTCTATTGTGCTCAGTTGAGAGAGTTAGTCCTTTCTTCACATGCTAATTGTTAAGTAGGAATTTCATGCTTCAACTGATGTGTGAATGTGATATTCTCCTTTAATGATAAATCTCAGCTTGGTTTAGTGAGACGAGATTGAAAACCTCATAATTTTGTATGTGGATAACTTCTTGCACTTATACTAGAGGGTCTTACATATTTGTAATTATGAATAGGAGGGATGAGATTGTCATAGAGGAGAGCAATAATGTGGAGGGTGTGTTCATTTCAATGGACTCTTGTCATGGAAGGACTGGAAGACAAAGTTGTACGCACTGTGCTACAAGGCATTAGATTCAGTTTGGTGATATGTGATAATATTGGCTTGTTAGCATTTGATGGTGGAGCTGGGAGCATGTGAATGAGACACCCAATCCCTTATTTTGCATTGAAACCATGTGAGGGACTATTTATGATCTTCTCCGGATGATGTGGATGTGGGTGATTGAGCAAATTTGATTGGATTGGGGCATGGTAGTGTAAGGACAGTGATGTGATTGTGTAGGGCAGTGTTATGTTGTACTTGATATGAGGGGTGATTTGAGAAGTATTGTGATGGCACATTCCTTAAATTTTCACAATCTTAAGCATCATATGCACTATTTGGTGGGACCTTACAAGGACAATGGATTGTAATAGTTGAGTAATGAAGTCATTTCTTTTCCATTCAAAGTGCTTGTTGCCGTGTGAATGGCCATATGTGTCTTTATGCAGAAATATTTATTATGCAAAAAATCATGAAAAAAGAATTTGTGAGTTGAGATGATGGTCCTATGGTAACATATCAATTGCCCAATAGATGTGTTACCCCCAAAATTACTTGGGTTGTCAATCGCAAAGGTTGGGCTCCTAATCACAAAGGCTATCAAGAAGTGCATGTGTAAAGACTACCTCTCCTTAACTAGAAATTAATATATATTGTTGTAACGACAAAGTAGAGTAGAGGAGCAATTACCATATATTATTCCAATGAAAAAGTAGAGGAGAAATGGTGTAAGCACTAGTTGTTAAAACTCACATTTCACAAAAAGAACCAACTGCACACCTGACTAAACAGCAATTTTAAAAAATTCGTTTCACTCAAACTACCTTCTGGGTTTTCATGAAACTTGGACAGCTTATTGATAACGCATGAGGCTAAAACCCCATTAAATATTTGAGAAACCCAGACCGTAAATATAAAGATGTGACATGTTCTTTAGAGGGGTTTAGTTAAATTTACGCTGTCTGAACATATACCTCTACAATGAATTATTTTATTGTGCAATATTCCGAATCCACTCACATAGCTCGCTGTTTTTAATTTCCACACATTATTTCCAACAACACAATGAATTACTACCAAAAAATAAAGGACTGTGCACTTCTTCATTCACTTGGCCTCTTCCCTTTAATCTAACTGCATGCACCGATATCTCAGTTCCAAATCAAAACAGGATGTTTGCTTTTATTACTGTATGCTTCTAACCCAGAACTAATCTCAATCAAACTTTAATTCCAACTTTTTTTACCTCAGCGAATATTTGCCATTGTCCAATATTTATGATTTGGCTGTACACTTTCAATCCCAATAAGGCGCCTTTGACCACTCCTTTGATTTCTCTTATCATTTTCATCATACAACCTCGTCCACTTCAGATCATGCATACATTATTAAACCAATAGACTCAATGATAGAATCCCACACTTCTTTTATTAATATTTACAGACTAGAGTAGATTGAACTGCTACTTCCCTTGTTATTTGCATGGCTCTCGTCCATATTAAATAATGACTCGACTGCTGGAGCAAATCGTCAAGTTTAGGATCAATCCCTATACTTTCTCAACGAACTCCACCTTTCTCCAACTCATCCATTTTATCCTCCAGCTCTCCATTCTTCTAGATGACAATACGGTTTTGCTCAAAAAGAACTTATTACAAATATGACTTCAATTAATAAAGACTTTTATGATTTATGACCACCCTATTATGCAAACTTAAACATTACTCATACTACTGCTTATTTCATTTGACAATACAAGGACTTAATTGACACCACAAGATTGATAAACGGAGTGATGCTCCTGCATCAGACTCCCTATGTACAAAAGATTTGATCTCTGATCAAATGTCTTCTTCCGCTGTTTACAATTCTTCTTCAATTTCTTCACTTGCACTTCCTTTCTTCTTCCTTCTTCCTGCTGCTTGCCTGAATTCACTTCATGTGCATTCTGCTTCGTGTCTTTTGCTTCCACTCGTGCTGTCTTCTTGGATCAACATTTTGAATCACAATGTAATTTCCTTCTTCTGTTAATCCTTCAGTATAGTTTCCTTCTTCACGGGGAATCCAATATTCCTCCTTTTCACTTTGCTGCACCTTTTTTTATCTGTCACCTCCTCTTGGACGAGGATTTTCTTGTCTTCAAACTCTCCTTAAGGCCTCAACTTGGCCCATTTCCTCCTCTTGCTCAATACCTGAAAACAAAACATCAAAGGAAACATTAGATTTAAAAACTTCCCGAGGCTTCTTAGCCCCTTCTTCTACTCCTTTGTCTCCAAGGTTTTCCTCTTCCTGTATCTGCAACTTCTTGAATCCTCTTTCACTAGTTTTCCTTCTCACTTTGTCTTCCCCACTCAACCATTTCCATGTGCTTTCGTAAATCTTCCCTGGTCTTATTACTGCTCCCTTTTCCGCAGTGTCTCCTTCAACTTCTTCTGTTCTGACACAACTTTCTTCTTCAAATTTCTGATTACAATTTTCTTCTTGGACTTCTTCCAACCCTTGCATCCTTTCACATTTTTCATTAACTACTTCATGTACTTTTGCTTCCACATTATCATAATGACCTTCAAAGATTAAGGTCTCAAGTGGGATCTCTACTGTATCTATCTCCACACCTGCATTCATGGATTCAACCAATTCATCAGAGCAAAATTCAATGTTATCCTCCTTCAAGGAGGATAAAAATAACTCAACTATTTTATCTTCATCTTTTTTTTCTTCTTTTTCTCTCAGAAGGTTTTCCTCTCTTTTTAAGGAAATTTTGAACTTTTGCCTCATTCTTCTTTCCATCATCTGCTTCACTGGCCACTTGGCTTTCTTCTTCACCACATACCCCTGCACCTGCATAGACTCCTTTAACTTTCGCATCAAAATGTTTAAATCTTGTTTCAAATTTTCTATCTCCCTATTCATCTTTTTCTGGAAGTCGTCCTCTTTTCTTTCTTCTCAACTCTTCCTCTTTCTTTCTTTTCTGTCTTTTCTCTCTCTTCTCTTTCTCGACTCTTCTCTCTTAAGTGTCCTGCTACCAATTTTACAACCTCTTCTTCTTCCTGTGTCTTAATCAATTGACACTTCCCCCTTTTTTTTTTGTTCTTCCACAATCTCACAAAATTATACAGACTTCCAAACTCACAATAATAAACTACTGTTTACCTTTTGAGCAGTTTTTTTTTCTTTTCCACTTCTCTAGCTTCTTCCAACTTTTCTCCTTTTCACCTTAGGAGATGAACTCTTGACATCCTTATCAATATCCTGCATTCATCTTACACACAACTATACGACCATAATCTTATCAAATTCTTAAAAGCCTATCAGCAAATTGAGGACAAAATCATATCGGACAAAAACCAATCAATACCTTTTCTTCTTTGTTCTCTCTTGAATTTTCCGCAAACATCTACAAAACAATTAACCATTCCAAAACTAATCTTCGAGAGCATCAATTCGCTCTGATACCAAACTGGTGTAAGCACTAGTTGCTAAAACTCAAATTTCACAAAAAGAACCAACTGCACACCTGACTAAACAGCAATTTTGAAAAATTTGTTTCACGCAAACTACCTTCTGGGTTTTCATGAAACTTGGACAGCTTGTTGATAACGTATGAGGCTAAAAGCCCATTAAATATTTGAGAAACCCAGACCGTAAATATAAAGACGTGACATGTTCTTTAGAGGGGTTTAGTTAAATTTTCGCTCTCTAAACTTATACCTCTACAATGAATTATTTTATTATGCAATATTCCGAATCCACTCTCATAGCTCTTTGTTTTTAATTTCCACACATTATTCCCAACAACACAATGAATTACTACGAAAAAATAAAGGACTGTGCACTTCTTCATTCACTTGGCCTCTTCCCTTTAATCTAACTAGATGCACCGATATCTCAGTTTCAAATCAAAACAGGATGTTTGCTATTTATCACTGTATGCTTCTAACCTAGAACTAATCTCAATCAAACTTTAATTCCAACAATTTTTAACTCAGCGAATATTTGCCATTGTCCATTATTTATGATTTGGCTGTACACTTTCAATCCCAATAAGGCGCCTTTGACCCCTCCTTTGATTTCTCTTATAATTTTCATCATACAACCTCGTCCACTTCAGATCATGCATACATTATTAAACCAATAGACTCAATGATAGAATCCCACAGTTCTTTTATTAATATTTACAGACTAGAGTAGATTGAACTGCTACTTCCCTTGTTATTTGCATGGCTCTCGTCCATATTAAATAATGACTTGACTGCTGGAGCAAATCGTCAAGTTTAGGATCAATCCCTATACTTTCTCAACGAACTCCACCTTTCTCCAACTCACCCATTTTATCCTCCAGCTCTTCATTCTTCTAGATGACAATACAGTTTTGCTCAAAAAGAACTTATTACAAATATGACTTCAATTAATAAAGACTTTTATGATTTATGACCACCCTATTATGCAAACTTAGACAATACTCATACTAGTGCTTATTTCATTTGACAATACAAGGACTTAATTGACACCACAAGATTGATAAACGGAGTGATGCTCCTGCATCAAGAAAACATAGAACCTAGTTATGTATTTGAACTCACAGTCTGCGATGGAATTTGTGAAATTTTATTACCTTGAAAGAAATAAAGAAGATCTTGTACAATCAGGAAACCCTTTTGTCTACTATATTTTTGCCTGCCTCTGAGAGGCTACATAGGTGCATTCCCTCTTCATTATGGGTACAAATGTAAATCCACGCAGGCCCGTAATATGCGTAAGGTCCCCAGGCCAGTGGGTTCATGATTTTAGAGCCATTTTTGTTGTTGATGGAGGGTGAATGAGGGCACGGGTGTAAGCAACAGGTAATGTCAAGAGCTTTTTCACTTTACCAACATATGCTCGCTTAGTGAAGTTATCATAGTCATTTTCTTCAATTGCATCTAATATCTGGCGATAAATCATCAACGAAGTCCACACCTGAAAGCACACAAATAGATTTCTGTTTTTGCACAGCAAATTAAAGCAAATTTACAAGATGAGCCATCTGAAAATCCATTCTTAACTCAATCCATAAAAGCACCTACATACCGGCCATCTGCTTGATTTTTCAATCCCAGTGATACCTTTTTCTGCTTCATCATAGAACATTCTTGCCCTTCTGATCTGATCTTTCATGAATGACCTCCATTTATCAGTGACCTTCCCAGAAAAAATGTCTTCATCTGATAGTCCACTTTGTGCAAGCTCATCTTGAGGTAGGTATATCCTGCCAAGCCGAGAACTGCTGAACAAGACAGCATATGAGATCCTGTATGCTTTCATGATGATAAGAGTTTGACCTCAAAATTTCTGAATACATCATGTCAAATAAAATATATTTAAAAAGCTGATCTGATACTACTTCCATCTTGTTTACAACCAAGAGAATAAGCTTACTCTTCTCCAACATCACGCAATATGTTGGTAAGCTGATTTGCAATTCCCAAAGCTAATACAGAATTGCACACACTTTCTGTTGTTGCTTGGGATTCTGGTGCAATACCCAATACAGGAACAGCCATCAATCCAACCGTGACGGAAACATAATAGCAATAAAGATAGAGCTCATCAAAGCTCTTGTAACGAAACTTCCACTGGTCCATTCTCATCCCAGTAATCATATCTCTAAATGGCTGAAAGACACAGTAATCAATAAAATCTATTCAGTTTTCTTATTTATCAGCAAGCCCCAGCAAAGAAAAGGAACAAGGCAGATCAGAGTAAACATTCCAAATTAGGTCAGCCTATAGAGCTACCATTTAAGATTCATATAAAGAAGACATTGTTGGATAAAATAAAATGTAGAGAAATCCTTTACATTTTAGTGCAAACAATGCCAATGGATGCCAGCAGACACACAATTCAGTATTTCACTCCACTAAAACCAAACTGTCGTCCTTGTAGTCTGCATATACTGTACTTAAACACTAACCACCAGGCAATATTTTCAGAGTATCATAACAAATTCAAAGTCACATCAATGTGGGTTCTGTATAGGTTGAGTAATAACCTGGATGTCAATAGGAAATTTTGCAACTGTATCTGTTAAAGCTGCATCAAGCATGTCATATGGTCTATCGCTAAAGAGGTCCTCTAGCCCCTTTTCCCATCGATCTAGTGCCTTTGGTGTGATGTGTGAAGCATTAGGACCATCTACAAGCTCATCAATCCTACTGCACCACACTGTATATAAAAGTTAAACATGTTAAATCAGGATACAAACCATTATAAGACCTTTTCAGTATCAGAAGAAATAAGATGCCTGCACCTAACAAACAAAGAAGCGAAGTTAGATCTATTTTGAATAGAACAGCAGTGCTACAGACTGAGAAGGGTTATCAAAGCTAACAATAATACAAATCAGCATTGCCAATGAATAAAGTGTGTGCTACAGACCCGGGAAATAATACTCCAGAGACCAAAGGTGTAAAGATCAAAATCAGATGGTAAAATGAGTTCTTAATTTACAGTAACCCAAGCCATCAATAAGTTTTTTCTAAATCTTATAACTGAGAAGAGATGCATTGGAGCTACATCCACATGAATGACAAAATGGTTACCAAAAGACTATCATAAACCTACATCGGATCTTTTGCTTTGTGCTAT
Source organism: Taxus chinensis (assembly GCA_019776745.2). Classification (NCBI taxonomy): domain Eukaryota; kingdom Viridiplantae; phylum Streptophyta; class Pinopsida; order Cupressales; family Taxaceae; genus Taxus; species Taxus chinensis. Next base: position 156,079,520 of record CM034155.1, on the reverse strand, counting down.
AGCCTCGAGACCAAGAAGCATGTGAGACCCGTGTCAGCATTTGTTTTTGATAAAATAACATCTATATTACCAAAGATAGAATAGTACAACTATTCACAAGAAAAGCTGGCAGTATGGAAGCACGCCACGGAAATGTCACACCAGGCCAACAACATGGCCTGGGAACAATTTACAAAAACATTGAAACAACTAACTAAAAGGAAAATCCATTCAGCAGCTGCCGCGAAGAGAGAAGCTAGCGGAGGATCTTTGTCATCTGGATTACCCAACCGCCATCTGGAAGGTCAGTACCATTTGGAATGGACTCCCAGCCAGTGGCTGCGTTATCGGTAGCTTCTATAGCTTCTTCATAGCCATAGTCTTGGCGTTGGGTCAGGTAAATGGCTAAAGACAGCCAGGGAACCTTATCCGAGGAAGACAGTGAAGCCCAACTATTACAGCATGGCGGCAGTGAGCCCATGTGCATCGGGAGGCCCATTTGCACTCCAACACCAGAGCACCATTCTTTCAATCACATTGTTAGATGCTTAAACATTAATAACCCCCAAAAATCAGTTATCAATGTTGAATAGCACCCAAAGGACACAATTTGTTGCATCACATCCATGAATAACATAATGAGGTTGCCATTTAGAAAAGACAAAAGTGGTGAATCCTCCAGGGTCTGGCTCATGATTGTCTTGTCAGATCTAAACTATCTGGCCAGATAGCTTTGGTGATAGTTGAAAGCAAAAAAAACATGCCACCTTAACTTCTTGCAAACAAAGAATGTTTATATTAGGAAAGCACTTCCAAAATTATCGCACTGTGTACTTGTGAGTGGAGTCCGTAAGACCCTAACATTTCAAGAGGTACCTACATCAAGGGACATATCCTCAAAATTCTAGCCGATAAGGGCTTGATAACCATTATGCAAAAAAGGTTGCTTGTTAGAATGAAGCAAATCATTAAGCTTAAATTGGTGTCTAGACTCTTGCAAAATCTTGCTTTCCTTGAGTTAATGAAGAGGGTTGCGAGATCACCGAGTCCCCAATTTCCAAGGAGAAGCTTCATGAATATTCACTAGAGCATTTATAGATTATCCTCTAATTTAGTATGAGAAACAATGGGAGTATTAGTAGTTGGGGGTGGGTTGTTGCATTGAATTTGAACGACCTTGCTGGAAGTTGAGGCAATGACCTGCGTTTGCACAAAGAGAGATGGACACTTACAGCTTACCAAAGCTTTGAGGAGCAGGGATTGAGTTAGTGTGCATTTTAACTTTTTTAGAAATACCTACTGAGGAGTTGGAAGAATTAGCTTTGTTTTGGTTGTTTTTTCGAACCACAGCGGTCTAACCATCTTTACCATTTGTCGGAGGGATAATAGCAGAGGGATTTGAAATGAATTTTTTACGCTCGGCTAAAAGCATGCAATCCCAAATCTTGTATTCAGATGATTGACATCTAAAGCAAGTGTTTGGCAGAGTAAAATAGAGAATCCTTTGGGAATTCTGGGAATCACCCATTTGGATGTCGATAGACTCCATGATTTCCCAAGAAAGCTCAACTTGTATACAAACATGTTTCTGTGGACATGCAAAGTAGAAATTTTAGGATTCCTTGTATATGACATGACAAACTGATGAGGCAATTTGGTCTAGAAAGTGCCAACACGACATGGGAAGGCAGTGGAACTCTACCCAGACTGGGACCTCAAGGGTGGTATGTAAAGAAACCACAAAGTCTCACGTCAATGGAGATAACACAAGCAGTGAACTCTAAACATACTGGGTCGAGGATTTCTGCAACATGATGGTAGCAAAACAAAGATTTTGGTCATATTCTAGACTGCGTCCAATTTTATGCTATGTTGGGTCTGGGTAGATTGTAACCAAGTTTTGAGCATGCTTTGAAAGGGAATCCTCTCAACAAAATAACCTATCAAACTAAATTGTTCAAGTCATTTACAAGCACCATCAAATTCAGAAACAGGTAAAATAACATTCGGAGAAGTGATATTACCTCGTGGAACACCTTCGACACAAACTTGCGCGATTGCTTCCTTGGAGGTGCTATCACAGTCAGTTGGAGTTTTAATAATTGGTCTTTCGTTGTCGATAGCCATATAAAAAGGCCACCCAAGGACGAGGTTTCCTAAAAGGACTTAATAAATGAAAAAGCATGTGAACAAATATATTATAGCTAATACAAGAAGTGTGATGAAAGAGTTGAATGCTAAACAATGGCGACTGTACATAAAACCCTAACAGACCCAAAATTCACCCTCGTCACAATTATCTTTCCAATTTCAATTTTCATGTCAACATTTTACAATCATTATATTAATTTCTTCTATATTTTGAAAGCTTTAAGATCATGGAGAGTTGTCCCTTTAGATATCTTTTGGCACCAACCATTTTTCGTGTTATGGTAAGAATCTTCTTTTCTTTTATTCAATGAGCTATCTTGTGTATTGTAACTAACATGGATGATAAGGTTATGCTTGTTGTCTTAGAAGGTGCATCTAAACATAAAATGCCCTTAGTTTCGAATTCTACCTCACTTAAGTTACTATTGACTAACTGTCTCCATATACACTCTGAAAATGTTCTACCAACATTTTATTATGTTGACTTGTTGGTGCATTTATCTTCCATATTCAATATTTGGGGTGGGTTGGCTTTGAGCCAACTCGAGGAGAGATGTGTTGTAGGTCCTTATTCCCAACAAGGTTCATATTAGTACCATCTTAACATCTCCATGTTGTCCACATTTTTCCTAGGACCTTATAGCCTTCTTGTAGGCCCCTTTTGCAAAACTTTGGCCTTTCGATGTCACTAGACACAACCAATTTGGCATAATTTTTTGTTTGTTCGTCTTTGCAGCAATTGACTTCACTGGCCATGATTGGTGACATTGTATATTTGGAAATATGATCTAAGAGTCCCTACCCATATAATTAGGGTCATTCTTAATCATTTCTGAAGAACAACTCATCTACTATAGTTTGTGATCACAAAATCTAGATTTTCCCTCAGGGATTCTTAGGGGATTAGGGTAAAGTAGCTTCACCAAAGGAAGACAAGTTGCAATTAAGTTCTTGAAGAATAGGAGATTCAACTAGATAAGTACATCGAGACTTTGGAGTCCACAACTATGTTATACTAGGGTTTCTTCAATTTTTCTTGACCCCTCCTACAATTGTCTCTCCACAAATGCTCAAGCCAAAGGAGATTAATGCACCAACAATTTCAACCCAGGTAAGTATCCCTTTTCCCGTGCAATTTTACCAACCTCAATATAGTTCATCCATCCAATGTGACATGGTTGAAATTCCTTCTAAGCGCAACATTAGGTCCTCTAGCAAAACTACTCAAAATAAACAAGAAGATCCCAATAAAAAGTTCAAATTCACCACCATAGATAGCAACCAAGAATTCAATCCTAATGGTGACATCCAACAATTCATTGTAGATCATCACCATCGAGCAGGAAAATTCCCCAAAGAGATTGCCTCCATGAATTTCTTGAACCATACTTCTTCCTCAACTATTAGTGCCACAACTAGCACCCCACTTCCTAACTCTAGCACATTTCCCAACTAAATAACACTAAAATGTCGAATGCATGTCTTAGACCAAATGTCCCAAATGCAAATTGCACCAATAACCAAACGGCTCAAATGCAAAACCAAATACTGCAAATGACCAACCAACTGCAACAAGTCTATTGGGGACCTCCTAATCAATGTGCCCCTCCTCTTCCCGCTACAGGTGCAAAGGGGGGACCTATCCCACAACAACCAATCCAAAACAAAGTACTTCAAACATTATGACACGAACCTTTAGAACCCTATATTGCCTCCATGCACATTGGCGAAATCTCTCTAACTATCACTTGCAAAGGTTCTCAATACTAAAGCATATAGCTCTAATCACTTGACAATCTTTACAAAGACTGGATTTCAAAAAACACTTGTGTTGTACCCAAGCTACTTGCCACAACCAACTTAAACCTCATCCTATTATCGAACTAGAAGACCTAATCAACATCATTGTCCAAGAATTTCAAGCCTATTACCTACTTGAAGATAACCTAGGAAACTTTGTCAACGCAACACAAGAAGAGAATGAAGTCGCCCATGTAGTCATCATTTGGTGGAAAACCTTAGCTAACAAAGTTGAACACAACATGAGCAAACAAAATTTCTTCAAACTTTTTTATAAGGCCTCAAAACTGAAGTTTCTAATGCAAAGTACATTCATTCTGACCTAATACATAATTTTTTTTTGACCAATTCAAATGACAAGATCATCTCATGAGACAACTTGAAATCCTCAACAAAAGAATATTTATTAAGAATAAAAATATACATGCCATTGGCAATAGAGTATTGACACCACTAACCCCAACATTGATTCAGATCACATCATTAATGTTGTTAATCCCCAAGTGCTTTAAAATACATCTCTCACCACCCATACCAGGGTTTCCAATCCCTTCTAACCCCCAAGCGAAAAACCCAGCCTAACTGCCCTTGAGTCGAGAAAAACTCAAGCGTAAACTATCCATGCCTTGACCTCTCAAGAATTAGAACATCTAAACCCCTACCCCTGTGGTATAATCCCAACAAACTATGTTGGTGGCATGCCAACTAGGGACATTCACATGAAAACTATCACGACCTCAAAAAACTAATGACTTCATGTCAAGTTTTTTTTTACCACAAGGCAATTATCCCCCAGGGGTATTAAGCATTCCTTGTAGTCAAGAAAGCACTAAACACACAAAACAAACATGTAACTACAAGATCCCCTTAATCCACTAATCAACCAATGTAGCAAACATAGAAGCAACCCCTTGCCAAACTATTCTTACTTCCAAACAAATAGCCACAATCAATGAAGATAAAATAATCATTGTGTCCTTATAAGCTAATAACGTTGTTCATTTCTCTCAATATGTAAACACTTGAGTTAAAACACAAGTGGAAACTCGCACATAAGTACCTAGTACAGCCTACCACCATGACAAGATCTACAAAATGCGCTGAAGAAAAACTGGTCATCAAAGACAACCATCAAAGATGCTGAATCAAAGAATCCAACAACTACGCAAGAGAAACCTAAAGAACAAATCAAAGAGCAACCATGCTACACAAAATATCAACCCAAGGACAAACATGGTAGATACCAAAAACCAGGACTGAATTTTTCTCAAAGAACTCAACACCATGCCTCGCAAAATTTCATTAATGGAACGCATGAGAACATCTCCATATCATATTTATTATCTTATGCAACAACAAGCCAAGAAGATTCTCCCAAATATGGCTACTGAACAGCCCAACCAACTTACACAGCAACAAGCCATAGAAGATTATCCCGAAAATATGGCTATTATGAACAACCCAACATCCACAAACTGAACGTAATGCCAAAGCACCTACAATCAATCCCATGCATCATTTGGACAAAAAAACACAATAGAATTCCCAATGGATGACATGGTCAAGGATAAATTCGTCTATAGATCCGACATCCCTCCATTCTTCATTAGTGTCATTATCAACAAAGTTCAAGTCCAAAAGGTCCTCATAGACGAAGGATATAGAATCAATGTTACCTTCCTATGGTTTATTGAGACATTGGGCTACTTTAAAAATAAGTTCAAGCAAACACAATCTAGCTATTGCAGATTTGACAAAAAGTAATCAAAACCCAGCATGATGCATTGGGCTGCCCATCAAAGTGGGACCTAAAACCATATGAACTGAAGTCATGGTCCTTGACTTACCACTCAAATATAACGTACTCTCAGGATGACCTTGGGCACATCACATTAGAGTAATCACCTTTTCCGGTAGTCAATGACTTAGATTCATTCATAACAACATTTGTTACAAACATTTAGAAAAATCAAACCCTTGGGACATACATATAACAAACCCAAAAGGAGAAATTTGAAATCTCCACAACCGACATAGTTACAAATGTACCATTACCAGAATATATCAGCATGCATCCCGACCTGCATGTTACAATTGTAAACTTGTACAATGATGAACCAAATTAACTTAAATAGATGCAATACATCCAACTTATATAAAGCCATAACGATTGGTTTGAACCTACCCTACGCCCAAGAGATAGATACATGCCCACTGTAGATGATGAAAACAAAAAAACACACCGTGCAATGCTAATGAAGCAACCTATGATGATGTATTTAAATGTGACGACATTGGCATGGACAAACTCTTTCAAGACCTGCAATTACTTTCTCAGCATTCCCTTAGTAAACAATAACATGGCATTGCATACAAAAACATAATCAAAGAAGCACAAAAAGAGTTCACGCAACAGCAATCATGTACCATACAATCCTCCTATGAAGATGTTCAACACTTAGATGTACCCCATTACCATAAACAACTAGCTCAAATACACGCATTCACCCAAGAAGAAAATATGGTCCTTCCTGTATGACTTCTACATTGGCCCATTAGTCCAGGCCATCCTCCAATAGCCATTTGGTGCTGCATTCACATTTCTTACTTTTGAGAACGAGGATAGCTACGTCTTTCATCATGCATCTAGATGTAGCAGCACATTTTTTTTTACACCTCACTCTTAATTTGTGTTTGTTGTCTCCCTCTTGTACCTGTATTTTAATCCTTTAGTAGCTCACATTTTTTCCACCTCTTCTCTTTGTTTTTCTTTGCTTCTTGAGAAACTGGCCAACTTTTTGGGCGCTCTTAACAGGTGTCATTATTGGGTGGACATTTATATAGTTTTGATTTCAATTTCTATGCATTCTGCAGCAAACAAGTCCTACAAAGTAAGTTTTATCTGGCAGCATGTCCAGAACCATATGGCATATAGATATTGAGATCAAATACTTTACATTCGCAGAGTTTTGAACTTGATAAAAATTTAAATATATTTCAAGCGTATCATCTTCAAGCACACAAAGGCTATTCTAGGCACTGAAGAAATTATGGACTGAAAACTAGGTCTCAATCTGGGGCATCCAATTTACTAGTTTGTCGACACCTATTTCTCCTTCAAACGTGCAGATGTTGTTTCTGGATCCATCTTGAAACAAATCAGGTAATTACGCAATGGGAGATTCATTGTACAATTCTTCTGTGGTTTTATTGAACATTGTCTCTGTTTAGTAAGCTTTATTTAGTAAAATGAGATCCTGTAATACATATTATATTTAGTCCATACCATGCTGTGCAATGTCAGCTCTAAGCAGTACCAATACGCTTCATTTGACTGGTTTTCATCATCCCTCTCTCCATGAAATTTTGTTTTCTCAAAGGTCTTGTTCTGCCACTTGAGAATGAGTTTCCACCATTCACTTGTGCAAAAATTCTCTTTGACAATTATCCCACATGCCGCTTTAGTACCATTTGTAGGACTGCTCTAATAAAATTGATCTACGATATTGGGCAATCAAGGAATGTTGCACCAAGAATTTAAAGTTCAACCTAGATTACTTGTTTTGGGCTCATGTTATTATTCCAAAGATTTTCCAGGAAAGAATGTTAATCATTTTGAGGCAGAAGCAACAACTCATATCAAATAACACCAATTCACTGCAAGAAATTTAGATATACAATTACATGTTGCGAGGCAACACCGCTGATATCGACAACATTAATATCTTTTATTATTCTTTACAATTCCTAGGGAATTAGGATTACAACAATTTCTAGAGGAGCCAGAGTTTTCTCCCTTCTTTATGGAGCTTTAGAGTCCAAGTTAACTTTGTTACATCAAAAGTATGATAGGTTAAGTTACCTCTGATACAACAAAAAGTTCAAAGTCTAAGTTATCTTTGATATGTTATCACTATATTGTGGGAATACATATTCTAGGCTATCTTTGTTCAAATGTGAATTACAACAAACCTGAATTCAATCATCTCTTAGTGTTTCATTTGTAGAGCGATCCTAGAAAATTGATTGTATAAGTACAATAAGTTGAAGTGGTTCCTCTTCCTAAAGTGGTTTATCTCCCATTGTCTTTTCAACTTGCTCCTCGGACACATGCCAATATCTATCTAGCTCAATGTCTCTACCAGGGCCTTGTACAACTAATATCGAGGTTCAACACATTTTCCTTAGTCTTAGACAGCTATGGTTGTTAATGAACAACCATGTGTCATCCGCATCTTGAGATGCAAGACTTGTGTTGGTGTTGACACTAAAGGATTTAATGAAAACCCTTTTGGTTCTTGCACCAACCCTTGACATGTGACTATTTCTGGCATCCAAGAGTAACTCATTATGACACTAACTCAATGTTACACGGGGACACATCCCCCCCGAAAACTAGCTGTCTAAGACGTCTTAGGGCGGCAGGACAGGGGGGAAACGTCCTCCCACATTTCCTGAAGGGGAAAAAAGGAGAGGGACGTCTCTGGGACATCCTTGAATATCAGGGGATGTTGGGTTTTTTTTTTTCCCACATGAACGCATCCCCTGCCTTTTTCAGGCTCGTCCTCGTACCGGGGATGTTTTGTAAACTCAGAAACTTGGAAATAGGGTGTACGAACAAAGTATAGAGTAATGTGCTTTCCAAAAATGTCTATTTTTGACTCAATGTTATGTGAAATCTCAATGCAGCTCCAAGTTTATGTATTAAGGTTCTATAATGCGTGTGATAAAGGCTTTATCAATGTTATCATATGAATATTTGAAATTTCCTATATTTTTTATATTTTCTCTTATTTTTAATAGCCATCCCTTGACGTCCCCTAAAAAATGGCCTCCAAAAAAATCCGTCCCGGAAACATGTTCCCCTGTCCCCTGCTGTCCCCATCCCGAAAACTTGGTGGAACATATATTAAAAGATGTTATTATTTTTTTTAATATTTTATTTGTTTTGTTCCCTTTAAAAACCGAATTTTAAGTTGTACTCTTGTAGTGTAAGATTGTTTTTTGGAAGCCACTCATCTCTATTCAAAGAAAAAGTTTGTATGTATAAATCTAATTAAAATTCACTTTGGAAGCTCCAATAACTTCAAAAGTTTGTATGTATAGTTCTGTATAAAGAGAAAGGTTGTGTAGATAATAAAAGCAGTAAACAATAGATCAAAACATTTATTGATTAACCATAACCCAACTGTATTGTATTACAAAGACATTAAGAATCAAGAGTGATATATGTATACAGAAAATTTCAAGCACAAATGCACATGGTGGACTGTCACAAACTGCTATTCATAATTTTTAAAAGAGTTCTAGGTAACACTGTACTACCTAGACATCCATCTATAGATCATTTTACCAAAATAAGTTCTCTCTCAACTCGCATGACCTTCTCCTTCTAAAGGAAGATCTCTTGAATGAAGGGCCACATTTGTTTATTGATAAAGATAGCGAGCCTCAAAAGTTTCTAAACTCAAGTGTTAAATAGCTTACTATCTGTTCAGTTCTTATAATATATGGGACAGCTAAACATCAAATGCTGTGTACTTGACTCCAATGCAATAGAGCCTACAAAACTTGTATTTGTTATGAATTTGGTATTCTCCCCATCCTAAGCGCATGTTAGTGGACCCAAAACCAAACTTGAAGAACCATATCCCACGAGATGTAAAGGTGTGAACATCTACGAAATAGCATTCACCATCCAAAAAATGCCTACAATACAAGTTGAGTTTCTATGTTGGGTTTTTAGGAAGCAAGATCCGTGTGGTGTAAACATAAAATTGTAAACATCTTCTGAAATGGTAGCATTTATCTCACCCTTATTGAGGCTGGTATTTGGGGATATCAAGAGAGAACGTGGTGAGAGAAAAATGATAAATGAAGATGCTCACTATATGCAAAACCTAAGGGATGTTTACATACCAACAGGCTAGGAATTTCCACTCAACATGGTTGAAGGAAATGCTTTGTCAAATAATATTAAGATGAGGATGGTTGTCTTTATCCAAGGAAGGCTATCTGCATGCACTTTCCTAAATGAACTTAAGAGACAATTTAAATGTAGTTTCTAAGAACAAGCTCGCTCAAAAAATTGCCTAAATTTACTGACAACAATGATGTCAAAAAGCACTAGATTCTAAACTCTCTCTGATAGGCCATGATTGTTTAAGTGATTCATTGCCCCAAATCAAAGGTTACTATAAGTCTAGAATGTAACAATAATTAAAATTCACGACCACATTAGGAACTTCTTATAGATCTTGTCTTCTCAACCTAGAACAGCAACATAAATCACTTCTTATAGAAAGGATTAGCATTCAAAGGATATACTTCAATGCAAACCTAAGGATAATGCAATTGTTTAGTTGGCAGGGGGCTACACCATCCTATTTGGGAAAGAATTATGGCCACTACAAGCATTCTAATAAGACTACTTCTCCAAGGTTGGTGCCTTACATTCAATGTCTCCCCTTAGTCAATGGTGACATGCAAATGGCTCCGCTCGTATGCCACAATCCTACAAGCATACAAGGATTGCCCATAGTGCCTTCAAGTCCTCATAACAAGCCACACCACAAAGACACCTAAAAGGGCTCATCTGTAGTACCATGGGATGGGATTTACCATTACCCATGCAAACCTCCATAAGAGTTGTCAACACATGCCAAAACCATCTGCACCAAATGTACTACGTAAACACATGCAAATGAAATGGTGTGTGCAAGCGCTAAATTTTAGCATAGCTTCTATAGATGTTGGCAGATCATTATTAAAATGAAGGGATGTCTTTTTAAGAAAACGGGATAGGAGACATTTTTTAACATGCAGTCCACAATACCCAAATGCAAAAGTTATACACCTTCCCATGGAAAGAGATTTACATAACAAATCGCCCATCTCTAGCTAGTGACCACTCCATATTCTTGTTACACTGGTTCAACTCCCCTGCAAATTTTGTGACATCTATACAAAACCTGAGTCTTGCCCTTCAAATTTTGTGAGACTAATTCTAGTGGAACAAGTGAATCATAGCCATTTATTGTCCTCAAAGGACTTATACCTATAGCCACATGCTTGATCATATTGTAAATAAATTCTACAAAAGGAAGATCTTCTTCTCGTAAACTTTTCTTGACAGCCATACTTTCTTTGATGATTTCTTTGATGATTGCTTTCATTACTTCGTTGACCCTATTTGTCTGCCATCTCTTTCTGAGTGGTCCCCATTACCAAAATTCATTTTAGTGTCCGAAGTTTTGTATAATTCCTTCCATAAATACCTTTAATTTTGGATCCTTATTATTCTCAAGGCTTCTTGGGAGGCCAAATTCAGATAAAACTTCAACAATCCAAGGGTTAGGCATGTTTTCTGTACTTTGATTCTTTTTGCATGGAATCAACTTGGCCATATTCGTTAGTCAATCTAATATTACTAGATCTGGTCATTCTATTTTAGTGTGCTATGTAAACATGCAAAATAACCATTGAGATACTTTCCTGTTTGTTGCCTGGATCTGGCAAGGGCTTAAGTGTTCCCACTGTTGCAACATATTGTGCTTTATTAACATGATAAGAATCACACTTGTTGCCACACTGGGATATGTCTTTCTTGCCCTTGGGTCAACTCCCTGCCCTTGAATACTAAAGCATTTCAGATTGTCCTGATCAAAGGGATTAACACGAAATCTTCACAATTTTCTTTCATTCTAGCACTTACCATAAATTGCCCATATTGATCTTCGCCGCTCTAGGGTCGAGAGCAATGTTCCTGAAAAAACAACAAAGAAATGGATTAGTATCTTAAAATCAGTTTTAATTGCCTGATAAGCATGAAAGACCAGAAATATCCCCCCTTGCTAACACTTGCATATTTCTAAACTTTATATTCACCATTCCATTTCCCTTCTCAAATTTCTCTCACTATTAAGCTGCAGACCACACAAAATTGTTCGTTTAAGGACTTAGCAATCAAAATGTGTAGGCCAAACGGAATTGATAACTTCAAACTCATTAAAATGGTTCTTATTTCTTAACTAAAAGATCGACAAGGGTTTTTTCGTAAGCAACCCACTTTCCTTGTTATTTATTCACATATGCATCCACGGACTTGTAGATCGACCTGCAGAACAAACAAAATTGTTTGCCTAGAGGACTATGCAATTACGTTTAGAAGACGGAATAAAAGTCTTAACTTCGTAATTGTCAATATTGATCCTTAACCATAAGAGCGATATTACTAAAAACCTTCAGTATAATTCCAGCACATGCATTCGTGTGGGAAGAGGACTCCTGAAGGTAGAGTTGTGATAACCCCATGGAATGGAATGGAAGGTGGATTGTTGACACTTGACATGAAAGATTCCAAGTAAACTTGTTCAAGTAAAGGGTACATAAATACTAACAAAAAACCTCAAATTCAGGTTCTATACAGATTTTCTGCTCACTGTTTGACAACATGTTTTGAAGAGGTTTCTGATTACAAATTAAAAATTACCATATTTCTTAAATATTAGTTTACCATTTTTTTCTGTATTTCGATGGACCGTTTTTCCCCGGTAACCCTCTAAAACGCTCCATACTAAGTTTGCTACCTTACAAGGAACCAACTACAAGAGCAGTAAGTCCATGCATATATAATCAACAGTAGTTTTTATATTCTGAGCTTATTGCAGGAGGCTAGTGCAACACACTCCTATCCAGATGGGCATCCCAAGTACCAGAAAATTCTTTAAATGGATTCTATATAGTAGAAAATATCTTCATTCTAGACAAGCCAAATCAACACAATAGGCAGGCCATGGTCTGATAGCAAGCAGAACAATTGCCATGACGATGATGACTCGCGTTTACAATCTACTAGTAAAAAACATACAATAGGAGGAGAAATAGTACCCAAGTAGAAATTCTTTCCTTTCTCAAGACAGATTTCACCACAACGTTCATAGGCCTCATTGAGGATCTGCGGAGTCCCAGAAGGAACCAAGTCTGGCTTCACATCCAGCAACCCACTCTTTGTTTCTCTCTTCAGCATGGCAGCCTGCTTCATCACAGAATCATACACGGGCCTTCCCGAACAATCTGTCACCAAACCAGCCAGGCCAGGGAACATGCTCACACTTTCTGGTGTGTGATTAGAGGTGGATTCCTTCAAGACAGCTTTCACAGCCAATCTCACTCTTTTCCTCTTACATTTTGTCTCTGAAACAAGTTTTCTCATCATCTTTGACCCTGCAAGCCTAGATACCACGTGTCCACCATGGTTAGAGTGATGGAAAAGTTCAGAGCAGTACAACTCCTTTGAACCAGATACCACCCAGACCAATGCAACAGGCATTTTCTATATAATTCTACTTCGCGTTCAGATATCCAACCATAAACTTCTGTTTTTTCACAGTTTAGGATGCACCCACATAAAAAGTTTTTCTGATCTTAATGAACTCGGAATCCCCGAATTTATTGTAGTTTCCATTGATATCGAATTAAGGAGCAAAGCTAATTGTCAACTCTGTCAAACTTACGTTCCCCACGCTCGTTCGAGGACATTAATTTAAATACCGCATGTTCTGCTCCTTCATAGTGACGTTGCATATACCTGTTCCATCACGTTAAATAACTGGATGTATCATGTGTATATTATGGTATGTGATGATGGTGTATGGTATGGGATGCACCTATCCGTATTTAATTTTGCATCCATTCACACCTTAAGTCCACATTCACTTGCAATATTTGTTTGTTTTTTTTTCGTCTATTTGTTGACATCCCATAATCGACTTGCACGAGGATTTGGGTATTTGCTGTGAGACAAAATAGAAATTACGGAAAATAGACTATTAATTGTATGCAGTTAATGTGATGAGATGCTAATAGGGGTAGAAGTGAGTGCTGGGAAGTGGAAGATGTGGAAAAGAAACATGAAGAGTCAAAAGAGTTATCCACAAGAGGACGGGAGTTGCGAATGTCTAGCTAATAGAGGAATGTTGGGGTGCTTGTCGGTGCACCTCTTTTATTTTTTTGAATTTGACAAATGGACCCGAGCCTTATTTGAGAAGTAATGTAATGAGATAGGCAAAAAAGATGCACAAGTCATCAAGCAAACAAACTCTAGCAACATATGTGAAAGCAACGTTGTTTCATTCAACACATCCAATATCTATAGCTATTTTGTGCAATTTTTGATGCCAAGCTTTGTGAATTGTCGCATCGAGTCAAAACCTTATTGGAGGAAGATTTTTTTAAAATGATAGACACTTGAAATTTTTTTGAAAGGGTCACCCCGTATGAATTCACAACATACGAAGGTATATCATTAGCGGGAAGCATTGTCCTAGGTCACCAATGAGAATGATAACCTTGTTACTAAAAGACATTGTTTTATGATGGTGGAAAACCACCCATTAATGAAGTTAAGGAAAGCAAATTGGGGGCATCAAAGAAGTTAGAGTGGAAGGAGTGAAGGTGAAACCATGCAAGCCTAAGAGGGGTGATGAAGATGGGTCTCATGTTATGTGAGAACACATGCACAAGGACTCATTTCCAACTCCATGCAATTTCGATGAATCCGTTGAAGAAAGAAGCGACAAAATTTCAGTGCATTTTTTACTAAAAGACGTCGTTTTATAATGGTGGAAAACCACCCCTTAATGAAGTTAAGGAAAGCAAATTGGGGGCATCAAAGAAGTTAGAGTGGAAGGAGTGAAGGTGAATTTATGCAAGCCTAAGAGGGGTGATGAAGATGGGTCTCATGTTATGTGAGAACACATGCACAAGGACTCATTTCCAACTCCATGCAATTTCGATGAATCCGTTGAAGAAAGAAGCGACAAAATTTCACTACATTTGACAATAAACGATGATAAAGTCGTTGGTGAAAAGCTTGAGAATTTACACCTCAGACTATATTTTAAATGAAGCCTAACACGTGTAGCATGAGGCACACACAATGTGAGTGGATTCAAAGGGGATATGAGCAATGGAGCGAAGGGAGATGGTTAACCCAATTGAAAGCCCCAATAGTTCAAATCCGTCCTCTGTCATCTATGATCCTCTTATTTCTTCTATTAAGCAATATATATACTACTACATGTCATTTGTGCGAATCACTCGAAGGAGAAAGAAGGCGCGGCCTACGTGAAGGACACATGGAAAAAGCTATTGGCGTTGAGATTAATAGTCCATATCTTATATATCATCACTATTCCTTAAACAATGTATGACAAAAATGGATTCATTATTACTATGACCATTCATTAATCCCAATCATCATTCAAATATGAGACCTGAAATTGTTTAGAGCTATTTTTAGTAAGAGACTTGAAATTGTATGGAGTTGACATTTTGATGCGAGACCTCAAATTGTACGACAAGATTTTTTTACAGGTATTGTTTGTTGATAATTTTGATTATAAAAATGTTTGGCCAACTTCTTAGGTTATGCAAGCTCACAACAAACTCTAGGACCAATCTTTGTGCCTTTGATTATATTTCCAACAGAGCCTATCATGTGTGGCACAAGGCGAGCACAACACTAGTTCATTCGAAGGGGGTTCCAACAAAGAAAGTCATGATAGATGGTCAACCCATTGATAATTCATCAATGTGTAAACATATAAACATAAGTTGCAAGGTTGTCTAAATATATGTACACTAACAATTAAAAAGAAAGTTTTAAAGTCCATAAGCAAAACAAATTTATTTTTTATTTAATTTAAAAACTTTATTTCCCTTTTGAAATTTCCATTTAAGTTGGCCATACTTGACATCATGAGCACACTGATATTTAGATTAAACTTAAAGCTTAACTACGTCATTACAAACTTGGGTATTAATTATTAATACAAATGATTGTCTTATTTAATGCAATGTTTGTTGAGTTTTAAATGTCTTAATTGACGCCAACCTCGAAAGCTTGCCTTTTTAATGGCTTTGTAACTATTTGGTATCACTGCAATTACATTATTATGTGTTTTGATAACACAAACATTTAACTAATACAAAAAAAAAGTATAAACACAATGAAAATAGAAAATACTTCAAAATAAGAAAAATGTGGTATATTAAGAATAAATATCAACACATTGTAAGGGTCGCAAATTTTTTGTTAAGTTTAAATATTATTAATAAACTATGGGTCACATACATTGAAACGTAGAGGATATAAACTCCCGACTATAACACCTGTGTTATGATCATCCAAATTAAGATGATTTTACAAAAAAATACATTTAATGTACAATTAATGCTACTATGATTAACATTATTATTTAGCTTACTGCTAAATATTCATAATCCATTTGATAACATATAATAACCATGTGCAGTTGTAAGGGTATATCAAGATCTCCACGATCTCCCTTAAGTTACTATAACCAAGTGTGTATACTTTGTATATTTGGTTAAACCTTTTTCAAGTTATGAGAACTATGTGCATCTCTTAAGTGCCTACCTCGGAGACATTCATGCAGCTTCCATTAAGCATTTGACACTAATAAATTAGAGGATTGGTAAACAGATAATGTAGTCAGCTAATACATTACTTTGGTCAAAGTTTCAAGCATTGCTTTGCAAGCTTAGTTCTGAGACCACACACAAGCCTACGAAACTTGTCTTCCATCACTACACAACCATCTCAATACAGTTATTTGGATTCTTTTTATTTTTTAAGAAGGTGAACTAGTTAAGAAGAGGGAGAGTCCATTATTGGCTCATTTCCTTAAACGAAAAAATTCACATCCATACCATCTTATGATTCATATGGAAAAAATAGGGACCACGTAATGATTACCCATCATTACGTCCTCACTACCCTTCCCATAGCTATCCTAAGTTGTCACTAAGCTAAGATTCCAGCGATAAGACATTGGATCATTTCGCCCCACACTCCTAATACTTAGGTTACCCAAGTTGGGTAATGTAACTAAGTTGTCATTATAAGCCATTTTAGAAGTATTATTTCACAATACCAAATAGATTTCTATAAGAGGTCATAATAACTCAACGAGTTACTAACTAATATTAGTACCTCTTGTCATAATTTGAATAACTTAGTAATTGTCACTAGGTGTAGCTTAACTAGTTGTTTTCCATACTGAGACATTTAAATATATTTACTCATCATGATTAGTTCATTATTAGTATAAAGTAAATAATCATCTTTATTTCATTTCTTATGTTTTCTTTTGGTTTCTTCGTTGATATTCATTTATTCTGTCCAAAGTAATGAAATCAGAAATAATCTCACAACTTAAGAATTATCTACTTATTTAATAAATCAACTTTATACGTAAAATATCTTCATTTTTTTGTTTAAACAAGATAAGTCATAAAACCATATTTCAAATAAGGACAAATATCACAATCTTCTTTAATAGTGATTTACAAAAATCAACAAGCATAATACATTGGGTCATAATGTCCATTTTATGGTGCAATGATATTTTAATTGCATAATCAAATTGATTACAATAATCCTTTTCGGATTTATTTCTCAATAAACTCAAACGTAGAAACAAACACAAATTCAAATTCAAGCAGTTACTTCAAGTATGTTGGCCTTTGATACAAAATTGTAGGAGAGATAGATATGGGTCAATTCATATGAACTGGCATGAGTCCACATGCTCTTATTCTATGTTGTAATTATAATGAAATAACAAAATAAGAGATGGCTAAGATTATTCTTAATCAATAAGTTATAATCGTAAATTTCATAATTTATATTACGAAATCTGCGCTAAAAACACATCTTAATGAAACTATAAAAACCTTATGTCCACTGTTACTATATACAACTAGCCTATTAGAACTTAGACATTTAGACAATAATGGATCATATACTGCATCATAAAACATCAATTGCAAATGTAATAAATCACACCATTTTATAACTCCCTGTTATTAATGAAAGCTAGAGAGTTCATAATACAAACGGTCAATAACAACAACGAAACAATTCATATTCAACAGAGTTAAACTTCATAAGATTACAACAATCATTCAGAGCCCAGCTAAAACATAAATTAATTGAAACTAATGAAGTAGTTATGTTTTAGAGACCCTTTTTAAGTTATTCACACACACACACACACACACACACACACACACACACACACACACACACATTAATGTTGTTTCCAAGAACATGTACAATCCCATGTAAGGATTTATTTAATCGTTAATAGGAGATAACCAAAATGTATAGTCCCAAGAAGAGAGAAAGAGAGAGTTCATCAATAGTAACCCAATAATCAATTGTTTCACATATATCAAAAATAAGTAATAGAAGCAGACATAAACCTTTATACACTTTCTAAGAGCTTTACCCTACTAACTCAAAAAGCAAACATGCTCAAAATCGGGTCATTAAATATGTATATGTAAGGATTTATTTAATCGTAAGAGGAGATAACCAACATGTTTAGTCCCAAGCAGAGAGAAAGAGAGAGAGAATTCATCAATAGTAACCAAATAATGATCAACTGTTTCACATCAAAAATAAGTAATAGAAGTAGACATAAACCTTTATACACTTTCTAAGAGTATTTCCCTACTAACTCCAAAAATAATCATGCTCGAAATTGGGTCATTATACATATATACCAACAACAATATCCCAACACAATCATAGTGAATTAACTCCATTACATCTATGCAGGAGAGGGTTCCTTGAAACAATCCATACATTATAAAACCAATTTCCCCCAAAACCAAACATGGTTTTAAACAAACACAAAACCCATTTAATCCATGCACTCTAGTGGGTATTTCCTCCACCGTTTACTCATATGAAAACAAAATAATGAAATCAATAATGCTCAAGGAAAGAGCCATAACCAAATGATAACAACAATGCTCAAAGGAAAGCTATAACCAAATGATAACATCAATGCTCCAAGAAGAGCTATAAAAATTAAATAAAACAACAATGCTCTAAGAAAGCTATTTAACTTAACAAGTTTGTTTTCACTTCCCATAATCTCCCATTATATTTTTCCAGATTTCACATAATAATCCCAAACCAAATGGATTTAGAATAATAACAACAATGCTTTAAAAAGAGTGAACTCAAGGTCTCGGGTTATTGGCGAGTTAAAGTAGTTTGCAATCATCAGCCCAAGTTCCATTCCCATTGAGTTCATTGGATGCTTTCAATAAGTGGCCATGGGGACACCTTGAGGTAGGGGTTGAACTTCTCCATATGGACCAAGCGGGACATAGTGGGGTGCTTTGAATGCAATTGCTCAACGGACATTAAGGACCCAAGCCCACACCATGTCCCACTTAAAGAAAGTGCTCCTCCACCAGTCTAATTCATAGTTGTGATATAATAAAAGCGTTTACCTTCCAAAGTTTGAGTTTGGAGTTTGGAATAGGAAAAAGTTTTGGGAAAAAGATGGTGCAACTTAGAGAATTCAACGTTCAGCTCGGTAGGGGTGAGGTGACGGGTGGCAATCCCACTAGGGGAAGTGACGATCAAACAGGAGGAAAAACTACGACTTGCCCTGTGAAATTTCTTTCTCCAATTGGGTTCGAAGGGGACGCAAAGTTGGAGATAGCCTCGGTTGAGGTTAATCTAAAGTGTGAGGTGGATGAAGAAGTTCAGATCCTCTTGGTAAGAACAATCATTGCTAAATTCCCTAGAAAAAGAGTTAAGAATGAAGATATTTTGTAATGGTGCAATAGAGAATATGGGAGCGACATTCACATCACTTTCCTTACCAGAGGTTTTCTTTGTCCTTTTTCGGAGTGAGGAACATAAGAATGAATCTCTAAGGAGAAAGAATTTGCTCTTGGGGAGGCAGAGATTTTTCTTCTTCCTTGGTGCCCTAACTTTGATGCCTTCTCATCCTCGGTGGGAGAAATGTCAGCGTGGATCCGACTTTATGCTCCTCCTATGGAATATTGGAAGTCAAGGACTCTTTCAAAAATTTATAGCAGGATTGCTAAGGTTCTTAGGATTGATCCTAGATCTCTTAATGAAGATAAGCAAGCTTTTGTTAGGGGTTGTGTCTCTATAAACCTTAGCTTGGACCTTTCATCCAACATCTCACTCATATCCTCTTCGGGTAAATGGAATCAAAAGGTGGATTATGAAAATTTGTTCCCTAGATATTACTCATGTAACCAAGTTGGGCATTTTAAAGCCCAAGGTTCAAAGGGGAAGCATCTTGAATTCAAATCAAAATGGAGGAGATTTCAACAAAAAACGGACATTCCCCTTGGTAAAGCTTCCTTGGTTTCTCCTTTGGAACCACTAACCCCTAAAACTCTAATGTCTGACTCAAAAAAAATTCTCAAAGAATCCTCAGCCCTAGTGTCCTTAATCAACGAAGGTATTAACCAAGGTAAAGCTAACTCCCTTGTAGAATTGAATGACTGCATTAACAATTTGCAAGAAGCTAAGTTGGCCGGGGGTGTCACTCCCTTGGTTAGTAAAGTTGATGTTGAAGAAATTACAGACTTTTTGGATCTCCCTTTAATCACAAATAATCCGGCTTAATCTTAGGATGGCCTTAAATCGGCTATTTGTGGGCCGTTTGGAAAAAAAGGTAGGAAATCAAACAAGAGCAAACAAAGAAAGAAGTGGAGAATGACAAATAGAAAATTATTAGCTTCTTAAAGGATGAATCTGGGAAGGTGTAACTCCTCTCTTCATAATGAAAATCTTATCTTGGAATGTTAGGGGTTTGAACACCCCTAACGAGTAGGGTTTAGTCAAGCATTGTATTTTTTCCTTAGATGTCTACATTGTGATGATTCAAGAAATTAAGATGTTTGCTAGTGATTTAAGAAAATGTTGGTCGAAATCATGGAAAGGTTGGTCAAGTGAGTTCTTTGATGCTCAAGGTGCGTCTGGGGTCTTGGGCTTCTTTGGAAATCGGGTAAGGTACGAATTAAATTAGTTAAGCAAAAACAGAACTGACAGTTGTGCAAAGTCTCTCCTTTTGAATATCATGATGTCTTCTTTTTCTTTAATATCAATGCTCCTAGTAATGTGATCAGTAAAAGGAAACTGTGGTTAGAGAATTTTGAAGAATTAATTATTAGGAAAGATCATCTTGTTGTTCTTGGAGGAGAATTCAATGCCATTCTTTTTGAGTGAGAAAAATCGAGTGGTCTAGTAGGAAATGCTCAATCTCAATTTGATTTTAAATCCTTTGTTCAAGATAATGGACTCTCTGATATTGAACTGAAGCAAGGTTGGTTTACCTGGATTAATCGAAGGCATGGTTTTAGGTCTATTATGGAAAGACTTGATCATTTTTTTGTCAGTTTGTTATGGTCTTAGAAAGATATCTTGCTTGAAAGCTCTGTTATTCCTTGGTATGGATCAGATCATTTCCCCATCCTCTTGGCCTCCAACTTAGATAAAGCCCCTAGAAAATCCCCTTTCAAATTCGAACTCATGTGGCTTAGAGATCCTTCTTTTCTAGATTTGATTGCAACTTGGTGGCCTTCATTGAAAGTCAGGGGATCTAAAATGTTTATCCTTTCCTATAAGCTAAAATTATTGAACATGAAATTGTTAGATCAAAATAAGTCTCATTTCAAAAACATATTCTAGGAAAAAAATAGAGTTGAGAAAGAACTTCAACAACTAAATGAAAGATGATTTAATAAAAATAGAATTAATTAAATCTTATTTTTAGAGTAACTACTATACCTACTGATGTACAAATACTAATATACAACAAGACACAATCAATAAAACATACAATATGAAACCCTAAGTAAAGAGGAGAGATGATAGGACTTAGCTGATTTCTGAGTGAACATGGAGTGATCTGGGATGATGAAGTGCTAGAACAAACTGAGAGGAGTGTCACAAAGGTTTGTTGGAGGTTCTGAACTCTGAAAATGCACAGGGCAGGAGTGCCCATGGGAGGGCAAGAGGTCCTAGGCGCTTTCATCTGGATTTGAGCACTAGTGTCTAGGTAGATGCTACGGATCTTAATCGTTTAGTATCGGATAAGCTTCATTGTTGAATCTTGTTTGTCACTCTAGATTCACTATCTGATCTGCGACTATACCTGTAACCTGCAAGAAAGAAGTTCACCTGCACATACCCACAAACCACATCAAACATAAAAAGAAAAATGTAGAATGGGGAGTCAGACTGACCCTGACAGTCACCCGAAGAGTGAAATTATGACCGAGCGCTGCATGACATCTCAGACTCCATGTAGTTCTTGTGTATGTGTGTGTAGAAATGATGCCCTAGGATGCCCTTGTGTAAGTTGCACAGTGATAGCGGGCTAGATCTAGAATGTAGCAAATGTATAGAATGTGTGGAATGAAATAGAATAGACTTCCCCTCCTATGTTGTGTATGCATAAGTGATGCAACCCTTGTCCCTTGAATGAGTGCTAGATGCTCTTGTGCCTTTGAATGCAAGCTTAGATAATGATAGATAATGCTTAGTGCTTGGTCCCTCATTTTGAAAACCTAACTATGTATTGATATGATTCACTTGTTTGAATTTCGTAATTGACAACTAAAAGGCCGATTCAAAGTGACAAAAAGTAATTAAGAAGCAAAAGGGGTCCAAAATGATAAGAAAAAGGTAAAGAGGGGTAGGAGTGCTTAGGAGGATAGGAGCACCTAGTGCTAGTGTTTAGATTGGGGGCTAGTGTCTGAGGCCATAGAAAGATAAAACAGTTAAATGTCGACAAGAGTGCAAGATGTATAAAGCTAATAAAAGTGCACAAGACAAAGTAAGAAGGCTAAAGGGAGTTGTCAATTACTAGTTTTCTTGCTTAGGAATCATGTAAATGCTAGCATGCTTTTAGGACCTAGAAATGTACCCAAGTGCATAGATTTTGTGTCTACATTTTCCCCCACTTTATGTTGTTAAGTGAATACTCGATAGCATAAAGTAGATAGAAGATGCGTACCTTATGATCCTGTAGAGAGTGTGGTGAATAACATGCCGAGTGGACAAGTGAAGCGTGAAGACTAGGAAAGAGGGAAGTGGACCCTAGGGGTGAAGTGTATGCGTAGTTTGTACCTGTTGTGTTTGTATTTGTTGATGTAGGTTGCTTCTTGTTGCATATTAAAGACGGACCTGCAAAAGAAGAGCAAGAAAGTAGTCAAAGTTTTGTGTATGAGAAATCAATGTAATGCTTGTATAAGTAAGTAAAAGTATGAAAGTATGTAAAATGAATGTGTGCACCTGATGTATAAGAGTGTAAGAGATAGAGAATTTGTCTCGATTTGCTGAATTTGTTATCGATGGTGAGTTTGTTGGGCGATCTCACACCAAGAGAAGAGTGTTAGGGAGAGGTCTAATTTTTTCTCTCCTTCCATGACTGCTTCCCGAATGAGCACCATTGTAGATGGTACATCCCGATTAGTTTCGTTTGTTCTGTGTTGTTCCGTATTGTAACTGATGGTAGGAGATAGAATACATTCTATATTTGGAGGAAAGTGTTTGCTACTAGAGAACTGCGTTGAATACTGTGTTGTACTGAGAAATTTCTTGTTTCTACCCCTAGGACATTAGCCCCTAGCGGATGATACAAGTGTCAGGTCCTACTATCTGGATCTTGATGCTAGTGTCAGTACTGTGTGAGGTCCAAATCTGGTTCAAGATAGTTATGTAGTTGTGTTCTTGTGTTGTTTATGTATTGTGCTAATCTGAACTGTAGCTCTGAGCTACTGTAGGGGTGATTTGTTCAGCTAATAGATGACCCCCTCGTTTGGGGTGCATGCGACGACTGTAGGAGAGTGCGGTCCAAAGGAGAGGACCCTGATTTGATATGCATATTCGAAATGGAGATACCTGTAGGGAGTAGGGGATGTGTATGGTAGAAACCAATGCACATGAAAACAAGAGAGACTAATACCATTTGTTAGTATAAAGGCTAACATGTAATAAAAGAAAATATGACAAGCAACTAGAAAGACAAGATAGACCACGAGAAACGAGTTTTATACATGGGACATCGCTCATAATGTCACAAGACAATCAAGGCCAAAGCAACCGAAGACATACGATGATCACATAAGACATAGGGCATAACCCACAAACAATATCATATAATATCAAACAGTAGCAAACAAAGTGTATCAGATAACTATGGTTGTGCATAGTTCTATAAAGAAAATTCTACACATGAAACACCTGTTAACATGTTAGAAAGATAAATAGTATGTTAAAGTGTGTATATATCAATGAAAAATAAGTGCTAGTAAGAATTAGTAAATGATGAAACAATAGAACATGTAGTGTGTGAGAGTAGTCAAGGTAGATGCCCCCATAAGCCTTGGTGGGACTGGTAAGAGATTCAATGTTGAGCATCATACATTGTGTAAGGAGCTGTAAGAAATTTGCATTCACTTCGAGAGACCAAGTGAATGCGCATGTGTATATGATAAAGATAATGAAATAGTGAGTATCTGTCTAGCATAGTAAGCAAAGTGCAAGATATAAGTAGTATACGCTAACAAGAATAAAAACAAGCAAGATATGAAAATGTTGTATGAGTGTGATGGTGTGATATGCAAGGTGTGAAGATGGTAGGAGCAACGTTGCCCCCTAGTGGATGTGTATGAGATGAGGTTCATTTATAAATACTCCCTCAACAGTCAAGAATGAACCATAAAACAAGAGTGTGTCATTGGTAAATGAGTGTGTTGCGTGAGAATAGATGCTATAAAGATATACCGTGAAGCTTTGAGTGTGAAGCATATATGATGTGAGGTTCATGGATGAAGTAGCGCTCAACAATCAAGTGTGAACTGTAGCACAAGCGTGCATCATTAGGTAATGAGTGTGCTCCGTGAGAATAGATGTTAGAAAGATATTTCATGAAGTGTGGATGATGTGAGGTTCAATGATGAAGTAACCCTCAACAATCAAGTGTGAATCATAACACAAGAGTGCGTCATCAGGAAATTATGGTAAAATGTACCAGAGAAATGTGTGAATGATTGAAAAGATTAGTCATGAAGCACGAAGCGTGAGAGAGTGGTAGATGTTAGAGACAACTAATAGTGATGGAAGGGGGGGAAGTGTGATGCCTCCCAAGTGTGCCAGTGATGGAGATCTATGTGATGATGCCAACCAGATATTGCGATGGTGATAAGGTTTGAAATGTATCATAAGGAAGTATATGGTTGTCACGACGAGGGGTAGAAGTAAGAGTATGACCAGGGTTGGATTGTGGGTTGACATGAGGAAGTTTGAAGAGGTTAGCTATCATAGGGTGAATTGGTTGGTCTTGTTTGTTTGGTGGTTGCTAATTTGGAATTGGCAACGTTGTAGTGGAGTTGATACAAGGAGAGGATGGAGGACAAATTTTTAAAGGAGGTTACTTAGTTGGAATGGGTAACATTGTAGAAGACTTGATAGGAGGAGAGGATGGAGGATGAATTTTGAGAGGTGGTATGACATTGGGTTGGATAGATTGTGCTAAATTGAAAGGAGAGGGAACATTAGCAATGATGGAATGATTCTCACTAGACATGGAGGGATCAATTTTGGGAGCCCAATGGGATATAACAATTGAAGATGTAACAAAATGTTGCGTAGCAAATGAAATAAAACCCTGATGCTAAAGGTGCTTAATTCGTCGTTTTAAAGCATAACAATCATTGTCATGATCTCCATTAATTATGTGATAATTACAAAATGGGAGACCTATGTATTTGGCAAGCCGATATTACTCACATGTTCCCAGTGTTATCCTAATACACCCTGTTATTCACCCATTTGTGATTAATTGATTAAATTGATTAATTCATACACATTGCACCCTTTGGATTAATTAAATTAATCCCTAGTACCCTTTTAGCTAAGTTAATTATCATTTATTAATTAAATGATTAATTAATTAGTTAGTGTGTGCACATCCTAGTCAACTGCCACTCAGTCAACAACCACTTGGACTCCACATCCTCATCCTAGTTAACTACACTTCTAGAATCCTAGAAAGGTGGGGGCAATTGAATTGCACGTACAACCACCTTTCCGGATGCAACTTCTGCAATTAATTCCATTACTGCCCCTAAATGCCCTGGAACTGTTGCAACCTCCTCCAATGCTATTTTTAGCATGTGCATTCAACCGTATTCAACCAACTTCTAACTACTTCTGCCTCTATAAATTACAGGCTTAATCTCTTGCAAATCCTCTTATATTTAAGCACACTTACTTTGTCAATAATTCCATTCTAAATTTTGGAAGCAATAATCCAAATTTGGATCTAACTGTGTTCCTAGCAATTGCACCCACGTTCAGAGGCCATTCAAGAGCACCCACAAATCAATCACTTACAAGGTTATACAGCTTCAAAAGCTATTGAGGTTTGCATTGGAAGGTTACTAGAAGGTTTGCAAGTTTGTTTGTTTGTCTTTCATTACTGTAGTTTTTCCTTGTTTACATTTTAGCGCGCCCGGTGAGACCTACACCCCTCTTCCATTTTGTTTCATTTTTTCTTGTCTAATTTTTTCTGTGTTTGTGGATTTGTTTTATTAATGTTTTTGTTTGATGTGTGCATTTTTTGTTGTTCTTTGTGTTTTTTTGTGAGCATTTGGAAGCAGAGTTCTTTAAGAGAAGCAAAGAAAATTTTTACATTTTATGTTTGTTTTACAACTTTATATTGATTTCAATTATTTTGGAAATTTTGTTTAAAATTGAAAAATTCATTTTGTTTTGTGGGAAGTTGTATTTTAGGTTTTTTCAAATTTTTGTTCTAATTTTGATTTCTAAAACTTGTTTACCTTTGTGTGCAAAAGTTTGCTTGGTTAAAGTGTTTCAAGATTTATTTTGTTTGCAAAAAAAACAAAAATAAAACATTAGATTTTATTTAGTTAAAACCAAAAAACATATTTATATTTAAAAACAAAAAAAAAAAGAAAAAAAAAATTAATTTTTGTAACAAACCCTAAACTACCCCCTAACCTATCTCCCCCCTCCCCTCTCCCTCGGCCAACTTGGCCGAGTTGACTTCCCCCCCCGGCCATCCCCCCATCCCCGATCCCCCGAGCTACCCGCTAGGACCCCTCCAACCCCCCCTCCCCCTCCCCCTACACTCCCCAACTCCTACGCCCACCCAATCGGACACCCCCTCCAAGTGGATCCCCCCCTCGAGCTCCCCATTTCTCGAGCCCTAAGATTGAGTCCTAACTCGACCCCCACATCCCCCCGGCCCCCAACCGATCCAACCCAACCCCACCTCACTCCCAGTTAGCCTCCTCCCGACTTGCCTCGACCCCGTAACTCCCCTGCCACTTTGCCCCCATTCTACTCCCTACCCTGTGAGCTCCCTACGTGAGCCCGTAACTATCTCATCTATCAGCTTGACCTCCCCACCAGCTCTCTGCCGACCCCCTGCTTCTGCACCTCCCACACTCCTCGACCCACCTCGCCTCCCATCAGCCTCCACAAGAGCTCATACCATTCACAAGACTAAACCACCGCGGTTTAGCTTCCAACATAACTTAGGTTTTTTTGCTTTGAAAAAACTCGAGTTACATCTTTCAATTTTAGGTCTTTTTTCGACTTCCCATTTATGGTTTCACTTAACTTTTAGTTAATTTTTTCTTTTAGCAAATTTTTTTAAGTTTTCTTTTTATTTGTTTTTTTAGGTTCTTCGTTTAGTTATTTTTTTATTTTTATGTTAATTTTATTTAATTAAGTTTTTTTTTTATTAATTTATTTAGATAATTTTTTTTAATTAACTTTAATCATTTGTTGGTTAGTTTATATTCCCTTTAATTAGTTCATTTTATTAATTAATTAGTTTGGTTTACTTATTATTACTTAGTTTAATTATTTTATTAGGTATTTTAATTACATTAGGTCCTTTATTTTTTTATTTTCGTCATTTTATACAATTGGACTAATTGTAAACTTGTTTTTAGGGCTATTGATCAGCATTTTTAATCAACTTTTTTTCGCTTTTTAGACTTTTTCTCACCGTATCATCACTTTGGACCCCTTTTATCATTTTTTTCATCATTGCATTACATTTAACACTAATCATGAAAACTTGCTAAACTAGGGTTACTGGATGTTTCGGTCCACTTTTAATTGCTTTTTAGCCATTTTGTAGACATTTTATTGTTTTTTAACTAGAACTAACACTTTGTAACATGTTTTTCTTGTCTTTCCTTTGTCATTTTTTTTGTTTTTGGTAAGACTAATCACGATCATGTGTATGCTCTTCCCTCGCGCTGTCTAAGTGATTTTGGGATTCAGAAACGTGGTTGTTTCTTTTTGCTTTTGGGGAATTAACACATTTTCACTTAATCAAAACTTGTTTGCATGTATTCTCTTTCCTTGCACTTTCTAAGCGATCTAGGAAATCAGAAACAGAAAATTGCTTCTTTTGTCTTGGCCTCTACCTACTTCCGGTGAACCTTCTAATCCTTTCTTGCAGTACCCGCTCTTATGAAGGTTGATAAAATATTTAAAAAACTACTAACTACAGGTTGCCTTTGATCGTGAACTTCAAACTACTAATAAGTTCAAAAATTGCTGATAAATAAATAAAACCACATTTTTAACATTGTATTTGCAGGTTCAGATAAGGGTAAAAACCCGTCCACATAACTAGGAGAAGTCCCTTTGGCATAAGCCTTAAAAAACAAGAGGGATTACCACAGGAACCCCAAAGTAGTCAGCACATTGAGGGATCTAGCTGACGAAACAGGAACCTTTTATCCTAACTGACTAGTAAAGCCTTGTGAGTTAGAGTCACAGATATCCAGTAGTGGCGACCCCAGTGCGATTCATTCTGAGAAAGATCTTTGCTCAGGGTTTCAAAGGGGGTAAAGTAAAGCCATCAGCTAGCAATAGCATCATGCTCGCTTGATATACTGCTGACACCTAGTTGAGAGAACCACCTAGGAAGCCACGCCTTGTCCAAGCCAATCTAAGGTAGAGGCCAAAACTTTCACTTCATCATTTTTCATTTTTCTCGTGTGTTACACACTTGTGTTTCACTTTTTTCATTCACATTTTCTCTCTCATCCACCTTGTCACTTTGTAAATGTGTCTAAGTCTTGGGTTATGGACATCCATATCCACACTTGAGTACTTTCATTTTCATCTAAGTCTTGACATCGTGATACTCACTTTATCACGTCAAGAACCCTCTTGATCACCTTGATCTTTCATTGTCGTAAGTCTTAAGTTTAATGTTATCTTGTTAAAATCTAAGCATTCCATATTCTTAAATCGTCACATTTCACATTCACTTTGTTGACTTGTTGCATTTTTCACTATCTTTCTCTCATCATCTTACGTCATCACATTGTACATTCACTTTGTTGAATTGACGACATTCTTCTATCTCACTTCCATCACTCTTACATTGTCACATTTCACATCCACTTTGTTGAGTTGTGACATCTTCCATTTTTCACCTATCATCCTATGTTGTCATACTTCGCAATCATTTTGTTGCATTTTTCGACATCATCATTATTTCTTCACTTCTCTCTTTAAAGCATCACTTTTCTTTGATTTGAGATCACTAATCCATTATTTCCCCTTGTCTCTTATCTCCATTTTTGTGAGATTCATACCTTTTCATCATCTTTATTCACTTCTTGTGATGACATTCACTTTGTCGTTCTTTTAGTCCCCTTTTTTGTACTTGGTGTCTCCTCTTTCAAATTTTGTTTCACTCTTCAACTTTTTGTTAAGTCTCTTTCCTCTTAACACATTTTTGAGAAAACTCATTAAGTTAAGTTGAGCATCATCCATCGTGTTTTAAGTCTCCTCTTGTTGCACTTACTTTGTCGCAAGTTTAGCACACTAACCTTTTGTCTCTTCCCTCTTTACATTCACTTTTGTAAAGTGTCGTGAAGCCATTTAAACTCCTTCACCTTTCTTAGCACTCATTTTTCTAAGGCTCATATAAACTAACATTTAACTCATCTTCCACCTTAACATCACCATTTTGTTAAGTGTTGTGAAGTCCACCTTCTTTGTCACTCTTATCACTCATTTTGATTAAGAGTTTATCACATTCACACTTCAAGTCTTCCACCTTAACATTTTTTGTTAAGTTTCTCTTAACACTCTCTTAACACTCATAGTGTTAAGAGTTAACCCTTTCACATCTCTTTGTCACTCTTATCACTCATTTGTTAAGAGTTGACCATGTTCACCTCATCAAGCCTCTTCCCTCTTAACATTCATTTTTGTTAATGGTCGAGCACATCTAACCTCATCTAGTCCCTTTCCTCTTAACTCTCATTTTGATTAAGAGTCAGGCAATCAACTAACCATTTTCACTTCTTCCCTCTTAGCACTCATTTTGCTAAGGGTTGAGCCTTTTCATCTTCTTCCCTCTTCCATATTAGCATACACTTTGCTGTATGTTGAGTTTTCTATCACACCTCTTCTTGTTCCTCCCCTCTTTCAACAATGGTGGGAACACGACATCGTGATTATAGTCCTTTACAATGGGAAGAAAGAAATCCTTTCCATATCAGCCCTGATGAAGAGGATGAAGACCAACTTAAAAATCCTTCTATCGACGCCACTTTACGACAAAACAAAGACCAATTCCTTCTTCGTCTCCTTGCAATGGGAGCAAGATTTCCCTCGGACTTTGATGAGGATGAATTGAAAGCCTTAAAAGGACAACCTAAATCCCCTAAGGGTCCACCACCTGAATCAAATAAACATGATGATGAAGGACCAAGTAAAACAAATGCCAATGATAAAGGAAAATCTAATGCTTCGTCCTCTAATCCCAACCAAGCCTTGCTTGATCAAATCAATGCAATGGCAAAACAATTGGCTCACCTATCCTCTACAGTCACTAAGAATGATACCAAAGGTATCGAACACACAAAGAAAAGTGACGAAAAATTCAAAAATCATTCTGAGACCAATAACAAGAACAACAATCATACGAATGATAAATCACCATTCATCCCACAAACTAATTCACCATTTTCTCAAGAGTGGAAAATGATGAAGGACACCATTTCGGGCATGCAAAAACAACACAAACAATTCAATTTTGATGAATTGTGTCCATACCCTTTTGACATGGACATCTTACGCATACCCTTCCCACGCTCTTTCAAGACGCCTAAATTTGACAAATACAAGGGAAAAACTGATCCTAGAGAGCATGTCAAGGAATTTTTCATGGCATGCCAAGAGGTGGCTTATAACGATATCTTTCTCTTGCGCCTCTTTCCTAAGAGTCTAGGTGGACAAGCTTTGGACTGGTTCTTACACCTTCCAAAGGGATCTATCTCTACCTTCATAGACCTTTCTGAGAAGTTTGTCAAACACTTCTCTTTCAACCTTGATTCTGAAATAACCATGATGGATTTTTGCAATGCCAAACAACGAAAAAATGAGAGCTTTGCACAATTCTTACAACGATGGTGAGGAATCGCAAGTTGATTCCCATGTTCAATCCCTGAAAAATAGATGGTTAGCATCTTCATCCCTAACCTTAATGATGAGTTATCCTTTCACATGCAGATGCACTGCCTCAACAACTTTGAGGAAGTTATCGAAAAGGGAACTCAAATTGAAAAAACCCTCATTTCTAAAGGCTTGATCAAGCCTCATTATAAAGACAATGGGCACAATCATAATCATCACAACAATAATAATCCTAACACTTCTCATGATAAACCTAGGTACATCAACCACAACCATATTGTTGTCAATGATAATGTCACGAATAATCGTAATGTGCACAACTTATAGAATAATCAATTAAAATAGATTAAGTCTAAACCATCTGTCACCATTCCAAAAAGAGAAACCTTTCCTCCTCCTCATGATTACAATCGAAGACAATATATAGATTTGGGGGAATCTCTTTCAAGCATCTTAAAACAACTGGTAAGTGCCAATATGGTCACTTATCCTATTACGCAACCCTTCCCTGAAGGTGAACCTAAGCCAGGTTGGTATAGACCTAACACATATTGTGATTTTCATCATATAATGGTCATCAAATAGAAAAAATGCAAACAACTTCACAATTACATCCAAGACCTTGTTGATAATGGGCACATAGTGGTTGTAGACCTACCACCTAACATGATACAAAGGGAAAATCTCATGAACATGGTGAATCGAACAAAGTTGATCATAAATCCATCATTTCTTGTATTGAAGACACTACTCTGCACAATTTGAACATCAATTTACACCTCTCAGAGAGAGTCTATCTAGTGCCTTTCAATAATTAGTAAAGGCTAACATGATTGAATATCCACCTACAAGACCCATTTCTAACAAGGAACCCAATCCTACATCATACAATGCATCTGAATATTGTGAATACCATCACATGCATGGCCATTCTACTGATAATTGTACACCTCTTTGTCATTATGTCCAAGACTTAATTGACGATGGAACCATTTCCATAAAGCTTGACGACGAAGCTCTCGCAACTGATGACACATCAACTTCCACAACTTCTAATGAAGATTGATTGTTGTCCCCACTTCTATGTACATACTGACATTCCATGAGATCATGACAAAGGTCAAGTATCTCTCCCCTTCAAACCAATCTATTTCTTCTACATATTTTCTTCCTTTAGTCCAAACAGACATTGAACCTATTTCTGAAAACAATCTTCTAACACCTAACGAGAGCTTGAATTTTCTCCAAGACTCTCTTTCAACCCTTGACATAATAGAAGAGGGTCCATCATCAAGCACAATTGAGCTTGATTCCATTCTTTCCATTCCAGATCCTACGCCTAACATCTCTAGTCTTGTTTTCAAAATACAACCACAACAAGCTTGGACACTTGCAACAATGCAACCTTCTATGTCCATTACACCTCAAATGATCAATCTTGCAAGCATCTCATCAATGATGCTTCCCATCTATCAAGGCATATACATGAGTACATTATTTGAGGTATGTATACCCAGGAATATCCTTATACAACCTTTTCAAGCTTTAATTGCAAATCTTTTGTCAAATCAACTAATTCACAACCTAGAAGGAGTAACTTTGAATATCTCCTCTCTATGGCCTATAAGGAGCCTTGGGTATACATCTAGAGATCCATCCTTATTTCCTCACTCTTTCGTTCATAGGTGAATATGAATCTCAACATATTCCCCACATTGACAATCTTCTTCTAACATCACATATGTCTTTCGATCTCATCGAAGACTTATCTAATCATGCATCCTTTGATTTGGAACCTGTCCTCCCAAGTCTAGTACTTCAGGACCCATCAAATCATTTGATTCACTCCTTTGACTTGGCTCATGTCTTTGGATTTCCTCTTTTGACTTGGACTTTTTCCTCCCAAGTATTGTATTTCAGGACTTATCAAATCTTTCGATTCCCTCTCTTGACTTGGATTTCATCTGCACAAGTCTTATATCTCAGGACCATTCAACTTCAATAAACATGGACCTCTTTCTTGATGAGTCCATTTCAAATCCTCATCCACCAACATTCAGAAAACTTAAAAAGCATAAAAAGAGATAAAACTCCATATTAAAGCATTGTTTGCAAGTCAGAAATGGAAAAGTGTGTACAAATAATGTTAAGCATTCCATCTACTAGAAGAGATCTTAATCATACCATTATCATATATTCACCTTCTTCACTTATTACGACACAGGTTAACCTTGTTCCTATTGGGCATTATGTGTCTCATCTTTGTTATGGTTTCTACCATTTCAAATCTTTTTACCTACAGTTTTGTCTCAAAGCTTACTGATGGCAACTCCTCCTTTCAAATAAGCTCTCTCTTTAACAGAAAGCACTAAACTTCTTTACCTGGTCCTTTTTGACTGCCCATCTCAATCTATGGTGTTGAACCCTTGCATCTTACTAGTTGCATGAGGTTGAGACTTGGGGGCATAATGTTCCTTCCCAACAAGCACACTATCAACATACAAGGAAAATTAAATCAATCTAAAAATACAAAAAAAAAACTATAAAATCATTACACCTTTCATCCTTCACAGTCTTCGGTGATAAGCCCATACTTCTTACTGGCAGTATGAGACTGGGAACAGAGAAATCCCTTACTCACCTACATTTTGTCTTCGGTGTTTAGCCCTTGCCTTTTACTAATGGCATGGTGCAACATGTAGGGCGTCCTTCAAAAAAAATAAAAAATCAATTAACCAATAAAGCCTTTATGAAATCTTAATCAAAGTGCTTAATCAAATAAAATCCCCAGAAGTAATTTAGCTGCTCATGTTAAAGAGAGACAACAATTCCTTCAACCAGATTTTTCCAATCAGTAGGCCATCTATGATCTAAGTCGAGTCAAAACCTATAAAGTGGAATCATCTTGGAATTGGTCAGATAATCTTGACTAGAGATGAGTTACATTTTTCTCATATGGATCATTGTTACACCTTGTGTCATCACATCCATTATCTTCACTTTCATATCACTATTCATCTCATTTTCACATCCTTCTTGGCTCTCGGTGATGAGCCCTCACATCTTCCTAGTTGCACGGAGCCACGAGTGGAGTGAAACACCCTATCATTTTATCATCTACATTTCTGCCAATGGAATGGAATGCTTTTAATTATTTGCACCTACTTTCAAGCAGTGTACCCTTTTTACAAGTTGTACAAAACTACAAAAAAACATTCAAAAATTGTCTCAAAAATTACAAAAAATAATATAAAATTGTTCAAAAATCCAAAAAAATAATTTAAAACTATCACAATCAAAACATTCAAATAATGTTTGACCAAACTTTCAGCAACTGGATAACACAGTTCAACAATTTCACCTTTTGACGACGCTCCTCATGATCATTCCAAATCATCTTTTGAAAATCATATTTATTTCCCGTGGTGTATATCTATGCTTGAGGCAATCATTTACCCTTTCGCAATATAACTTTTCTTGGGGCACATTTGGATTTTACATTTTAATCCAATTACAGATCAAACTTCAATGGGATCCGACAAGAGTATCTTTTGGAGTATCTAAGTATCACTCCACTCTTCGGCCCAATCCAATCCTCTCACGTTCTAAGCTATCACTTGGGGGCATTCAAATATGTCTAGTTCTTCAATGTGGAACACATTCAAAGTGTCATTAGACATTTTTTCTGCATGTTGTGTTGTATTGTTGCAGTTTGTCAACATTGTGACGATGCTTTTGCTTCTTTAAGTTTATTAAATTTTGTTGTACTTTGTTTTCCTTTACTGTAGACCAATTGCAGGAAATTTACTTGCATCTTAGTTCACATATAAATTTGGTGTTGTTCCTTCCTGTTCATATTGGGTTTGTTTTCAATGCTTGTTTTGTGTTTTCTTGTTGCGTGCATGTGTTGTGTTTTCCTCCTGGTTTATTTAAGCCATGGAATGTTTTCCTTTTTTGTGTGTATTCATGTTTGTTTGCATTTCTTTGCATTTTTCAAATCAAAAAATTTCAAAAATTCAAAAAAAAAAATCAAATATTTCAAAATAAAAAAATCTAATATTTCAAAAAATCTAAAAATTACAAAACTTTTGAAAAACATTCACTTATCATAGAAATCCTACAATTGGAAAACCCTTGAAGTGAATCTTTCAACATCTCAATACAATCTTGATAAATGTCATACCTTTATCTATTACCCTAGTGATCGTTCTAATCTTACAACTATCACTTTCTTCCCTTTGCATGATATGCTAACTCTGCTTGGGGC
Organism: Taxus chinensis; assembly: GCA_019776745.2. NCBI lineage: Eukaryota > Viridiplantae > Streptophyta > Pinopsida > Cupressales > Taxaceae > Taxus > Taxus chinensis. The sequence goes on along the minus strand of CM034155.1, from coordinate 156,043,962 downwards.
AAGTCACAAAATTGTTTTTCCTTCGTGATATAACTTCACCTGGGGAATTTTAAACTTTGATCATTTGCACAATGGATCCAACAAGAGTGTCATAAGGAGTCGCTTTAACTCCACTCTTCCAGTCTGATCCTATTCCCACTTGGGAGCATTTGCATCTACTTAATCATCATTGTGGCACACATTAGGGGCATAGTTGATTGTCTTCTTTTTCGACTTTGTGTTGCATTGTTGGTGTTTACTTTTTGGACCACTTGCAAGTAGTGTGATTACATCTTGGTTCCTTTATAACCCTGATGCTTGCACCTACTATGTATATTGGGTTTGTTTTCCTTTTTATCTTTTCTTTGTTGTGTGTGTTTGTTTACGCGCATCTGGGTTAACCATCTTGATTCTTTCATAATCATGGTGAAAACTCTATTGTGCAACAACAAAAATAAGGTTTCTCTAAAATTATTCTCCAAATGAAGCTCATGCTACGAGCACAATCCTTTTCCCATCCTTGTTCCAATCCCTTGTTTTCCTTCCTATCAAGCGGTTGTCCACCACCTTGCTGCGTCATCCACCCACTTGAGGGGGCATTCCTCTACCATCCTACTTGTTGGGGCATCCTAATGCTTCATTTTGTTGGGGCATCCAAATGCTTCACAATTTTCCACTCATTGATCTGCATGTGTCTACTATCTTTAAAGAACTATTACTTCACAATAACACTTTAAAGAGGGACAAAATGTAGACACCCCAAAATTACTCACATGTTCCCAGTGCTATCCTAATACACCTTGTTATTCACCCATTTGTGATTAATTGATTAATTCATACACATTGCACCCTTTGGATTAATTAAATTAATCCCATGTACTTTTTTTAGCTAAGTTAATGATCATTTATTAATTAATTAGTTAGTGTGTGCACATCCTAGTCAACTACCACTTAGTCAACAATCACTTGGACTCCACTTGGACTCCACATCCTCATCCTAGTTAACTACACTTCTAGAATCCTAGAAAGGTGGGGGCAATTGAATTACACATACAACCACCTTTCTGGATGCAACTTCTGCAATTAATTCCATCATTGCCCCTAAATGGCCTGGAACTGCTGCAACCTCCTCCAATGTTATTTTTAGCATGTGCATTCAACCCATTTCAACCAACTTCCAACTACTTCTGCCTCTATAAAATGCAGGCTTACTCTCTTGTAAATCCTCTTGGATTCATAACATACTATCAATAAACTTCTGCTATAAGCATTTCCAAGCCAGATCTTTGTGTTCGTAGCAATTGCACCCACGTTCGGAGGCCATTCAAGAGCACCCAAAAATCAATCACTTTACAAGGTTATACAACTTCAAAATCTATTGAGGTTTGCATTAAAAGGCTCCTGGAAGGGTTGCAAGTTTGTTTGTTTATCTTCCATTCACTGTTACTTTTCAAGTGCAAATGGATTGATTGGTTATGGTGGTAGGACCAATATAGCCATTAGAGAGACGATCGAAGATGGCACTTACTTATGTAGATGGCATATTGTGAGGGAGGTACATAGTATCTAGGGATTTTTAGAGAACATCTTTACAAGGTGGGTCCATTTGAAGTAATTGATGCTAGGAGACTTGAGGAGCCATGCAAGAAAATTAGATAGAATAGGAAAAATAAGGATCCAAATGTTTGATCATGAGTGGGGTTCATCAAATTATTTAATAAAAATAGAATTATTTAAATCTTATTTTCAAAGTAACTATTGTACCTAATGATGGACAAATGCTAATATACAACAAGACACAAGCAATAAAACATATACAATATGAAACCCTGAGCAAGGAGGAGAGATGATATGACTTAGCTGAGTTCTGAGAAAATAGGAAGTGATATGGGCTGATGGGCTGATGAAATGTTGGAACAGGATGAGAGGAGTGTCACAGAGGTTTGTTGGAGGTTCTGAACTTTGAAAACGCACAGGACAGGAGTGCCCATGTGAGGATAGGAGCACCTAGGCACTGGAGTCTGGATCTAGGTGTTGGTGTCCAGGTAGATTCTACGGATTTGGATCTTTCATTGTAAAACAAACTTCGTTGTCAATCCCTGTTTGTCGCTCTGAATTCGTTGTCTGATTTGTGACTGTACCTGTAACATGTGAAAAAGAAGTTCATATGCACATACCCATAAACCACATCAAACTTAAAAAGTAAAATGCAGGATGGTGAGTCGAACTGACCCCTACGATCACCTTAAGAGTGAACTTATGACTGAGCATTGCACTACATCTCAAACTCCATGTAGTTTTTGTTTGTGCGTGTGTTTGTAGAAATGATGCCCTAGAATGCCCTTGTGCAAGTTGCACAGTGATAACGAGCTAGATCTAGAATGTAGAAAATGTATAGAATGTGTGGGATGAAATAGAATAAACTTCCCCTCCTATGTTGTGTATGCAGAAGTGATGTAACTCTTGTCCCTTGAATGAGTGTTAGATGGATGCCTTTGATGCTCTTATTCCTTTGAATACAAGATTAGGTGATGATAGATAATGCTTAGTATTTGGTCCCCCATTTTTAAAACATAACTATGTATTTATATGATTCCCTTGTTTGGATTTTGTAATTGACAACTAAAAGACCCACCCAAAGTGAAAAATAATAATTAAGAAATGAAAGGGGTCCAAAAGGATAATAAAAAGGTAAAGAGGGGCATGAGCGCTTGGCGCTAGTGTCCTGACAGGGTGCTCATGTCTGAGGCCATAAAAAGATAAAACCGTTAAATGTTGACCAAGAGTGCATGATGTATAAAGCCAATAAAAGTGCAGGAGAAAAGGTAAGAAGGCTAAAGAGAGTTGTCAATTACTAGTTTTCTTGCTTAGGAATCATGTAAATACTAGCATGCTTTTAAGACCTATAATGTACCCAAGTGCATAGATTTTGTGTCAACAAAAACATATTTCAAAATGGTATGGGTTAAGATGAATTTCTAAAAGAAAAGGATGTTATGGGAGAATTAGGTAAACTTTGGCTTAGGGAACAAGTGTTTTGGAAACAAAAATCCAGAGAAAAATGGCTTAAGGAAGGTGATAAATATATAAAAGTTTATCATGTCTCTGTCAAAGCAAGAAGAAATGAGAACTTCATCTCCAATATAAAAATTTCAACAGTGAGGTAATTTCTTATCAAAGGGGTATACAACAAGAAGCTATTAATTTCTTCTCGAATCTTTTGTGAGAGATCTCCATTCTTTTCATTATCTGTAGGAGGATCTCCTGAATAATATCCCTCGGATTGTTACTTTGGATTAGAATAAGGTTTTTATGTACCCTTTTTCCATGGAGGAAGTGAAGAATGTGGTATTTTCTTTAGAGCAAAATAAAGCCTCAGGTCCTGATGGCTTTCCTGTTGATTTCTTCAACTATTTCTAGCATATTGTAGGCAAATATGTTTGGAATGCAGTAGAAGAATCTAGAAAATCTAGGAGGATACTTAAAAATCTGAATTGAACTTTCATTAGTCTTTTCCCTAAGAAGGATATACCATATTCTTTTGATGATTTCAGGCATGTTTCCTTGTGTAATACTTCTTATAAAATAATTTCCAAAGCCTTTGCTATGTGCCTCAGGCCTTTGCTTGACTCCTTAATTTCATCTGAACAGATTGGCTTTGTCCTTGGTAGATTGATTTTTAAAGGTACTATTTTAGCTCATGAATTGATACACTTGCTTTCCAATAGCAGGAATCTAGGTATGATGCTCAAACTCAATATAAGTAAACTTTATGACTGGGCAAATTAGATATTTTTAAAGAGAATTCTATCTAAGTTTGGCTTTTCTCCATGTTTTTGTGATTGGATCTTTAGTTGCATTTTCAGCCCCTTTTTCTCTTTTCTGGTGAATGGTCTTGTTGTAGGTTTTTTTGGTAGCATCAGGGGGATTCGTCAAGGTGATTTATTGTCTTCCTTCCTCTTTATTTTGGTGGCTGAAGCTTTGGGGATGACTATTAAGTAAAAAGTCAGTTTTGGTAGTTTGAAGGGTCTTCAAGTGACGACGGATGTTGATCCTCTGTCTCATCAACAATTTGCAGACGATACCTTGATTTAAGAAGCTAAGGAATTTAAAGCTATTTTTGATGCCTATTCAGCTGCTGCAGGTCAAGAAATTAGCTTGGCCAAATCTACTATATTCTTTTTCAATGTTTCTAAGAGGTTGGAAAGGAGAATTCAAGAGGTTTTTGTTTTTAATATTGGGAAGTTGCCTCTAAAATATTTGGGGTCCCTCTTTTCACTAGTGCCAGACATCCCTTATTATGGTCCAATCTGATCAAGGAATTTGAAAGTAGGCTGCAATATTGGAAAGGAAAATGGCTATCTTTTGCTAGTAGGTTATTGTTAATTTAGACGGTTCTGAATGCCCTCCCCATATATCTGAGTTCTATTTTGAAGATCCCTAAATATGTGTTAGCAAAGATCATCAAAATTATGAGAACTTTTCCATGGAAAGGTACAAATGAGGCTAAGAATATTTCGTTGGTTAAATGGGAGGTTGTTTCTCTTCCAAAAGATTGCAAAGGAGATAGAATTTTGGATATTGAGAAACAAAACTTGGCTCTTGGGGCTAAAATGGTGTGATAACTCCTCTCTAATCCTTAAAGTGTGTATGGTAATAGTGTAGGATTTTTTTTTAGAGCCCCTCTCCCAGAGGCTCTTCTCATAATTGAAAATCATCCTAGAGGCTCTCATATTTGGAACTTCATTCTCTCTTACAGAAGGTTGTTTAATAATTCGATGTCCTTGGTCATTGGAAATAGGGAGCAAGCCCAATTTTGGGATGAACTTTGGAATGGTCATCCTGCTCTTTGTGAAATTCTTGCCCTTCAGGATCTCCAGAACTTGTTCATTCCATTGTGGGGTTCTAAGGTTAAAAATTATGGACATCAGTCCTCCCATCCCTCCCCTGTCTTTATATGGAAGGATCTAATAGATGTTCAAGCCCTTGAAGATTTCAAATCCCTTCTAAAATAAAAATTCGTGAAGAGATCTTTTTTCCCATCCTCTAACTAGGATAGGATCATTTGGTCAACTACAAGCTCGAGTGTGTATTCTACTTAGTTTGGATATAAGAAATTGGTTATGGAAGAGGGCTTTATGGAGAAATAATGGAATTTTTGCTTGTTCGAATTCTACCCACCTAGGGCTGGTGCCTTTGCATGGATTTCTTTTAAAGGAAGAATTCTAACTTAGAAGCATAGTCAACTAAAAGGTAAAGTTGACCTTACTAGATGTGTATTATGTTATGTTGATGAAGAATATTTAGATCATCTTTTGTTTCATTTCCCTTTTGTTGTTAAATGTTGGAATTAATTATGTGCTAAATTGAAATTTCCATGGGTTCAACCTAGGACTCTTTATGGGGTTCGTCTTGCCTGGCCTAGTTATTGTTCCAAGGATGCTTTGGTTTCAATTTGGGGTTGCAATCCCTTTCTCCTAATTTGGCATATTTTGTGGGAGAGAAACAAAAGATTATTTAGGGACAAGTTTAGCTCTATTTCCTTTGTGTTGAATAGATTAGAAGTTGTCATCTCAAAAAAATTCTCTTCTCACTAGAAAATTGGGAACTCCTTTTCCAACAAGGATAGAGAGATTCTTAGAAAATGGCCAAAGATCATTAAACCTTCTGAAGGCTTTGGATCTCAATCCATTCCCAAAACCTTGCTTAGGAGGTCTGTTGTTTGGTTGTTTCCTCCTCTTGGTTTCTTTAAGCTAAAATTTGATGGAGCTTCCAGAGCTAATCTTGGACCATTGGGTGTTAGGTATATTATTGGAAATGCCAGAAGTGAAATTGTAATTGTTGGTTCTTTTAAAATTTAAAATGGTTCTTGTAATCTGGATGAAATCCAAGCCTTGGAAAGAGGCTTGTTTTTGGCTAATAATCTAAATATCAGTAAGTTGTAGATCAAAGGAAACTCCCATATTATAGTTAATGCAGTCATTAAGGAGAAGTCTTTATCTTGGAAAATTAATTTAATGTTACGTAAGGTCCATATCACATAACTTTCGGGAGACTAATAAGGAAGTTGATTTTCTTGCTAACGGGGGTATTAATCAAATAGAGGAAGAAAATATTGGCAATAATTTTAATGAATGGCATGATTTTGACACCCTTTTCAATGATGGTCTATCGGTATTGTCAAAGCATGCAAATTATTTTCCATGTATGCGAATGCTAGGTGCTTCCATATATCTACCATTTCACCATATTATTCCAAAGTTCTATTTGGGTTTTAGTTCTCTCTTTTGTGGATATGGAAAGCCCAATGTTTCCTTTTTTACAGTTTTCAAGGGATGAGCGAGAAATGACCTTCTGTATGAAAATAAACTGGATGCATTTGAAATCCATCTTTAAGTTTGGAATGATACAAGACTTGGAGGAAATAGAAAGTATTATTGGGGAGGAATATCTTATTCTAGAGGGTCATCCGAGGGTTAATTTTGAGGTTGTTGCCACTATTGTCAGTCACCTGTTAATTATACACCCTATCAAGGAATGGGCGATGGAATTGGGCCAACATTGGATTTGGCCTACACATCGGTTGGAATGGAGGAGGCAATTGATGAAGTCATGCTTACTTCTTGGCCTCTTCTTTCGAAGGCTTGAATAATCAAAGAAGGTTTGGTGGATCGTGGTGCTTTTCTTGAGCTCAAGAATCATTTTGTTTCTTTTATGGGATTTGTTGAATCGATTATCAAATTTTAAAAAGTAAGGATTCAGGGCATGTTCTGATTAATTGTTTGGATCTTAAAGCCCTTACTGCTCCTCTGAAATTGGAACCAGGTTGTTGGGATAAGATGCACAATCAGGGTTGCGAGGCTTTTTCTTGGTTGAAGGCTCAGGCAAAAAATGGAAATTTGAATCTCTTCACAACTCTTGTTTTGTCCTCTAGTTTCCATCCTTTTGTTGTGGAAGTGATCGAGGTGTCATCTAATTCTGAAGATTAATGGTTCCTATTGTCTGTTCAATATTTATATAATGAGTATATATAGTGATGTATAATGTTTGGTTATTAGTAAGTTTTTCTATACCTAGTAGGGTTGGGGGTTAAGTGGTTCAATATAGTTATGTCCCCTTTCTTTTTGAAAAGTCCTTAAGTCATACTCATTTTGGTTTTCTTGTGTCGAAAGTATAATTTTTGGAAAGCTCTTCACGATGTATATTTTAATGTAAAGGGAAAAGGTCCCTTCAACCCTTGTTTATCTATAAAAAAGTCTCTAAAAAGAGCTGGAACAAACTTCCTTTTGTTTTCCAAATCAAAATCCAAAATGTATTCAGAGAAGGAACAACAAAAACACTGCTGAAAGGAAGGAGCTATAAACTAAATGATAACAACCATGCTCAAAGAAAGAGTTGTAACCAAAACAAGTTTTTATTTATTTAACTCAACTCTTTTATCATTTTATAGATCTAATAATACCCAAACCAAAAACGCATTCCCTTTCCAATTTTTCACATATTGATCAAAACCCAAAACGTATTCAATTCTAGATTCCTCATAATAACCCAAAAATCAAAATGTGTTCATAGAAGGAATGATAACAACAATGATCTATAAAGAGCTATAAAACTATCAAATCATTTTTATTTCATAAACTATCTCCTTATTTTAATTTCCCATATTTCTCATACAATGATAAAAAACAAAACATATTTATTTATCATATTTAACATAACATTCCAAACCCAAAACCGTTTTCAAAATGATAACAACAAAGATATAAAAAGAGTTATAAATCTCTTATCTTATTTTCCATATTTAATAAAGAAACCAAACCTAAAACGTACTCAAATTTCAATAATAAACCAAAGCCAAAAACACATTCAGATTCTTCATAATCATCCAAACCAAAATTGTATTTAACTATATCATTAAAATAACAACAAAGGAAAAGAGTAGAAAAACCCATGCATGTGTTTCTTACCTCCACTCTTCTCTGCAATTTTACAATTTGAAAGCTTCACAACACCACAAAATCTTCCAATAACATATTCAAGTAGTAAAAACGTCATGTTTACTAGAGATAACATCAATAAATCACATGCAACAGTCACCAAACAAACTTCCCCCAAAAACTCCATACACAGACCCAAACCAAGCTTCCAAAAACCAAAATGAAAATGAAACAATACGTTCAATGCACGTCTTACCTTCTCAAGGAAGCTAACGGTTTCTAAGGTGTCTACCCACATTAAATTCACAACAGACCTCTTAATTTTCGTGCCACGTGGTGGCTTAAACCATAAACCTCCATAACAACAATTACCAATATGTCAAATAACTTAGATTATAACGTAAGTTTACAAAACCAACCATCTCACACAGTGGGGCATCACAATCCCACATGCCCATCCAAACCAAACTTAACTCCATAACATAGAGTTTAAGTAGTTTAATGACCAATTTACATGCCATTCAATCACTTTATTAAATCGTCAATAAACATTTCGTTACTTGATAATTTATAATGCAAACAAAATAAAACACACATTAACAAGGTGGAATTAACATTCTTAATAAACCAATAGATGAATTTAATGAAATCAAGGATGTTACATACTTCGCCAATAAAATAATCATTGTTCGGATGATTATAATAATTGCTAATATATCCATCATAAGCGGAATTCATAAATAATAGTGTAAAACACAATTCAGTTTTGTCATAAATTGGAAATTTCTAGAATTTTAACCAATCAAAGTTCTAAAACTTGGTTGTATCAGTTTTATCTCAGCAAGTAATTCCCAAAAAGTCTTTGAGCATGGCTTAAATTGTCACTTATTTATAATAAGTATTGAATAGTTTCTAATGAATTCATCACAAATTATAAAAATACAGTTGTGTTTACTTACATAAGAAAGGAAAAATAATCATTATATCATTCATATTCTCCCAAGTTGTGTTGTTCTCAGACTATTGATCCCATTAGACCTTTCATTGAGCATCTTCTCGATTTATGAGATGCAATTTACGAGTTTCCAACACTTTTATTGGTTCAACTACGATGATTCCCAGGTCCTAAACCTATAGTGAGTTCCAATTAATGATATGTAATATATCAAAAACATACTTTTTAAACAAAGAAATATGGAAAACATTGTGCATCCTGGACAATGCGGGAGGTTAGGCTAATATGTAAGCCACCGGATTTATAACTTCTATGACTTCAAAGGGTCCTACATACCTAGGAGATAACTTAGCAACTTTTCCAAATCAAATAGAGCTCCTTTTCGGTTTTAACCAAAAAAAGACCTTGTCTCCTTTCTCAAATTTTATATCAATCCTTTTCAAATTAGTGTAGCTTTTCTACCTATTAGTATCTTCTTTCAACCGCTCATGAATGAGCTTAACTTGCTCTTCCATTTCAGTCAACATTTTCAGACCCACCACCTCTTTGTCCTCTGTGCAATCCCAACTAATAGGATTTTTGCACTTTCTGCCATACAATGTTTCAAATGGAGTCATTTTTCAACTAGGCATGGTAAGTGTTATTGTAGACAAATTCAACCAATGGTAGCTATTCTTCCCATTTATATTGTTGTTCCATGCAATACATTCTAATCATATCATCCAAAACTTGGTTCATTCTTTCTATTTAACCATATGTTTCAGGATGGTAAACCGAGCTAAAATTCAATTTTGTTCCCAACGCAGAGTTAAATGTTTTCCAAAACTGAGAGGTCATCCTTGGATCCGTATCTGGAATGATTAGTTCTAGAATTCCATGTAATAAAAAAACCTCATGCATAAATGTTTTTGCAAGTATTGGGTAAGCATCCTTAAGATTTCATGGTATGAAATCACCTACTTTGGTTAATTTACCACTTCTACCAAAATCATATCATGTTTATTTTTGGATAGTGACAATCCTTGCATAAAATCCATGTTGATTACCTGTCATTTATTTTGCAGAATACTGTGAGGATATAATAGACCCGCGGTATGCAAGTGTTACACTTTTACACATTGGCATTCCAAACAACGTGTAACATATTATATCATATCCTTCTTCATCTCTTTCCAAAAGTACTGCCATTTAACATTAACCAACAACTTTATCACTACTGGATGCCCGAAATACAGTGCATCATGAAATTCTTGCAAGAATTTAATTCTAAGATCACTACCCAAGGGCACATATACTTTGTTGTAAATTTGTAACGTTCCTTAATTTTTGAACCTAAAAGCCTTGTATCTTATATCATTTAGATTTGTTTTTAACACAATTTTCATTTGTTGATAGTAAGAATCAACTTGAAGTTGTTTCTTAACTTTTCCTTAAGATGAGTTTTGAGGGTCACAATCATGGAAATATGCTTCATGCAGCTCAGCGCATTAGCCCCTCGAGTTTCTTTTCCCTCGATATAACTAATATAAAATTCATATTGGGGTAAAACTTCCAGCCACCTATATTGTCTTACATTTAAATTGGGTTGCGTAAAAATGTATTTCAACCCCAAATGATATGTCAAATTAATTTCCTAACAAATAACGCCTCTAGTGTTTCACCGTTTTCTTTAAGGATTTAGATGAAACATATAAGGGTATGGGCCAAGGAGAAATACCTATTGTGATGGTTGGTTTGAAGGTCGTTGCATGTGTTTTGACTTCTTGATCCAATGTTGACTGTGAGAGCTTCCTTTTGGGTAGGTTAACCAAAGGACCTGGAATTGACGCCAGTTGGGTATAACTAACGACAGTTAGAGGGTAACCACCAATGGTTACTGTGAAATTGAAACAGTGATGAAAGAATAGTGGTTGTGAATTAAAATTTGATGTGGAATTAGACCCAGAATTTTGATCAATCTACTGATAATATGGTCCAATCACACTCAGGTGAAAAACTTACATACACCATGCTAAGTGATAAGGATCTAGTGCAAGGATGAACAAGAAAAATGGGTGCCTCATGATTATCTCACCTCAAAATGTTGAGCCAAGCAGAAACACTAAGAAACATGCTGATCCTAGGTAGTACCTTTTCTATTATGCTTGTGTTTAGCTGCCGGCTAGATCTGTAAGGTCACTGAATCATGAGTCTATGAAATAGAGTTTTTTGGTGAGGATTTGGCTGTGATACGAAGGTTGCTGAGATCTGGAACAAGGTGAGGTATTAGACACAGAGACCGTTACCGGTGGGGGTGACCGATTTTCAGTCTGAAGTATGACTTGACAGAGTAGCGCAGCTTAGGGTGCCCACTGTGTCATGATCGTGTGATCACTGTGACAACTTCTTCTAAGTAAGACAGTTGTTTAATAATGTGTGTAGGCTCTCTTAAATCTCTCGGAACAAAGTTTGGTAAAACTCTCTGAGAGAGAGAGAAAGGTGAGAGGTCCAATAATAGTGTGTTCTACAGGTTTTTTATTGAGGTCAACCATACAGCTAAAGGTCATGACTTCCAATGTATAGGTTGACAGTCACAATTACCGATGTCGATTTAATGGAGACCGATGTCGGTATAATGACAAATTGACCATGGTTATTTTTAAGCTAAAATCAAAGTGTGACTATTGGATGACATTGGGGAATGATGAAGAGGAAGTTTAGGGATTCTCTCTCTACAATGCAGAAAACATTTTGAAGAAATGGTTCTTTGTAATATCTGTGTGAGGGAGACCATTTTGGGGTAGGTTCCTTTAGAGCAAATTTAGGTGAGGTAAAAGGTGGTGGTTACCATAGAGAAGAAAATTAATGTGATATGATTTTCAGTAAGGGAAAGCGAATACATGAAGGAAATTTTCCTAGAGAATACAACTAAAAGTGACAGAGGAGACCCCAGATGTTTTCCACCGGGCGTGCCAAAATATTTCTACCTGATTCTAGTGGTGGAGACGTTTCTTTGAGATGTATGGTGACAGTTGATCAGATGGAATGGTGCTCAATGCATACGGCCATGCTTCCCGGAATGCTACCGTGAATGCAAATGTAGGTTCTAATGGGTCTTGATACCCAGCGTAAGACTATCTGGACATCCACAAGCTGATCATGAGAGCTTCCTTGCTTGGCATAGGAGGAACTACCTTCGTTCCAATGAAACTTGAGCAATGTGTCAACCACTCAGAATATAGGTTACCAACAATAATATGTAGGTGAACTGCCTAGCGGTGTAGGGTAGACCAGCGCCGGTTTCAGGTTGACTGGCATCGGTTAAGGTGGGAAATCCTAGGTTTACTAAAATTGATAGATCCTAGCAATATTTTTGGGCTAGTTCAGTCTATTCTCGTCGATCAAAACGAAACGTTACATTTTAATAAGCAGGAATGTGGTTAGTTATGGTGAGTGAATGTCGAGTCCTAGTAAAGGGGAAATATGCTAAAAATAGGTTTGTGGTGAGGTATCTAGGTGAGGTGGAAATTAGTTTTAATTAAGGTATTTAAATAATGAATGAAGTGAGGATGAGTATTAATTTGATTGTAAATAATTAAATTAATATTAATGTGGGGTAGGGGGTCATGGCTAGGTGAATATGTTTAAGTTGGTTATTTGAAAACAGACCAAGGGGAGTGTGACCTAATTTTGGTGTCTACATTTGGCCCCTTTTTGTTACGTAGCTTGTATTTGTAAATGAGGTTGACAAAAACATGAAGTGATTGCCCCATGTGTGGGTGAAGGTGATCCCCCTCAAACCAGACATTGATGAGGTGTAATACGAAATCGGTGAGTGGTTTGATAAATGGGTAGGTGGGGAAGATAGGTGGGGAAGGGTTTGAGTAATATGGGAAAGGGTGACGGTCAACTCAGGTAATAGGTAATAGGCTAGAGTCAAAATCGAGTCATGGGTAATGGAAATCAAACACACACGCACGTATAGATTGTAACACGGTACCAGATTGAAGAGCTTGCACACTCTAAATTGTCCAAGGTCGATTGGCTTATCCAAACAAGGGTGACTAGGTATAGGATATTGTCCCGAAACACAACGTAGGTCAGATTCATGAACGTTTAGGTATGGTCTGGTACACCAAAGGTTTGGTCGGGATAAATGGCATGACCATAGGCAAGGTATGGTTGGTAGAATAAAAAAACATAGGTAACAACATCACAAGGTATATCGAGTACAGAAGGTCAATGGTGACACCAAGCAGGCCAGGGTCAGGTAAATAGGTCATGGCACAGGTAAGGCCAAGGTATAGGTAAAATACCAATTCCTAAGATACAATAAAGGAAATGTAGGGGTAGGTCGGGCTTGTAGGTATCGTTCAATGGGTGGCCGGAATGATAAAAGGTGTGTTGGTACTAATGGTTGTAGGAAAAATAAATCTTAGCAAGGCCAAATAGGTACAGATATGAGGTTGTTGTTATCATTACTAGGTTGAACAACACAGGTATCGTCATCGTAAGATGCAACAAACGAGTGAATTGGAGTGTCCACATAATCAACAGTTGTGTAGGTAGGTGTGGGTAGTGTAGGTTGTAGGTATGATTGAATGTAGGTCATAGGCATGGTTGAGTCTAGGTCATAGGCATGGTTGAGCCTTAGGTGAAAGTGGAAATCTTTAAAATGTAGCTATCGATGGTCTGGTATTATATAGGATAATCAATAGGTGATGAAGAAGGTAGAATGGTAAGAGGTGGTAAAAGAGTCACCTAATTGATAAGAACCCTAATGAGTCTACCATACCCCAGATGGACTTATGAATGTAAGACCCTAAAGGCATTGCATAATGGACTATTCTAAGGGTGAAGAAAGTCACATGATCATGAAATGTCGTAGTTGTGGCAAGTCCCTTAAGTAGAGAGAAAATTATGGTGAAAAGGCAATAAGGTGAAAGTGGGTGGCTTATCGTAACTTAGTGTACAACAATATGATAACCTAGCAAGAAACCCAGGATCAAAAATAGGCAAGTCCATGATGAAAAATTTATCATTTTCTTCATTTGTTTGTTTGTAATAGACTGATCGATGTGGGAAGTCTATATGGGATGAGTATATTATCTCCTTGAGGTCTTCGTGAAGCTGATCGATGCGGGAAGCTTCTGGATATTTTAATTGTATTTTTGCAATGACTTTATATAACTATCCTTCAAGGGAGAAGTCTATTTATAGTGACAAGGTAGAGAGAAGAGATGTCCCTTTTGAGGGATTCATCTATTTGCTGGAAGTTTGACTCAAGGAGTTGAATCCCATTTTGTTTTTGGACTTTTAAGTCATGGACAATATTATAGAGGAAGACTAGGTTCTTGTCTAGAAGACAAAACCATAGCGCACAAAGGTTAACTATGAAAGAGGTGGTTTCAAGCGATGAATGCCCATGGGATTCCATATTTAAAAGGATGAAAATTATCCATGAGAATTATGTTGTGAGTAGATTTGTGGTACTCATATTGAATATAAGGCTAAAAGGTGACGGATAATCACATGATTCTTGTTGAGTCGTTGATCCTAAAAAATGGGTAATATAGAACATGAACAAAGCTCAAGGGAGGAGAGGTCAATTGACAAAAAGTGATATAGGACTTGATGTCAACAATAAAATGGTCGAAGATGCAAGACATTGAGAGGCTCAGGTTCGGGTTTACCTTTGAGTGAAGACAAATGATAAACACCTAATCCATAGGCATGAGTAATGATATAGGGTCCAAGCCAATTAGGAGAAAATTTTCCTTGTTTACTTTTCTCTTCTTTGGTTACATGTTGATTTTCCTTCAAGACGAGGTCATTGACCTGAAAGGTTCATTCGTGAACACGTTTGTTGTGGGCATGTTTGATGTGTTTTTGGTAGATTTGGAGATGGTCAATAACATTGAGATGACACTAATCTAATAACTCAAGTTGCACCAAACGATCCTGGAAAAATTTATCGCCGTTCAGCATGTCTTGTAGTGAGATGCAGAGAGATGGAATCTGCACTTCGAGAGGCAAGACAACATTGGTAAGGTAGACCAAAGAAAAAGGTGTGGTAGCAGTCGAAGTGTGAATACTAGTGCGATAAGCCCACAAGGTGAAATGAATGTGTGAATGCCAATCCTTGCCAGCATCGTCAACTACTTTCATAAGAATTTTGTTCAAGGTTTTATTGGTTGATTCTACTTGGCCATTGGTTTGTGGGTAATAAGGTGACGAGAAAATGAGTTGGATGCCAAAAGCGTCACACAACTTAGGTAGGGTTTTGTTTTTGAATTGCTCTCCCTTTTCAATGACGAGATGGTGAGGAACACCAAAATGACAAATGATGTGATGGTTGATGAATTCACATATTTTCTTGGCTTTTTTAGAAATGAGGGGGATGGCTACTACCCATTTAGTGTAATATTCAGTAGCGGTTATAATCCATTGATAGTGTTGTGAAGGATGGGGATTGATCTCTCCGACAAGATCCAAACCCCATTGAGAGAAAGGTCAAAGGTCCCATGTGACCTGTAAAGCATGACTAGGTGTGTGATGAAGATTAGCATGTTGTTGGCATTTCACACAACATTTGACATAGTCACAACAGTTGCGGTTTAGGGTTGGTCAGTAATAGCCAAGGTGAAGAATGTGTTTAGCGACAGCTAAACCACTAAAGTGGCCTCCACAAATTTCATCGTAAACTTCCTTAATGGTGTAGGGAATTTCAGAACTTGTAAGGCATCGTAAAAGAATACCGTCGAAGCCGCACTTATAAAGGAGACCACCCATGATGATATAGCAAGAGACACTTTTAAGAAAGACATGTTGTCCATTACAGGTGAGATCAGAAGGTAGAATGGAAAGGGAGAGATAATCTGTAAAATGCTTATACCAAAGGTCACATGGGTCAGGTGCAACAGTTTTGACGGAGTAGACCTCATGAGGTAAATAAGAGGATGATTGTAACCTTTGTATTGTTACAAATATTTTAGAGTTGGCAGGTAAAGCGAGTATCGGAGAAGCCAGGCAGGCCATGGTATCTGTAAATTTATTGGTAGAGCGTGGGGTGGTTTGAATTTCATAACAATCAAAGATAGTCAAAAGTATGTCTACATGATGTTTATACTTTTGAAGTATTTCATTATGACACTGGTATATACCATTGACTTGATTTACAACTAGCTAGGAATCACCAAAGATATTGATTGGCTTAACATCCAAGGTATAAACAACCTAGAGACCCAATACTAGTGCTTCGTATTCGGTGATATTGTTTGTACAATCAAAATCAAGTTTGAAAGATAAAGGCATGGGTTCACTACCAAGAGGAATGAGGATAACACCAGTGCCACCCCCACGTTGACATTTGGAACCATCAAAGAAGAGGGTCATTTGGTAAGTGGTATCATCCTAGGAGAGGGTAGCAATGGATTCGTCTGGGAAATCGAAGTTAGAGGGTTGATTTCCGAAAAGAGGTGCATTTGCTAGTTGGTTAGTGATGGTTTGGCTTTTAATTGAATTTTGATGGATGAATTCATGGTGAAGGTTAGCAAGAAGCATGAGCCAATGTGCAACACGTTGATGTTGGTAGGGTTTGACGTACATGTAATGTAAGGGGTCAGTATTGGTGACGAAAAAGGTTTTGTGGTTGAGCAGGTAATGACGAAGCTTGGTGGCGACAAAAACTAAGGCTAAGTAGAGTTTTTTAGCATGGGTGTATCTAGTTTCATAGTCTAAAAGGGTACAACTTATGTAATAAACCACTTGCTCTTTGTGTTGCTCATCGCGGTGAGCAAGCATGGCACCTAAGGAATGTTCAATGGTGGAAATGTATAGGTAAAAGGGTTGGTCATCCTTAGGAGGAATGAGCACTAGTAGTTGAATAAGGTATTGTTTTAAGGTGTCAAAGAATTTATGACATTCATCATCCCATTTGAATGAGACATCCTTCTTAAGGAGATGATGAAATGGTTGACAACGGTCAGAAAGCTGCGAGATAAAATGAAAAATAGATTGCAACTTAACTTGCAAGCTTCGAAGTTGACTGAGATTAGTACGTGGAGGCATTTCAAAAATAGCCTTCACTTTAGTAGGATCAACTTCCGTGCCACGCAAAGAAATGATGAAACCAAGGAGTTTTCCTGACAGAACTGTAAAGACACACTTCTTAGGTTGAAGGTGAACACAATACTTGATGAGGCGGTTAAAGACGACCTTAAGGACTGTTAGGTGTTTGGCCCGATGTTTGGATTTAGCAAGAAGGTCATTTACGTAATCTTCCAATATGCAATGCATGATGTCATGGAAGATATAAGTCATGACTCCTTGATATGTAGCACCAATGTTTTTAAGGCCAAAAGGCATGACTCGATAGCAGAAGGTCCCCCAAGTAGTGATGAAGAATTTTTTGTGTTGATCTTCTGGAGCAAGTAATATTTGATTATAACCCAAGAAACTGTCCATGACTGATATCATTTCATGGCTGATGGTGAGATTAACTAGTTGGTCAATGGATGTTAGGGGAAAATTAACTTTGGAACAAGCTAGGTTGAGATCATGGAAGTCTGTGAAAATGCGAAGTCCACCTGTCGCTTTTGTGATAGGAACGATGTTAGAAATCCATTGGGGATAGTCAATGGGTAGGATAAAGGAAACTGAGAGAAGATGTTGAAGTTATTCTTTGACAAGAAGAGCACTGTGAGGATGCATTTTTTGTAACTTTTATTTTATGGGTTTGACACCATGAATGGTTATAATATTGTGGACCACAATTTTTGGGTCAATATCGGGCATATCGGCATAAGACCAAGTAAAAGCGTTGCTATGGTCCCGAAGGAAAGCGGTAAAAGCTTCCTATTCAACAACATCTAAAGACTGGCCTATCTTTAGAATATGCGGGTCATCCTAAGTATTAATGTTGATTTCGATAGTCGATTCATTCAACATGGTTTGTGTCTCAGAGGGTAACGACCAGTGGATATAAGAGTCTTCCACACCAAGGTAGGTGAGGATGGACTCATCGTCTTGACATTGAATGACGTTAATAGAAGGTGTATCATCATATATCATGTAAGGATACAACAAGAGAATAAAAGAGGGAGCCTTACCATCATTGCGTTCATAAGTCAAAGGTCCAAGGGAAATTGTGTTCATGAAAAAAAAAGTTAGGAAGGATAGATTCGGGATCTATGGACTCCGTGGGTGAAGTTGGTGACATTGGTGAATGGGGTGTAGAAGGTTTGTCTTCCTCAATGAGGTCATTTCTTAGAAGGTGGGTTGGAAAAGGGCACTATGGTCATTGTGTTTATTGGTGGTACAAAAAATGACAGTATGACGACCTTGTTAGTAAAACATCCAAAGCCTTTCCATGCGCAATGGTGAAGGAAAGTGTGGGCGAAGATACAATTAGTAAGGAATTGGAGGTCAAATGAAAACGATCATTTTTGGGATGGAGGTTCAGGTGAATAGGTGGCAATGTCAAGTCCTCCATACGTTACATTAGTGAAAAGGTGGGGAGGACCATAAGGAAAAACCTCGCCTACGTGGAAGTCATAACTAGGGTGTTGGTGCAGGTTCCCATACTCTTGTGAACTGAGGAATGTGTCAATATTCTATATGTGGTACTCCCCCAGAGTGAGGCATTGAAAAACACCTTCTAAGGGATCACTAGTCAATATGCGGGTAGCAGGGATAGACGATTCATTAGATGATTAGGCAGGAGGGGTATCAGTTGGTTGGGAAGCAGAGTGGTTAGCTATGGAAGCTACAACAGAAGTAGGAATAGAAGAATTAGATGTGGGAGAGGTGGCGACATCATTGGTGGATGGGCTTGTGGGTGAAGGAAAATTAGGGGTAGTGGCGGATGCCTTGATTGGTACAAGTACATCGTTGGGTTGGTATAACACGTTACAAGTTTTGAATGGTAATGGGTTTCCGGTGATAGTGTAGTTATGTCCTTCATGCTCGAATTTTACACAATGGTGTAAAGTTGAAGGGACACAACCCATGACATGTATCCAAGGTTGGCCAAGCAGTAGGTTATACTGGAACTCCCCCTCTAAGACGTAGAATAGTTTCGGGACATTGCGAGGGCCTACGCGAACATGAAGGATAATGGTGCCAAGGGTAGAGGTGATGACGTCATTAATGGAGAAAAACATAATTGGGTTATTATGCATATAGTTAGAAGGAATACACATTTGATTGTATGCGTGGGAGGAGATGATGTTAATGCTAGCACCACCATCAATCATGATGCATCGTACATGTATGTTATCGATATATACGGAAATGAATAGAGCATGATGAGGGTCATCTGACTAGAGAGGTACAATCTCCTCATTAGAGAAGCTGAGGGCGGCGACTTGAGGAGTGGTCATGGGGGTAGAAGAAGGAGCTGATTTGGTTAGTGAGACCACGTGTTGATTGGTGATAATCGAGGCCACTGGCATGGGTTCATTGGGTGGAACTTCAATGTATTATAAAACCTCAAAAAGGGATTTTCTGTGGGATTCGGAAGTTTGGACGAAATCATACAAAGACATCTTTACAGGAGACTGATGTAATTGTTTTATCATTGCGCGATGGGTAACCTTGTCATAGATAGGGTATGTAGATCCACAGATGGTGATTTTGGGTGTGGTTGCAAATGGTATATTGGGTACAGGGTTGGTTGATGGGCCAATTGATTTTTCTTCGCCTTTTGTCTTTCTGAGTATGGGTAGTAACGTGAACCATGTTAATATGATGGGAGGTAGATGAAGAGGGTGTGTCTTGAAAGGTATAACAACATGAGGGGAAAAATCCTAGCGATGTATAAGAGCCTTTTGAAATGAGTTGGGCACAACGAAATTTGGGTGGTGATTTGGCTAATTCCCTAATGCGGACCTTGTTGATCTCAAATTTTGGAGGTGGATAAAATGGTTGTGGGGGTGGAGATACTGGTCATGGAATTGCTAAAGGATGATGATGTGTGGTGATAGGTGAAGGTAGAGCATGGTCCTCGTCCAGAAGGTCGTCATCGTCAAAATGTTATTCAGGAGGACAAAGTTGGAGAAGAATGGTTTTCAGAGCCTTACAATTTTCAACATCATGTCCTATCACATGATGATAGGCACAAATCTTGGTTTCATCAAACCCTTTTGGTTTGGGTTTGAGAGGATCGTAAGGTCAAAGTGGAGGTAATGTGATGACGGAAATCTATAAAAGATTAGTTAAAATGTTGTCGTAGGACCCCGCTAACGGATCACAATGGAAGGTGAGTGTGGGTTTGGGTATATATGTGGATGATCATGAGGGAAGAAGATTTATAGGAGGGGAAATGGGTTAGTCCACTGGTTTGGTACATGGAGTGGTCTTAGGTTTTGCTAGCATTTGCTTGGGTAAATGTGGAGTAGAAGAGCTAGCGATGGAAGGTTTGATTGGTTTAACTACCTTATTGGAGGGTAGTGGGTTCTTATCTTTGGGTTGCACCTTCTTGGGTAAAGGTGACATGAGAGTACGGGATGTAGAAAGGAAAGCAGATGGTGGAAGAGGATGGGTTACCCACGAGGGAAACCGAGTTATGGTGGAAGTGGTTGGGTAGATGGCATTGGTTGAAGTCGTATAGGCAAGGTTGGGGCTATAGTAACTAGTGAATGTATATGTGGCAAGAAGTGCACAGGTGAGGGTGAGGGAGTTTGGTTTTTGGGTGAATGAGGTGTAACGAAGGTTCGTGATGAAGCAATAGACTGCTTAGCTTTTGACTGGCCTTAGGTAGGAGACTGTTTGGTCAAGGTTGATGGATGGAGCCTCATGATGGACGAAAGGGGGGAAGGTGGCAAAGGTGTGGTGGGCGAGACTGGTGTACGCGATATAGAAGGTTTGGTTTTCCTTTTAGGTAGGATGATAATGTTGGTGCGGGCTTGGAAATACACGGTTAAGTCTAATTTGATAGGTGGTTGAGTAAGGTTTGATGTCGACATGAAACCCAAAGTAGTGATGGGTCTAGATACGGGTGAGGGGATAGGTGTGAGTAGGCTTTCAGGTTTTGAAATGGTTTTGGTCGTGGGTAAAGGTTTGGATGTAGGTAGAGATGATGAAGAATAATTCATTCCAATCGGCATGGCTAGTGTTGTTTTGGTTGCCGAAAATACCTTTGGGTAGATGGTGAAAGTATCCTCAGGAAACATTTGCATTTGGGTCGAAATGGGGAGCCCAAAGATGTTTTCAGAGCATGGAATGATCAACGTAATCCAAACGATCGAACAACCGTGAAAACATGACTACTGAAGAAGAGGATGGAATAGGTTGGGTGGCAATCCCTATAAAATATGTCTACGAGATAGGGAATTGGCTAGCCTCAGACTCTGTAGGTAAAAGAGTCGAGATCATGTCAATGGGGTTCTAGGCTGCTGAGGAGGAACTGCCCCCAATAGGTAGTGGCATGTCTGATGAGTCTCCCATGGGTAGGAGAGACAATAGGTTGGGTGAGGTAGACTTCTCCCTTAGTGGAGGAGAAGGTGATGATGATTCTCTCGTGTATGGGAGAATAAAAAGTGTTGACCGTTCACTAGGCTGAGAGGTAGATGATGAAATGACATCGATAGAAAGTGTGGGTTCCGCAGTTAGAGCAAGGGGAGATGAGGGGAACTCCTCTATGGGTGGAGGAGTAGAAGAGGTATGCTTCTTTATGGGTAGAGGAGCTCATGCCAAGATTTCCTCAATAGATGAAGTAGGTCGGTTTTGAGGAACAATTGGTACGATATCTAAAAATCGTGTGGACTTCACAAACATTGTTGTCACTGGATGAATGTTCACTATTTTGATTAGACGATGGTTTATGATTAGGGAATAAATTTTTAAATATGTGTAAATTTTGATTTGCTAGCGCATTCGGGTTGTCCACGACAAGGTCTTCATTATCTATCATCTCTTGGACAATGATTTTTAGAAGTTATATACAGTTACCGTCACTATGTCCTTTAACACAGATGGTAATTACAGTAGTCGTGTTCTTTATACCATGCAAGCAAAGGATCGGTAGGATCGAAAAATGTATGAGGTTTTATGGGTGGAAGTGTAATGACTCCAAATTTAAGAAGCTTTTCCAAGATTGAAGAATAGGGCTCTCCAATCGAAGTGTACTTCTCGTTGTTCCTACCTAAGCTAAAAGGCCTGGGCATGAGAAAGATTGGAAGAAGGTTGGGCCTGATTAGAAGGATGAGGTGGACCTGCCTTGAGAACTACCGCATTGGAAAATCCTTTGGGCTTTGAATAGTCATTTTGAGGTTTTTAAGATGAAGAAGAATTGCTTGATTTGAATGGGGTGTTCTTGTTCCGTAATTGGATTTTCTTTTCTTTAGTGGCACGAATTTCCAATTTTTGTGCCATGGTGAATGATTCATCAAAGGATTAGAAGGTTTGGACTTGCATAGTTGGTGAGATGTGTCTTTGAAAAGCTATAGTGAACAATTCAATAAGTTCAGTCTGAGGTAGTTGGAACGCCAATTGGTTAATAAAACTCCGCCAACAGGAAAAAAATTTGCGATAGATTTGTCTTCATACTGTCAGGTTGAATAGAGATTGGTCATGGTGACTTTCTTAGTAACATTGATTAAAAAATAATCTAAGAAAGCTTGGGCTACTTGATTAAAGGAATAACAGGAATGTCGAGGTAATCCACTATACCAATCCAATATTGGTCCTGTCAAGGATATTAGAAAAGTTCATAGGAGCAAAGCATCATCGTGGGCGATGCAGTATCACCCATATTTGAATGATTGTGAGTGTTGTTGTGGGTCTTCTTTACTATTGAAGCGATTGAATTTAGGCACTTCCCAATGCACCGGGTAGGGACAAATGGGAATATATG
Source organism: Taxus chinensis (assembly GCA_019776745.2). Taxonomy (NCBI): domain Eukaryota; kingdom Viridiplantae; phylum Streptophyta; class Pinopsida; order Cupressales; family Taxaceae; genus Taxus; species Taxus chinensis. Next base: position 156,021,257 of record CM034155.1, on the reverse strand, counting down.
GATGGATAGGCTCGTTACAGATTTCATCATACATTAAAGGATTATGGGAGCCAAAAACAGATGCTTCTAAGGTCTACATCTTTTCCATCATCACCTTAATGAGGTCGTTAGTAGGTTGGGATGAATGGGTGCCCCTTGCAGAAAAAGGGGGTTGATGTTGAATGTATGAGGTGGGTGGTATGTTAGTGTTTGGTGGTGTTGAGTATGAGAACTGTGCAGGAGGAATAGATGTAGGTGGCACATAGCCAACATAAGCAATAGATGAGGTCAGGGATTGTTGGTAGTATGTGTAAGCGAGTGGGGTAGTCGTAACAACTCTAGTGGTGATTGGGGGTAAGGACTACATGATAGAAAGGATGGGGTTTTAAAAAGGGATGTATGTTGCTGACACTAGAGGTGGTTGTGATGCAATGGCTATATGTGAAGCGGTGGGTGCAGATGGGGCTATAATTAAAGCAGCTGTTGGAGGCACAATTGATGTCGCGGGTGTGATAGATGACGTAGATGCTGCAGTTATAGTGGCTATGGGATCTAGCTGAAACACCAAAGGAGGTAAAGTGTATGATGGTAGTGCTGCGCTGGTGCTAGATGGCGCAGAAGTGGGGGCGAGAGCAGGAGGTATAGATACAGGCATGTCGTATATTAACTATCCTAAAGAATCTAGAGTGGAAGAATGAGCAAGGTAGTACTAGAGGGAAACATGATTCTGGTTGAGGAGTCTCGTGAACTCCTCGTCACTAGTAGCGATGAGGATGAGTTGAGCCAAATCCATAGGTGACAAGATGGATGGTGATGATGGACTAGGTGGGAGTGACTGAAAAATGACATGAAATACGAGGGCATTAGTTTGGCTGCGATTTAACACCATGTGAATCAGTGTATATCAAGTGAACTGTACTCTGTAAATGACACAGGGAACAATAGAGATGGCACAAAACAAATCTAAGAGGGAAAGTCTATAAATGTTTTGATTAAAATCAAAACAGAGTGATCGATGCCAATCGAAATAACCAATGACAGTTAAGGGGTGACTGATGGTGATCAAGGGTGATCGATGACAGTTACAAGAACCGTTATTGGTTATTGTGAGAAAACAACAGTTTCAAAAAATGAGGCAGAAATTGATGACTGTCAGATAAGAAATTTGTATTTGATGACTGTTATCAGAGTACAGAGAGTACAAGCATACACAGAGACTCTAAATATAAGAGAAGATGAGATATGTGTCCTTTTGGTAAACTAACCAAAAGAACAAGGAACCGACACCAGATAGGTAAACTGATGGTGATCAGATGTAAACCGACCTAAGAATGAAGAAAAATGTTTCCTTTTGTGAATTGAAGTGGAATGAAACACCAACCTAGAAGTCTAAGTATGGTAAATGAGCCCTGACACACTCAGAAACAACAGGAATACACCAACTATGATTATGGAGTGTGAAAGGAGAGAAAAATGGAGAATATGACCTCACACCTCAAAACGCAAGTCAAACACAAAGCTAAGAAAAATACGTAAATCCTATAAGTGAATTTAGTGTGTTTAGCTTATGCTATTTTAAAAAGTGACTCGTGAATTTAGAGTAGAGTTTTTGGTTGGGAAGGCTTCCTACGAAGAAGGAAATTCTAAAGGTGAGGTTTTAGGTTATGTTATGGCGGGGGCGGGCCATTCTGTGATGGGGACAAAGATAACCAGTTGAGTGCCCACTGTCAATCCTTTGATCATGTGATCATTGACATCTTCTTCCTGGTGGGATGTTGTTTTAAGATGATGTATATATTTCAAATTGTGTAGTTTGGCCAAAGAGAGAAGAAAGAATGTGCTTCCTACGATTCAGTTACATCAACCATCAGCTAGGCATGAATTCTAGTGTATAGGTTGCCCTCAGTTTTAATGTGAGATATAATGCAACAAATCAAAATGCTCTTTAAGTGTTTTAATCCCAAATCGAAGTGTGATATTTGATGTAGCAAGTAATGAATAGGAAGAGGGATGTTCTTTCACTAATGAATTACTAATGAAAGAAAAGATGTATTCTTTTTATAACACCAAAAACACAATTGATTTTAGACAATAGAAAGAGAGGAAGATTCCAGAGAAGAAAATTAATGTGGAAGCTTTTCAAAAGGGAAACAAACACACAAATTTCACCTAGGAATGAATAAAAATGCAAGGAACCCCGGATGGGTCCCATCGGGTGTGCCAAAATGTTTCACCGTTTTCTTAAAGGATTTAGACAAAACAGATAAGGGTATGGACCAAGGAGGAATACCTGTTGTGATGGTCGATTTGAAGGTCATTGCATGCGTTCTGACTTGTTGATCCAATGCTGGCTGTGAGAGCTTCCTTTTGGCTAGGAGGAACTACCTGAAATACAAAACAAGACCACCAAAAGAGAGTTAAATAGTATATGACAGTGGACTTCCTAGTGTATGCTAGATCTGAGAAGTATGATACTTCCTATAAGGTCGTCAATCCACTGTTTATAAATCAATATAAAACAACTTAAACATGTAATTAAATGAATCTAGTGCTAGTGTTCTGATTTGGGTGCCTCAGATTACTATCAATGTTGATCCAATTAAATACTAAAATGCTATGTAGGTAAAGGTTTTGGATTGGGTTGCAGGTAGTGCAGGTGGTCTGTAGGTCACAGACAGAGTCTTGGTAAGGTTGGGTGAGATTTTGGGTGCGATACTTAGGTTGTTGGTTTGGAACAATATTATTAGACACAAAGACCGACACCAGTTAGGGTGACCGATGTCGGTTTAGATAGGACCGATACTGGTTTAGGGTGACTGATATCGGTAACTATGAAAAGTGGCAGGGAGACAGGTGGAGGATGTTTGGGCTCTCTTCTGTCTCGGAACAAAGTTGGAAAGGTCTCTGTGGGGGAGGGTGAGGTGAGAGGTCCAAAATAGGTGTGGTAAGGTTTTTTAGTGAGGTTAAGGATACACTAAAGGTTGAGTTGTTTGGTTGGGTTGACAGTCACAAGGACTGATATCGATTGAGGAGACCAATGTCGATATAAGATGAACTGACCACGGTTAGGTCCAACCGATGTCGGTGACTGTGGAGAACTAGGGAATGTTGTAGAACAAGTTTTGGGTCCTCTCTATGATTGCACAAAGAGTTTGGAGGGTGTTTGTGAGGTCTACATGAGGGAGACGGTTTTGGGGTAGGTTTTTGTGAAGTTTAGGTGAGGTGTGAGGGGGTGGTTGATAGAGAGAAATCTAAGGGATAGATCTAAGTAAGGACAGTGAATAGATGAAGGAAAATAGAGAATACAACTGCAAGTGACAGAGGAGAAACCAACTTACTTGGAGTTCATAAGGGTTCTAAATTCTTGTAGTGGTGGAGAGGTGGTTGGAGATGTTGGTGACGGTTGATCTATGGAATGTTGCTCAGTGCTACGGCCATGCTTCCCAGAATGCTACCATGAATGCAAATACCTTCTGATAAGTCTTGGTGTTGGCTATGGTTGTCTAGACGTGTGAAAGGGCTCTGGTTCTTGCTTGCATGCAAATCTCCTTTGTTCCAAAAAACTCGAGAATGTGCTAACCTCTCAAACAAGGTTACCAAAAGGAATAAAAAGGTAACTGACGATGGTTTAGGGAAACCAACACTGGTTTCGAGATGACCAACGTTAGTTAAGGTGAGAAATCCTAGGTTTACTAAAATTGACATATCCTAGCAATCTTTTTGGGCTAGTTCAGTCTATTCTCGCAGGTCAAAACGGAACGTTACATTTTAATGGGCAAGAATGTGGTTAGTTATGATGAGTGAATGTCGAGTCCTAGTAAATGGGAAATATGTTAAAAATAGGTTTGTGGTGAGGTGTCTAGGTGAGGTGGAAATTAGTTTTAATTGACGTATTTAAATAATGAATGAAGTGAGGATGAGTATGAATTTAATTGTAAATAATTAAATTAATATTAATGTGGGGTAGGGGGGTCATGGTTAGGTGAATATGTTTAAGTTGGTTATTCAAAAAGGGACAAAGGGGAGTGTGACCTAATTTTGGTGTCTATAATTGGAGTTGTAGCTCCATATTAAGTTGAAGCTCAATCATGAAATAATTGTAACTCTATAGGAAAATTGTATAAATTAGTTCTCTATTTTTAGTGGGTTTTTGTCCCGAGAAGGGTTTCCAATATTAAATCTTGTCTCCTCATGTGTATGTGCATTTATTTCTCTCTTTATTTCTCATGATTGATAAAGCATGATTATGATAATCAATATAGTTTAACAGTAACAAATTAAGTAAGTGGAAATTGATTGTAAAGTTTTTATAAGCACTAATTCACCTCCCCTCCCAGTGCCTGAAATTCCTAACACTTGTAAGAGTGTACACCTGATATAAATTCATTTTGAACTTCTTCGAGACTAGTACCTAGAGAAACTGGTGGTGTAGGTTGTCATTGATGATCTATCCCCAATCAATTCTCTACTTTTATTCCGTGATCATGAACATGAATAAAGCCATCCAATCTTGAAATTACTTTGAGGTTTCTTTTCCCATCACCCAACCGAGAAGGATGATTGCATCTTAATAGCCTTGATGAAATTCACCTCTCATGAAGCACTTTGGCACCCGTGAAGGTTTTCTTACTAGTTTAAACTGTGAACCAAGTGTGAGGCCCTGAAGTTATGAGTTTGTTTTGATCCACTTATTTTCTACCACCTCTTTCAAAATAATAGTCGTACTACTCTAAGTTGGGATATGCATTAAATGAGAGATGGATTTGGGATCAAGTACTACTAGGGCTAAGCCATCATCTACTCAAATGGTTTTGGTCTCGAGTTCATAGTGGTGAGAACATGCCAAAACCAATTCTACATCCTAGCTAAGCCATCATCTACCTGAATGGTTCTGGTCTCAGGTTCATACTGGTGAGAACAATCCAAAACCAATTCTACATCCTACATTGAGACTGGATGTCCACCTACCACATATAGCTCACTCGTTAAAATTTTTTCCTCCACTAACTCTCTAAGTCCTCCAAACATCTATTTTTTGAGATCTTCGAGGTCCAGTTAGGTGACAATATTGTCCCCCACATATGAGTACTCAAAGGAGAGATTTGATACTCGTCCAAGTCCTACAAATTTGAACTTCATGGTTGACACTGACACTTCCATGTGTCCAGGATGGGAATTATAATTTTTAGTAAATTTATCTTTTTCACCTTTTTGAATTTTCCACCTTTGATTACTCTTCTCATTCCTCTATATGTTCCTCGTACACACTGCTCTTGCAGAATTTTCTCTCTGTAAGACTTAGTTATTTATAATAAGCTCTCATGTGGAGATTTAATATTTTTGGAAATGGGCTTTCCTAACCTCAGATTTTGACGAAACCAACTTTTTTGAAATGGGTTTTTCCTCTTTATCTCTCATACAAATTTCTAGCTCAAATCGCTCTATGGAACAACGGGAAATAAAATTTTAAAATTTGAGGGCATGAAATCTGGGTTTTATCTCCATAAAAAATCTAAGTCATACATGCAATTGCTTTCACTTTGGTCTTCAAGGTTCCTAGAAATGTTGAAGAATGCAAAAAATTCTGCGTCGATCTGTGCACCGGTTTCCAAGTTATGGAGATTTTCTCTTCGTAGCCTATGAAGTCAATCTGGAAAAAAAAGTGCCCATAGCATTTAAAAATTGAAGCTTTTCATGAGATTTATTCCACCATAATCATAGGAAAATGGAGGTGTGAATTCAAGGAGAAAAATTGAGATCAAGGAATCTGGAAAAATTTCACCAGAGTTTCAGGTAGAAACAAAGCAATGCAAGGGGAGTGAAGAAAATGACAAAGTGTTAGGTTTTATAGGCATGAGAGGGAGAGAGGAAGGGGGTGAATTTTTCTGCCCCCACTTTCCCCTTGGAATGGGATAGGGGGACACCAAACATGTGTTTTATGCCCACAGTGACATGTGACACACATGCACAGGTTAAGGATTTTGTAAAAAGGCTTGGTTTGAGCACATGGGAGCTAGTTGTTAGTCATGTGAGGAAACTTATGGGAGCATGGTGGGGGATGAATTTTTTTCCCCCCTTGTCCCCTTAGAATGAGATAGGGGGACACTAAAAGTGATCATTAGTTTGGTGGTAACACTTTACATGCATGCGAAGTGAGGAGAGGGGGTTTCAAAAACTAGCCATAGGTGCTTAACGGAGGCCTTCGAAGTCATATGATTAGTCCCTAAGACTTAAGGTAGTGAGGGTGAATTTTCTTCCCCCTCTTATCCCCTTGGAAAGGAACATAGAGACACAAAAAGTGTGCCTCATCCTAGATATGACAAGTGTTAAGCATTAGTGAGTTAGAGCGGGGGCTAGAAATTTGGTGAAAGTTGTTTATCTGAGCCTCCCAGGGTCATGTGGTGGGTCTATGGGGCTTAAGGTGGGGGTGAATTTTTCTTCCTCCCCTTGTCCCCTTATAAAATAACATAGGAACACCAAAATTTCACATTAGCCTCATAGTGAGACATGTCACTGAAAAATTTGGCTAAGTACGGAGCTTGTACCTTGGAGAGGAGATTGAAAATGACATTGTCGAAGCTCCCGGATGAATTTTTAGGAACTTCTTTATATGATTTTGACTATAAAGAAATTTTTGAGAAGGATGGGATGGGTCAGAAGGTTTGATTAATCTTTCAACCTTTAAAAAAATTTCCTTTTTGATCGGGATCACTAGTTGTGCCTATGAAGAATGAGTTATGGAAAGTAATGCATGGGTGTTGTGAAAAAACTGAGATTACCACCATGTAGGGAATTGAATCAGATTTATATTGATATTTTTTTGAACTCTAACTCATTTTAGAGCTCCCATAATCATATCCCAAAGCTTAGGTGCTTTTTCTTTTTGCAAGCTCCTTTGAAATCTAAAACCCACTTTTGCTTAACTTGCTCCTTAATCTCCAAATATTCCCTAAATATTCCTAAATCACTTGCAAAATGATCTTGTCTCATGAATACAATTGATTGGTGAATTTAGGACTCAAAATCAGCTCTGGAGAATGTGCACGGACTTGAGAAAGGCTAAAAATAGCCACTCCCAAGTCTGTTGAAAGATTCACCTTGAAAGGCATTGTCTTGAAAGACTCCTTTGAACTTCTTTTTTTATTTTCCACATGGGTGAGAGTGGGACCACAGATATAGAAATTACATGAATGGAGGATAATCCTAGCACAGGGGATAGATTGACCTGAATGGGTGTTGGGTAAGGTTTATAATGAAAAAAATTGACCATAGGGTAGAATTGTCTTGTTTTCAAGTGAATTTTGCCCTTGCAAAAATATGGGACAACAATAATCCAACTTAATCCTTTGCTAACTAACTTGATCTCTCATAAAATGGCATTTTATTCGAATGTGCTTTGTCTTGAAGTGAAAAACTAGTTTCTTGACAACACTAATGGCACTTATACTATCACAGTAAATACGGGTAGGCCCATTACACTCCACCTTGTAATCTTCTAGGGTTTGTCTCATTTGTTAGCATGTTGTGATTTAGGTGTCATCATTGATGTCAAATCCCATTAATGACAAAGAGGATGATGGATTGGATTCAGATTATGCTCAGTATGGGTATAGCATGGAGATTCAGGTGTAGTCATGGTAGCTTGAGGAGATTCAGTTAGATTGGCTTGGTTTAGTAAACACATTCAGATTACCTAGCTGGCCTACGTGATGGTGCATGTTGGTGTAAGTTGATTGGTGGCTTAAGGAGCTTAATAATGGCACGAAAATAATGTTTAGAGAGTGTTTATGCACTCACATGAGTTTCAAGGTACAGGTACAGGTACAGGTTGAAGACCAAGTTTCATGTACTCATCTAGACCAGGTCTAGGTGCTAGGAGGTATGAGATTGAGGTGTTGAGCTATGTGAACTTATAGAAGGATGAAATTATGTCATACAAGCTATTCTAGGTATGTTATGACCTTTTGGATAGGTTTCATGGTTAGTTACAATGTTGTTTCAGTTGACCCTATCCTAAACCATGCAAAACCCTAAGGGCTAGTCATGTAAATGAGGTGGGATGAGAATTTGGAGAGATATTTGATCTATGCTGATTCTTGGAAATGATGCACAAAGATTTCCTAGAGGTGTGAGAAAATTTTTGAGTCATTCTGAAGAGAATTTTGTAAATTACATCAGTTTTGATGAAACATAGTCCAAGAAAGGGTGTTTTATAGCTCAAATTGCACCTTTTGATGCTCACCTTGAATTGTGTGTTTTGCATGGGATATTTTGGATTTTAGGGGTGTTTCTATATTGAGTTTAGAAGGTTTCAAAAAAATAATTAGGTCATTTCATCGTCACATTTTTATGAATGAATGTTAATAAGGTAAACAATTTTTTGAGTGTTTGAAACCCTAGGTCAAAAGTGGTAGGAAAGACAATTCTCATAAGTGTCCATAATTGATTTCTAGAACTGGTATGATTATTTGATGATGTAGAGGACTCCTCTAGGTTTTGAGAAAGGTATTCTAGTGGATGTTGTGATGAGTGGACCCCACTCTAACAAACATGTTTATAAAGAAGTTCAATTTAGGAAAAGGTTGTCTAAAGGAGTTGCAAATTAAATGGATAGTGTTTTGAGTATGTGATATTTTATTTATTTTAATGGTTATTTTAGGTCATGATGATTCTTCGAAATGGCAAAGTGTGCTTTATTTGTGAAGACTAGTCAAAGGGAAGTTTCAGGAAGTTTCCAATGATGGGTTTGGTTGAAGGTCTTCCACTTGTAGTTGGAATCAGTTCCAATATGTTCTAGAAAGAGAATTATGAGGAATTTACATTGGTATAACTATTGTCTCATGATGATGAGATTTGATGGGTTTTATAGGTTAGTTTGTGAGCAAGAATATTGTTGGTTTTCTAGGACATGATTACTTTTTCTGAAAGAATGAAGTGATTGAAGCATAAGATGGATGAATTGATGCTTGAAATCACTAAGAGAGTGAAGAGGGATTAAATTTTTTCCTATTGAAGGAATTTATAGGTCTTATAAGTGGGAAAAAGGGTACCAACCAGTTGAGTTTGAAAAACAGGTTTTTGGGCAACATGATTTAGAGAAAGGGAAAGTAGTTATGGTTTGAACCTATGGAGGTTTAATGAGATATAACTAACATGGATGTGTTAGACATGTCTTTATTATTCTATAGAGTGGTTACATTCCATAGTTGAGTTGATCTTGAGTGGTCTTGAGGCCCAAAGGTGAAGACAAGGTGTTGGATGCAGTTGTTTAGTGAAGGATATAAGCCTTTTGGACTATGTTATGAATTATTTAATTGGTCCAAGTAAATTTGTAACCATGGATGATGGTTATATTATATATTAAACATGTGTGATTAATTTCATAGATTTACTAATCATATTTATGCTATTAGTGGATTTTACTCATCCTAGTGATGGGGTTTTGAGCCTTTTTGGTGCAAGTATGAAGGTTTTGGGCATGGCGGACCTATATGGGTTGTATGTGAATGTTTTGATTATTTTTGGGGATTTTTTAAAGTTTAATTTGTTGAACCAAAGGATGGAAACCAACTTGGTGTGTGTTTGAATCAAGATAAGGGATTAAAGTGCATGTTTGAATTCAAATTTGCACTAGTTGAGCAAGAGGGAAATAGTGTGACCTATGTGAGAGTGTTTTATAGGTACCAAGGCATGTGTTGAGATATGAGAGAGTGCATGATAGGTTGAAAGATGTTTGGAAGATTTTTTCAAGGGTTTTAAGCAAAGAGAAGTGAAGAAATTGAAATATGGAGTAAGTTTGAGAAGCTATGGTTTGAATAAAGGTTTCAAGGTGAACGAGTTGAATCAATGATCTCAATCAGGTTTGGTAGAAACAAATACATCAAAGATCTTATTCAAAGGTATTTGAGTGGGTGATTTATCATCTTGGGGGGTTGTAGCCTCCTTATGGAGTCGATGCTTCACAAAACTTGGGGTTGGTGCTCCTTATGAAGTTGGTGTTTCACTAAAATAGTTTTATTTTAGTAATGTAATCATAATTTTTGGTGGTTTTTCTTCCCCTTGAGGGTTTTTGACTTGCATATTGTGTTATTTTTTTGCTTCTCTTATTCATGGTTAATTGAATGTATGTTATATGATGTTGTGCACACTCTAATGGATGGTTAATTGATTAATGGTTTAATTGAACATCCTAAAATTGAAATTAAGTTTATAAGGACTGATTCACCCCCCCTCTCAATCCATTGTGCTTCCAACATCATCTATAATACGTTTCACAACATAGTATAGCTGCAACATATTCAACTTTACATATGGAAAGAGCTAAAAAAGACTACGTTTTACTCATCCAGGAAACAAGACACCAACAAAAAATGCTCCTCCACTAGTGCTCCTTCTATCATCTAGGCTACCTACCTAATCATCATCTATGAAATCCTTCAATTCAAAGTTATCATTTTTTGGATACCATAGCCCATACTCAACAATCCTGTTGAGACATCTGAAGATTCTCTTCACTGCTTATAAATGAGTTTCCTTTGGATCCTCCTAAAACCTTCCAACAAGACATACAACCGACAAGATATATGGTCTTAAGGTCACATCATACAAGAGATTACCAATCATGGATATATACTCAATCTGATTTACCTTAGGTGAGTCATCCTCCTTACTTAGTTTGCATCCTGTGACCATGGGGGTTCCAATAGGATTACAATCTTCCATTTGAAACTTCTTCAACATCTCCTTGATATATTTGTCCTGAGATATGAATATACCTTCATTAGACAAATTGACCTATAGTCCTACAAAGAAGGAAAATTCTTCAAGCAAGGACATTTCAAATTCTCTTTTCATAACATCTATAAATTCATGAGTCATGAGTTCATTGTTTCCCCCAAATATGATATCATCCACATATACTACCACAATCAACAAATGTCCTTCTTCCTTTTTGATATGTAGGTTACTATCAACAAATCCTCTCTTGAAACCTTGTTCAATTAGGTACTTGTCAAGCCTTCCATACCATGCCTTGGGGGCTTGCTTCAGTCCATAAAGATCCTTTTTTTAATTTTCATACATAATCCTTCTTGTCTGTAAAAAAAAATCCATCAGGTTCTTCAATGTACACCTCCTCTTCTAGATTACCATTTAGAAATGAAGATTTGACATCCATTTGATACACCTTAAATCCCTTAAACCCTCTATATTCTAGGAATAATCTATTGGCTTCCATTCTAGCTACTGGAGTAAGGGTTTCATCAAAATCAACTCCCTCAACTTGTGCACACCCCTTACAGAGCAATCTACCCTTGTTTTTTTATAACTTCTCCATTCTCGTTGAGTTTATTTCTAAACACACATTTAGTCCCAGTAACATTCTTATCCTTTGATCTAGGAACCAATTCCCAAGCTCTATTATTTTCAATATGATCTAGTTCTTCATTCATATTCTTGATCCAACATTCATCCTTGCTTGCTTCTTCAACATTTTTAGGCTCAAATTTTGGTAAGAATGCATATTTTATTTAGTTTTGAAGACTTACCAATTTCCTTCTTGTAGTAACTCCAACATCCTTCTTTCCTATGATTTGATCTTTAGGGTGATCTATCCTAATCTATCTTGATGGTGCTTTGGTGTCTTGTTTTTCTTCTTCATATTCCTCTTCTTTTATATGCATAGCCTCTTCTTCTTATTTAGGCTCAGTTGCTTGTGATGACTCTTTTGTCTTGAGAGTGGACCTCATGGGATAGGATTCATCAAATTTCACACTTACACTTTTAACTATTGTCTTCAACCTTTTGTTGTAACAAATATAAGCTAGACTTCTTGATGATTCTCCAATAAATATGCCTTCATCAGACCTAGATTCTCTTTATTCTTTTTGATAAAGCACATGCATCCAAAAACTCTAAAATGTTCCACATTTGTTGGTCTAACTTTCCATAGTTCATATGGAGTCTTATCACTATTTACCCTTGTATGACATATGTTAAGGATATAAACAGATGTACAAATTGATTCCTTCTAATAACAATCAGATAGTTTGGATTCATTTAGGATAGTTCTTGCCATCTTTTGAACAATCATGTTCTTTCTTTTAACCACACCATTTTGATGTGGTGTTCTAGAAGCTGAAAATTTACCTTCTAATTTCATGAATTCTACAAAATTCATCAAACGAATCTGGCCAAAACTCACCTCCATTTTTTGATCTAATGCTCTTGAACATCCCATTTTTCTCATTTTCAATGAGAGCCTTGAATGAGTTGAAAACGTCACATACATCTTATTTGTTTCTCAAACAAGCAACCCAAGTATCTCTTGTATAGTCATCAATTAGAAGCATGAAGTAATAATCACCTGATGTACTCTTTGTTCTCATAGGTCCACAAAGATCAGTATGGATTAGTCGAAGAGGTCTAGTAGTAGAATCATGTTCCTTGGTCTTAAACCTTCTTCTAGTTTGTTTTCCATGAAGACAAGATTTACATAAGGTATCTTGAGGTTTGTTGATTCTTGGCATGTTCCTCTCACAATTGTTAGAGTTGATCATGACAATACTATCAAAGTTTACATGGCTTAATCTCATATGTCTTAACCAACTATCATTTAACTTTCTCTTAAGACATATTTCTTTGTTAATCTTCCTTCAAGATGTATATGTTATTTTCAGTCCTCTTAACTCTAGCCACAAACTTACTCGTTTCTATTTTTTTTATTTTTCATCCCCTATCATCAAAGTTTAGAGATATACCCTTATTTGCACATTTTACTTACACTGAGTAGGTTGTGTTTTAGCCCCTCAACATATAGGAACATTTTTAGTGAGGTTTTTCTCATTATCCAAACTTAAATATCCCCTTCTTGCAATTTTTATTGTAGAGTTATCACCAAACCTAACATATCCCTGAAGCATTCTTCTTCAAAGAGGTAAATTTTACTTTTTTCCACTATTCATAATATGTTTGAGCATAAAACCCACTATCAATATACCATATCATATTTTCATCTTGACTATGAAAGGAAATTTGAGTAATTTAACACTCTTCATCCTTTGTTCTTGATAATACAAAGTCCTAAAACAAGAGCATGATCTTCCTTGTCTTATTTTCATTATTCATTAACCTTCAAAGTACGTGGAGATGGTGAAACAGACATCAAGGATGGAATCCCATATGTAAAACCCTAATGATTTCAAACAAGTCTCTCATTCTGATAAGAGGAAGTAATTTTGCTTGAACCTGTGTACCTACCATATTAGTGCCTCAAAAGATATCCCTTTTAAGTGAGTAAACTTCTCCAAAATGTACCTACTCTATCATACCAATTATTGGAAACAAAATGGACTAAGAGGGGGGTGAATCAGTCCTTCAAAAAAATTCACCAATGCAAAATAGCTTGCTTACATCCATTTAACCATTCAACCATGTACATTAATGTGGTCTTAACAATCATTTCAACAACCATCCACAAGAGCATAACCAGGAAATATTACACAATAACACAAGATATAAGTGGGAAACCTTCAAGGGGAAGAAAACCCACTGAAAATCTCTATTGATATTACTCACAACAAAGGACTCAAGTGAATATTACACATCGCAAGAGATTTCTGGAGTGAAGCACCAACCCCACAAGGAGCACCAACCCCTAAACCCTTATTGATTACTCACAATAATATACTTGCATGAATATGACTCATCATATAGTATTTTTATCAGAATGTCATTGAAGATGTGCTACCAACAAACACAATTGATAGTGATCATAATATTCGGCTCATATACCTTCAACTCCTCTTTAAACACACCTTCTCCTAACTCACTTAGAAAAGCTCAAACTTGGAATTATTTGGATCAGTACCATTGTACACATTCACACACATTCTCAGCTCTATCTTGATTCCCTTAAACCACTTTCACTCTCTCACCTAGCTTATATTTTTCCCTATCTTTTTTAACTAGTTCAAAAATGAACCAAAATATTTACTTTATATGTATCTCAACTCAAAAACATAACATAGGTCAGTCTTGACCCAAGACATTGGCTGTCACAACATGAAAATATAACACTACACTTATAAAAACTTATAACAATGACCCATGTAGTTCGGCCATGCACCAAGCCATAAGACAAGCCCAAAAGGCCTAAAACCCCATCACTTTTCTCATCAAAGACCTAAAAACACTTCACCCTTATTTTTCAAGCATCCAAAGGCCTCACACATTTCAAACACATCATAACAACAACATATATCACACAATGCTTTGCACCAATCATTTTCTTCGTTATCCCAAGTAGGACTATTTCCTACTCAAAAATGGCTCTTCCAAGAACCCATATTCACCTATGACAATCGAGATCATAGAATAACACCTCAACTAAGAAATTTAACCACTAACTAGAAATACACTGGCCTATAAAACACATTCATGCTTACTAGACCTCATGAAACATCCATCAATGCAAATCACACCTCTTTTCCACTTCAACATATTGAAATTCCCATAAAATTAGTTTTGGAAACTCAACTGGTTTGCACCCTTGTTGTCACTTTCAAGACCTCTAATGCACTCATTAGAAACAAAATTCATCCCTATTCACTCTAAAATGTATATCAAGTATCGGCCCAAAACATGGGTCTTCTACATCAATCTTCTAGCCAAAGCAGTTATATCCTGAACCAATTAAACTAGGTTAACTTGTGACCTCATCTAAGGATACTCAGTACACTTTCAAGGATAAAAACAAACATGAAACATGTCACATTGGTTGTTTTCAACATCTCTAAGGCCATTATAATTCTTCATCATGCTCACAAGTGCTCAAACACTTCCATTTTCAAACACTACTAAACTTCCCTTTAAGGCCCAAAAACTAGTCTTCAAAGATAAGGCACACTTTTCCCTCTAGGACCTCAACCATGACCTGAAACTATTATGGACATTTATTATAAATCCCAAATTTTTATAAATGGTGATTTAGCCAATAGCTTCAGTGGACAACTTTTCCACAAACTGAAAATCTCCATAAAATTGTATTTTTTATTGGGGCCCACATACATTCACAAACTCTAACATACCTCATTATAAATTTTTAGGACTCCTCTACAACCTCCAATAATAAAATTTTCAAAACCATTCCATTCTGGGCACCTACCAAGAAGATCTTCTCCATTGCTATCAAACGAGGGTTTCGAACTCATAAAAAGTTGTTTAACTTCTTAACATTTGTTCATAAAATTATGAAGATGAAAACACTCCATTATTTTTTCAAAATTATCTTAGCTCAATGTAAAATCTTTCATGAGAGCCAAAAATTACCATGCAAAGTGTGTGAGACAAGGTGAGAAAATGAAGTTGTCTATCGAGCTAGAAATCATGCTTTCTTGGACCCTATTTTTCCTAAAACATTAGAGCTTGCAAATTTATCTTCACAATGACCTAAAATTATTCTCACACCATCACAAAAACCTTTAACATCATCTCTAATCATCTGTTTAGCTCAAGTATCTCTGCATCTTCTCAACCACTAGAACTTGCATGACTAGGCCTTAGGTTTTTTCATGTTCTAAGCCAAAACAAAGTATAAGAACCCTATACCTCAATAGGAAACCTCTCTAAAAGTCCCTAACACTTCTAATAAAACATGTCTCACTCACCTAAATGCTTCCAATAGCTCACATGGTTCTATACCTCACTCTCATGCTCCATTTTTCCTTCGAGCACTTAGACTAGGTCTAGATGAGCACATGTAATTGAGTTCACAACTTGTACCTACACTCTAAATCTCACGTGAGTCCTCAACACTCTCCTATCATGTTATCCATGCCTCTACCATACTCCTTAAGCCATCACGAAACTTTATCCACCATGCTCTATCACATATGCTAGTTAGGACACTTGATTAGGCTTACTAGGCTAAGCCATTCTCACCTTGTCCACTCTTGTAACAATGAATCATCCTGAATTTTCATATCATCATCATTCCAAGAATCCTATAGCACTCCTCTAACATCAATGACAACACATAAACTCACACATGCAAATAGTGAAAAAACATCATCTAGGGCATGAACCTAGGGTTTTCTGCCATTAAAAACTTAGGGCATCATTCACTTTGTTTTTATAATCTTCTTGAAGGCACCTAGAATGAGGAACAACTAAAAAATATCAAGCGAAATATATTATAGGTTTGAAAGTTGTGAGTTTTTTTTTTTATAGTTTTTGCATTTATGGATGCCCCAGATGAATTTTGTTCGTGTCTGGTGAAATTCCATGTTTTTGGAGGTTTTTGTTCAGCAACAATGGAGTTCTGGTGAATAAATTATGTGAGAAAAGTTATTTTAAGTTTTTGAATCTTCTAATTGTGTTTTTGGTTCACAAGAGAAGTAGTAGCAAGTAGCAACACTTAGTTAAATTTTAGGTTTTTCACTTCATGACATGGGGCATATTTTCTTGTCTCTTTGTCCCCTTAGGAATGGGGACAAGAGGGCCAAAAAAATTTCTCTCACCTAGGCTTGACAAGAGTCACCTTCTGATTGTAGAATGGGGAAATGAGGAAAACCATCACTTAGCACATGAGGGGTTGAGACCGGGTCACATGGATGATCATGAAAGGGGCTAGAGTGGGGTACATTTTCTTGTTCATGTTGGAAGAACAATGGACTAAGAGGGGGGAGGGGTGAATCAGTCCTACAAAACTTTCCTTTCATTTACCATAACTTACATTCATCATCTCATTCATCCATTTAACATTCATAACCATATGAGAATATTAGGTGTGTATAAAGCATTCACAAGTACATGAAACAAAGAAGAAGACAAAAAAACACCATATATAAGTAGGAAACCCTCAAGGGTAAGAAAACCCACTAAAATTCTACTTATATTACACAAATCAAAGATATTTAGTGAAACACCAACTTCACAAGGAGCACTAACGCTTAGTTTATTATAACACCAACTCTATAAGGTGCACCAAACCCTAATTGTGAAGCACCCACTCCACAAGGAGGATACAACCCCCTAAGATGATCAAGCACCAACTCAACCATATAAATATGAAGATATCTTTTTTTTTGCCACCACAACTAATGGAGATCACTAATTCATCTCACACACTTTCTTTACACACTCATCCCTTCAACTCACTATATTCTTCTTCTCCATGGACTAAATTGTCTTCATACCTTTGCACACATACTCTCAAATGTTACTCTGAATTTTTCTCACATCATCTACTCTTACTTGATGTCCTAAAACCACCTCTTCTCTTTCATGTAACTCACACTTTTCTCTCCAAGAGCACTAGTTCAAAAATGAACTAAAAAATCACTTTTATAAGTTTCTTTTCTTACAAATATATCATAGATCATTCTAGATAAATTATCTCGACCAATATAACACCACACTCATTAAAACATTCATAATGGACCCATTTAGGTTTTATATGCTCATACATACCAAACAAGCTCAAAAACAACACAAAACCCCATAACCTGGATGACCAAAAACCACAAACCTCATCATGATGATTAGTAAAGCTCCAAAATTCACCACACATGTTAAAAATGACATAAAAACAACATCCACGGTTATACATTAGCTTTCACCAGTAAATTTCACATAACACTCCTAATAAGGCCCATATCTTTCACTAAAGAATTGTCTCCAATAACCATTTTTTTACCTATGGGCCTCAATAACATACCAAAATATCTCAAATATTACATGTAATCACTTAGTAGAAATCATTTGACCTGTAGATCACATCCATGTTTTCTAGAGCTCACGAAACATCCATATGTGCAAACCAAACCAACTTTCCTTTTCACTAAATTGAGTTGCCCAGAAAGCATTTTTGGAAACACAAGCGGTTTTCACCCTTGATGCAACTTTAAAGACCTCCAAATGCCTTCAAAAGTAACAAAATTTATCCCTATTCACTCTTTAACTGATAGCAAACATCATCCAATCCATAACATGCATCATCTACCTTAATCTTTCATCTTGAACAATTTTATCTTTGAAAATAAGCAAACTTCTTCACAAACCAAGTTGGATGACCTATCAAAACTCATAATCATGAAACAAATATTATACCATTGGAAATATCTTTGAATCCTCTTTCCATAATACCTTGCATTTTCTTTCAACTTAAGTGGAAGGCCTTAAGCCAAGTCCGTCTCTAAAACTAATCCAGAATTGTCCCAAAATTGCTTTAAGACCAATCTTCATAAATAGGGTACACTTTTCCCTCTAGAAGCTCAACCATGATCTAAAACCATCGTGGACATCAAGTAAAACTCCCATACTAAAAATAATGTCAATTTATTTCACAACTCCTTTGAACAACATTCTTTAAACTGAACTTCTTAAAAAAAAATCTGTTTTAAGTGGGGTCCACTCATCACCATATACTCTATTTTACCTTTTTATAACTCTGGAGGATTCCTCGATAACCTCTAATCATCTCATTTGCAAACTCAATCAAAATTGGTTCAATACACTCCTTTTTCTCCAAGTCACTTTTAGCTAGGGTTTCAAAGCAACTTATCTTCTTAATAATCGTTCATAAAAACATGAAGATTAAACCACCTCATTTTTTTGTAAAATATTATTATCTCTATGGAAAAACATCTATGAAAGTATTTTGGTACCATTCATATCACACATTTCGAAACAAGTATCAGAAGGTCCATTTTTACCTCAAATCACACTTTGTAAACCTAGTTTTTCCAAAATCTTCATATCTTGAAAAATATTCTTCAAAATGACTTGAAACTTGTCATGATGCATCATGACAATATCCTCTCACTATCCATAATCACCATATATCTCAAATAGGACTACAAATCTCCAACCAATCTCACTTACACGTGTTTAGTTAACTTGTCTTCACATGTTTGCTTCTCAAGGATTATTTAACACTGTCAATTCTCTGAGAATTAACCTAAAAATCATCATACAAGTCACATGCCGCATTATCATGCTGATACCATTCCTGGTTAGGATTGATCAACTCTAAAACACATACCTCCATTCCATTCTACATGCTCTAGGACTAGGAATAGACCTAGAATAACCTGACCCACACATGTCAACCCATAAAATGACCATGATGACTCAATACAGACACATATACACCTAAAACACATCTCATATACCATGATGGAACTCCCACCAACCATTTGGACCCATATAATGACCATACATACTTGCACCATGCCTGAAACCATGTCTAGACACTATAGAACTTCACCACAACTATGCACTACTAATCAACCTTCATGTTTTACACTAAAAGAAACTTCACTTAGACTCGCACAACACCATGACACCCTTTACCATCAATCGATTTGACATCAATGAAAACACTAACACACAATGGCTAACAATGTCCCCCTTTGTCATTGATGGAAACCACCTTCAAAATTATTGATGACAACCAACAAGAGAAGACACACCTACATGACTTCATTTTAATGTTTTTGATGCTTCTCTCCCCCTTTGAAATCTATGAATAAGGATAAAATGATAACTAGATATGGAAAATGACAACACACAATGACAACAATGCAAAAAACAACTTACTTTCTTGACTAACTTAGTCTTCTTTGACTTCACCAGGAGCATATGATGATCCATGGGCCTAATTTAATGATCAACAAAGTTCCCCCTGAGCTGATATCCTCCTATTTTATCTTCATTCACACTCAATAATTTCTTACTAGGTATGCATCATGCAAGAAATCACAAAATTTGCCTCCAAACTTAGGATATCCTATTTTAGGATAATTTTCCCTAAATTCCAATTTCAGTCAAACTTTGACAAACTTCTTCAAGCTCTAAAAGCTCAAACACAATATGAATCATCTTTGTATGGCTCCCCCTAGACTATCACAACCTCAAATTAATTAAAAATGTAAATTTTTAAGTTCTTACCTTGTTTTGGATGCCTTGTAGATGCTCAAGTCACTTACCACAGTCACTGAGACTTTTTTTCATTTATCCATCATATGCCATTACAACCTTCTACTCACTTACACTTGAAATGTACCTCTAAGTTATCAACCACTTCTAAACACATTCTTTTAGACCCCCTAGAGTACCTAGATTTCTTACTTCATGATTAAACTGATTCCTCCTACCTTAATAGACCATCACAGACCTTAAGCACATTCTTATACTTCTGCAGTATTGTAGCATCTCTTTGAATAGTCCTACCTTACCTTTGTAAAGCCTTTTGGTACTTATACTTGCTCATGCCAATCCCATTTGTCTTACAAGTCTTCAAGTCACCTAGGACACTATTTGTAGTTCATAGACAACTCCCCATGTCTCAGTAGTTCTCCATAGTCTTGTAGATTACCATCTATGTACACAATCATCTATAGTAACTTTGATAAATTATAACTTCTTTCAACACAAAAAATTACTCATACAGATCTTGCACTTATCAACAAGCCTGCTATTCTACCTATTGTAACCTTATCGTCACCTTAAATACATCATGACCATCATAGATCATCATAATTCCTTCATAAAAAGAAAAATTATTTGATTTAAAACACTATAAAATCTTAATGAGCTTTAGAAATACATTCCTATCTTATTTCATGATGGTATAGAACAAGATTTGTCAACCAATGTCACTTTATCTCACTTAGATCATCTTATCTTGCTTCAAGGATCTAGATTATCTTCCCTGTCTTCTTTATGGAAACTAATATACTTGTCACTCTTCATTTTAGTACCTGGTTATATACTATGGAGTTTAATAGATGGATGATATCCTCTATTTTAAATCATAGTTTATGCATAATCACGTCAACTTCTACCCTTCTTCTATGTCAATTATCATCTTAAGAGGCTTAACACCTGACTAGTGATCAATATCTCTATGAAAAAGCATCTCCAAGAGGTAGATAAATTTACAACCTACATCATGGTCAATGATCTTACTCAAGAAATTACTACATACCTCATTGAGCCATACATAGACATGTGTATCTTACATCTTCTTAACAGGCTTCTTGCCTAGCTTGAGGTAATGCTACAAACCTTTTTAGAACCAATATTCTTGAATCAAGCCATTATTGTATACTTTAGATTCATAATACCTCTCATACCTTGACATGGTCAAGGACAAGCTCCCCCTAAGATAGGACACCTTTCTCTTCCTTTGATTTTGGGTCAACAAACGCAGAACTTCTGTGATGCAACATGAATAACCAAACACAATAAAATCATTCATACTTTAAATTCCTTTGAAGAACAAGCTTCATGCCTTTGCACACATGTAGCTTACCTCTACAACACTTTCTAATAACCTCACAACCCTCAGCATAGTAAGACTTATGTCCTTGAGATGGAAAAAACTTGATTCCCTTGGGGCAAAGCACCTCCTCATACTAAAATCATTAACATCCCTTGTAACTACTAGACCAAACTTTGCTTCTCACTAACCTTCTTGACAACATATACTTATTGTGACAACTCACTGTGAATGATAACATCTTTGAAGAGTAAAAAGAATACTTACCTTCCCTTGCAAACATATTATGAAGATGATTCAAGAGAGTCACTACAGACCTTGTCATGTACTTGTTATCATGAATCAATTGACCTGTACTTGTTAAAACCATCTTTAACCCTACAAATGTTTTTATATTCCTTGGATATATTCTAGCTTCACCTCCTTGTCATAAATGCATTTTATCAAACTCGTCATACTTTTATCAAGCCTTAGTACTCATCATAAAGGTTATCTATATCTTTAAATCCTTCTCCATCATATAAGAAACCTTTCACCAGTCCTGCACCTGATACTCTCACTGTGTTTTTCACGTTAGATAAATACCTTGAATGCACACACACCTTTTGCAAACCTTCATATGTAACATAATATCTTGGAACAAAACAGAGCATCATATTCACTAACTTCAACTCTTAGTAGCACAAATCCAATCTTGACTATGAGAACCTTTAGATCCTTCTAAATGACCATATTTTGCATAGTTCAATCTTGTCTCCTAGTCCTTGAGAAACTCTAATGACTTGAAATACTTCACTTAATCCTATATGCAAAGGGACTCTTCTTTCATGTACACCAGAGTCTCTTCATATTACATTTGACAATGAAACCATGATTCAGAGTACTATCATCATAAGACACATGACACAAACCTAGAATTCTTTAACTGATGACCTTTTGAGATAATCTTCACACATTTTCAACCCTCATACATGATTCATGGAACTCAAAATTGGTCTTTCATAGCCTCATAATGTATAACTATAAACCTTTGACTTGAAGAATAAGGCAAATGTGGACACACATAGACTAACATACTCAGGATACTCTTGACAGAGCTTACAAACTTGACAACCTTATGTAAAGTCCTTAAACTATCCTTTGAAGTCTCTACAAAACATTCTCAAACAACCCTTGACTAAAACCTTTCATATTTCAAGAACAAAACTTAATGAGTGACACAAAATCAGACACCTAGTAAGAATTCTCTTGAAGAATACACAATCATAAACCTAATCACGTGTCTTTCTTGTCAAGGTGTAAACACAAGGAATTTCATTATTTATACAATCATAATATAGAGAATTTAGACCATAATTTTTCTTAATTTCACATGATACACTATACCATCCTTTTCCATATTTGAGACACACTCAGTACTCTTGAACTCAAACCTTTCATAGATGAATAAGAATCATTTTGAGAGTTTAGACTCCAGAACTCAAGACAAAAACCTATACACCTTAACAAAACATGATGCATGTACTAAATAAAAAACATACCTCAACACAATAAACACCTATCAACACCAAGATCTATTAAACATAGAATTCATTTATAAAGATCACATCCCATACCTTATTACTCTTAAGGTGTCCCAAAAATCTAGCCTCTTCAACTTCTCATGAACAAGAGAATGGATGGCAGATAGACACAATGACATTCTTCAGATCTTGATTCTTTAACCAAAGAAAATTTACTTCCTTGATTTGACTTGGGCTTGTTGACTTTGTTTTCCACCTTAACAAAACTAGAAACCTCTTTGACATAATTCATGTGATCAATCTTGAGCACCTTTGATTTTGAAGTATCCTTCTGTTATCAGCCAGTTTTGACTTCACAAAATTAATAAAAAAATGGAAATTTTGAAAATTTTCAAAAAGTGTTACTTTATGTGGTTTGTCACTTTCATCACGACCGTCTCATTTTTTTGATCATTTCGATCTTCGTTTCATCCATTTACGGGTGAGAACTCCTCCCGCCAGGTCATTAAACTGCGTTAATAATTAATTAATTAATATTTAATTAATTTATTATCCTTTGTTTTATAAAATCATTTTTTATTAAATTTGGGGTTTTTAATTAAATAACTATTAATATAATAATTATTAAAAGTCATTCGAAAAATTTTTTATTTTATTTTTGCCGTGGAAGTAAGCTTCTGCTTCCAACTGCCGGGAATGCCAAATTGGCTTCCCGAGCCCGGATTTCCCCTTTCCTTGCAATTTTATTTTAATTTCCCGCTTGTGGGTTTTTCTCCACCAATTTCCAAATCAATGGATTGGCAAACGGGCAAGAAATCTCCCAATTTCCAACATGGGGAAATTAAACGGAGATTGCCAACCCACCTTGTCATTCCCGTTGGTAATTGGTCGTTGCTTTCCCCATTTCCCCTAGCAATTAATTCCACTACCTAGGAAGAGGGGAAGTCGGTTTAGGCTTCATAAATTCCTCCGTCGGACTCGTTGGAAAGAGTCGTGCGAAGCTTTCTGATTGCTTCTTATTTCTTCTGAAGAACATAATATTTTATCACATCCCACAA
The DNA here is from genome assembly GCA_019776745.2 of Taxus chinensis. Lineage (NCBI taxonomy): Eukaryota > Viridiplantae > Streptophyta > Pinopsida > Cupressales > Taxaceae > Taxus > Taxus chinensis. The sequence continues at coordinate 155,997,414 of CM034155.1, read as the reverse complement.
TACTACGGATGCCATTGTGAAGAAGAAATACAAGAGGATAGCCATAGAAATTTTTATGCAAAAGGGAGATATAGCCAAAACAAAGACCGGATCATCAACAAAAGCCAGGAGAAAGAAATCATTTCACGCAGAAGCAGGAAGAAGAGAGCATATGATTTGCGTAGGTTTTAAAGAAGGAAGACAATCATAAAAAATAATCCACGCATTCACTGGCATAAACATGCTTTCCACATCCCATGCATTGGTGATAGAGAATGAATCCTAAGAATAAATATCTCACGCAATTTTTGAAGGAAAGTAAAGTCCAAAACAAGCAAGAAAACAAAAACATCCCATCACGGCCCAAGGAAATAAATAGCCAGGCATAGTAAAAATCAAGCAAAATAAATAGGCTTTTCCACAGCCCACGTTTCAAGCTTAGAAAATAGTAAATAATTTCAAGTAAAAGTAAAATAAGTTAAACCATACACCCACCAGAACGGGCCAGACAAGGGAATAAAAGTACCTACATCAAAGCCAGAAAGACAACAAAAATAATCCACACGCATTCAAAGAAGGACAACATAATGATAGTTTCAAGTGCACCCACCATAAGGCAAGATTAGACCACGTGCCCACATTGTTAGGAGGAGGATCCCACACAGGAGTAAGCATAGTCTAAATACATATTCATCAGGCATAATATATATATATATATATATATATATATATATATATATATATATATATATATATATATTATTGTTTCCCAGATTTGTAACTTGAGCTTAGTCTCGATATTTTGCTTGTGTTCGCATTTTTTTTCCTATAACCAAGGATTGGTTATTATTATTATTATTTTTAAAATAATAATAATAATAATAAAATTAAAACAAGTCATATTTTTCTTGCACTGACGGGGATTTTGGAGACTGAGACCTGACCCCACTTGCATTGTTTTACGTGCCTAAGTCATTCTTCTGTAAAATTCATAATGGCCAAGAAATCTAGCAAATCCGCAGGAAGATCAAGGAAGCCAGTGGAGAAATCGAACAAGTCCATGCTCAAGTATGAATTCCAAGGAATCATCCCTCCCAGTTCCATTAAGTCAGCTTATGACAATATCACTAATACCAACCTGGGTCACATCAATGTGCAATAATTCTGCGAGCGAGTGAAAACTGAAGACAAGACCATATTCTCGGATAGGCTTTACCATAGTGGTCTACCCCAAGCACCAACATTTCCATTCTTGGTACAGTGTCCAGAGTTGGTTATTGCTTGTGCTGAGCACTATGATCCTAAGAGACAAGGAATTTTTTAAAGATAATTGTGAGCCTTTCCTCTTAATCACACCAGAGCACGTTGAGGAATTTCTCGGCATACCTAAATTTCCTGAGAATGCAGACATCACTCGTCAGTCAGCACAAGAATTTTGGGATGAAGAACCTCTCAGGTGGAGTAAGATGGTTAATAACAATTTTTTAGTGACCAAGAGGCCTTGAATTGACCGGCTTCCCAAAGAACTGTACCACATTGAGTTTGTGGAAGAAATCGGGGACATGATTACTCTCCTAAGTCGAGTTTTTGGTTTACCCTCTGCTAGGATTTTCCACCCATGGATGTATCAATTTATCTGTATCATCCTAGCCAAGAAAGAGTTTGTGGATTGGGCCACCATCATCAGTAACACCCTTCACAAACAATTGATAGAAGTTAAGATGACTAGATGCTTCTACATGACATCGTATCTGACTTATGTGATAGTAAGAAGAAAGATATTTTTGGGACTTGAAACGAGAGGAGTCATGGGGCCGTTAAATAGTGTTTTTCATTATTACCCTCAACTTAGTTTCAAAAATAGTCCTCACCATTTTAGAAGAGTCAACGATGCATTCACCTTCCGTGTGATTTGGAACCTGAATCAAAATACTGAGGAAAGGTTTTCTAAAGAAGCCATGAGTGTCATTTCCCAATGGGGAACATGGTTTATTCAATTTTCATCATTTTCCTACATTCACGTGAGTGGCTTTGCTGGTACCCCATGGAAACTTCCTAAGTATGTCAGTGACAGATGGGCATTAATGGAGCTTGCGTGACAACTATTCCAAGTTCACTGTCTTCTTAGTGACAAGCACCGTTCAGGAATTCATTTCCCAATCCAAATCGGGGAATACCAATGTCCAAATATTTTTAGTGCACAACTCATGGAAAAAGAGTTCACCCTCATCACCATCCATCCATATGTGAAGAGATCCCAATTTGATATCAATGGATATATGCAAAAGATTATGGGAGCAAAGTATCAATATAATCCTACCATGGAAGATTTTTGGGCTGCTTGTTCAGGACGAACATGAAGTAAGAAGACGAGAGTTTTCTCGCCTAACACTTGCTCAGATCAAGGCCTTCCACATCAAGAACCCTCTTGATTCATTCATAAATGATGATGAAGATGTCATTGATCCCTCATATGATGCAGTTGCTTTTACCCCATTGCCTCGAATCGACTGGACCAAAAGAGATGAATTTTCTCTTGATAGCAAGAATCAACCAATTATTAAAAGAAGCATATCTTGGTATGACAGAGAACTTGCCAAGTTACAATCAATTCAAGATCATGCTTCAGGATCACAAAAATTTCCAACACGAGGAGGCCTCCATTCAACCAAAGTCTCTTCTCGATCAACCTCTGTACCATCCAATCATACACAACAAGCAAGAAAGGAGTGGTTGCCAAAATCCACTTCGCCAAGTAACATGTCACGAGGAGAAAGATCTAAAGATCCTAACCTGAAAGAAGGAAGAGAGCGTGTATCTAGATTTTCTACCTCAAGTAGAGATTCTTCTACCCACATCGTTAATAGTGCTCAGAAGCTAGTGGCTAATGATCCTCATTCATGCTTCGAACAAGCGTCCACTCAGGTGCAGGTAATTCAAATATCAAACACTTCAGAGCATGTAGTTCATGAAGGGATTTCCCAAAATCTCCCGAATAATCAAGAGGTGGATATTGAGGTTGTTTCTCCTCAAATCGAGGTCATAGATAGGATTCAAGCAGGATCTCATGATGTCGAGAATAATGAGAATATTGATTTGAGCTCTAGGATTTTGTATGCGGAAATAGTGCATGATACTCCTTCCTGGGTTGATTCTGAGGTTAAGAAAAGGAAGAGGGTTGTCAAGGCAATTGACATTGATTTTGATGCCCTTTTCAAACTTTCAAATGACGTCATTCCAAAGAAGCCTAAGGTGCTTTCTCGAATAATGGTGGATAGTGATGGAAATAGGTTTGTGGATCTCGCCATCCCACAAGTTGATAAGGAGCGTGATGCCATGACACCTACTGATTATGAAGTTTCCAGACTTGGACTTGGGAGGTCTACATTAGAAAGTGACATGGCGATGGCTCGAGATTCAATTGATATCGTGCTAAAGAGACTTGAGAAATATAAGTCTCAAAACTCTCAGCTCAAGGCCGAAAAGAATCAATTGGTGGAATATGTTCAACATTTGATAAATCCCATATCATCCACTTTCCCAGTACCTGATGCAGTGGCTGCCCCAGATGAAGAGACTCTCAATTTGTCAAAAGAAATAAACACATTAGGCCATGTCACTAAAACTTGGCTTTCAGAGATTCTCGTTTTAGGCCAAGAGACGATCAAAACTGCGGTTAAGCTTCATGAAGATGTCAGTGCGTATCTTGATCCAATTCTTTCTTTCAAAGAAACTTTTGTTTCTAATATATCAAATTTGGATGAGATATTGCCCAGTTTGTAGGAGATGACAAGTATGGAATCCTCAGTTTTAGCCATTGAAGGAATTCTCAAATTTGAACATCGAGGGACATGTTTTCTTTGGTGTCTGCATCTCAAATCAAGGAAGACGCTTCTCGAGGATTCTATGATCCATTATGAGAGCATGTGCAATGAAGCCTTCACTTCACTCTCCTTGATTCAAGAATTCATAGCTGAGATTCCTTGCAACCTCATAAATGAGCATAATCAAAGGTGTTCATCGGAGCAGGTGGAAGAGCAATTTTCACAATTGTTTAAGGACATGTACACTCCCGCCAACAATTTCTCGTCAGTTTCAATGGAGCGGTGCATCAAATTAAAGAACTTATTTGAGAACGCTCAATCCAAAATTGTTAATTTAAATGATATGCCAAGTAGAATTCTTGAATTGCAGGTATTTTGTGAGGCTATTCTTCGACCAAATGAACCTCCAGAAGAAGAAAAGATGTTTGAAACTTTGGGAAGGTTTAGATCCTTTCAACTGGCAAAAGCAGTAGATCCTAATTTCACTGGCGGCTCAGGGAGTTAATTTTCTTGGTATCTAACGAAGTGGGAGAGTCCATTTCTCATACGCTTGAGATAGGCAGACCCCATTTCAATGGATAAGGCACTGGTTATTATTGTATATTTTAAAAGGTGTTGTTATTTGCTTTCGGAAACTATGGATATTTTAAGTAATTTCTATTTTTGGGTTGTCTTTAATAAAGTTGGTTGAAAAAGTCAAAGGTCACTTAAGTGCCTTATTTAATGATCATGTAAAACCCTAACTACTTTGTAACCAACTTTTGGGTTATAAAAGGAAGTGAGGGGCTCATTTGTAAAGGGTGACTTTGAGAGAGGAGAAGAAATACTTTTGTGTGCAAGCTTTGTTTCAAGAAGAAACTTTGTGTTCTTTTGTGAAAACATTTTGGAGTTAATGAAATATGAACTTTGTGTCTCATTCATTGTCTCTTGTAACATTTGATGTTCTTATGTTCATTAGATGTTAGGTGTTTGAATCTTGCATGCAAATATTATCTTTGATCTTATTGTCAACGTTATTAATTAGTTGTTCTAGTTCACAGTGATCAAGCTCTGATTATCTACTTGCTCATGTGTGTTCCCTTTTACATGTTCTTGTTTGGCTAACTCAAACTCCGTTTTATTTGTGTTAGTTATTCATCTTTCTTCTTCGTGCAATATTAGGCTCTGTGTTTACCTAACTCTTGCATGTTCTTTCAGTTCATTCCATTTCACTCCTTTCCTTCATCCCATTCCATCTCCCTCATTCACTTTTCTTTCCATTGATGTTCCAAAACACCCCCCACATACAATTTTGAATGTACAGATGTAAATACAGTTTTGGTTTTCAATAAAGGCAGCCTCACCTTCATTGAGGAGGGACTTCATTCCCACACTGTTGCATGTCATTTGCATGCATGCAAATCCATATGCTAACAGTTTTTGGCGACTCTACTGGGGATTCAGGAATCGTTAACCAGTGCTTGGTTAAATCTTTATGACTATCCCCTCTGCACAAGCTCTAGTTCTTCAACCGAACCTTGTGCCTGATGAAGATTTTCAAGGAGACATTACTCCCAACCTTCAAATAGTAGCTTGGGAAAACCGTGAAAGCTTGCAGCAATTTTTGGTTGTTGATAGAGCCATTGACAGAGAAATCTACATTGAAGACCTTAGAAGAAGAGCACCCGCACTTGTGGCCAGAAGACCTCCTGGACACATGTTGATCGTTGTTCACCGACGTGGTCCTCTTCCACCAAGGTAATAAGTTGTATGACTATTACAGGTAACCCACCTATCTTGCAACCAAATCTTGTTTTTGTAGATAATCAAGAAGATATATCATCAGATTTGAGGCAAGCTATTTGGGAAAAGCACACATGAATAACTATCATTTTCATCTCGCCGCATCAGTACTAGATAACGAAGAAGAGAAAGCCGCGAGAGTTTCTAGAGCTATTCAGGCACAAATAGCTCAAGAAAGAGAGTGAAGAGAAAAGGCTAGAGCTGATCAGAACATGCCAGTGATCCCTTCACAATAAAGATTTCAAACTGGAAGGAAAGAGGTTTACGCGAGGAGAAAAAGCTAAAGGTCGATCTGATCCCACTTTTGACTTTCAAGGAAAGTTTGGTTTCAAGTTATCTCCTCCAAAGAAGAACACACCTCGTAGATCTGTAAGCCTTGCATCAAGTCCTGAAAGAGCAAGCAAGGAAGGAATCACTACCAGTCAAGCACTTGTCCTTGCTCACATTGTTTTACCTTCGCATACCACCTTTCCCAAAATGGCAGTCAACGTACCATGGGGAAATGCCATAGGCCCATTGGCCTTACCTGCTCGACATGAACTCCCATGAGGATCAAGAAAGATTCTTCCCAAGTTCGATGGAGATGGGAAGACGTCACCAGATGACCATATTTCTGCCTTTTTCCCTACATGTGTTGTTTTTTCGGTAGAATATGAAGATGTTGCTATTCGCCTCTTCATCGAAACATTGCATGATGTTGCTGCAGATTGGTTTCATCATCTGCCCAATAGATGTATCACAAATTGGGATGATATGAAAACTAAGTTTGAAAATCGATTCAAGATGGCAGAAGATGAACATGCTCTTCTTGCCCAACTATCTCAGGTGAAGAAAGAGCCAACAGAACCCATGAGGAATTTCGTGGCTAAATTCAACAAAATGGTGAACAAAGTTCCCACCGGGATTCGTCCAAACCTTGATGGACAAAAATGTTTCTTTATTAACGCACAACAACCAGAAGTGTGCTATCAGCTGAGAAGGGCTAGAGTGGCTACTTTAGAACTTGCTCAATCCTTGGCCATAAAAATTGAAGATGACTTAATCATGGCAGGAAAATTCAAGAAAACTTCCCTCAAAGGAAAGAGTCAAGAAACCCCCAATGCTTCAGAAGCTATACTCACTAAGTTGGCTAATGATGTGCTGGCTTTGAAAAAGCAAGTTGCTCAAAGTAGTAAACCTGCTCCTTACAAAGACATCCCAAGAAAAGGATACGTTCCCAAAAAAGCCAGGATTGCAGGTGCTCCAATGAGGCTTGCTATTGAAGCAGCTCCCGCAACTAACTCAAAATGTGATGTCATTGAAGAAAGCGATGATGAGGTTGAAGTCGTCGAGGTTGATGAGGAAGAGCCAGATTCTGAGAACATCTGAACCTGAAGTTGAAGATCCTGAGGGGAAAGTAATAATCATTTCTTCAAGTACCGTTTAGAAGAAGAAGACGAATACAAAGAAATTATAGAAGATATGAATAGTCAATCCTTCGTTGTCTTCACACACTCTCAGAAAAAGGAGCAGGATACCACTAAGGCGGGAGATAAAGAGGTTTCCAAGGAACTTCCAAAAGAATCCAATACAAATGAGACTCCTAAAGAGTCCAAGGTGACTGAGGTTTCAAAGGTCAAAACTATCTTAAAGAAAGGAGGGCCTTTGTTAAATCAATCAGTTGATAAATCAACTACGAAGAAAGTTTCTTCTTCCACATCTGTATCAACCAAGCCCGAAGCAAAGGTCAAAAGTGTGCCATCATCAAGTTCAAAAGAACTAGTATCTGAGACATCAAGTATGATTACTTTGCCCAAATTTGATATCATTGATCATATCAATAAAACAAAAATTTCCATGTCACAGGCAGAGTACTTGAAGTCCAATAAGGATCAACTCGAGAAATTGGTCCAGTTTATCAAAGGTGACTCTACTGTTCATTCCTCCAAAGGAATTCTGAAAACTCCCAAAGATGGGAAAATTCAAAATATTGTGGTTGCCACTACACCTTCAAATGAAAAGATTGAACCTTTCTTTGTGTCCTTTCTAATAAACGGATGCAAATTAAGTAATTGCATTATAGACTCCGGAGCCTCGAATAATGTGATGCCATAAAAAGTAGCACATGCTCTTGGTTTGACTTGTACAAGAACATTCAGATCATGCTACTCCATGGAAACCAAGCAAGTTCCTTTGATCGGGCAGATTAAAGATGCTCAAATGGTTTTAGCCCAATTCCCTCAAAAGCGAGTTAAGGTAACTATTTTAGTTATTGATATTCCCACCTCATATGGAATGTTGTTGAGCAGGAAATTTTGTAGAGATTTGGGTGGTGAGATTCAAATGGACTAGTCTCATGCCATGATCCCTATCAATGGAGAAATGAAGAAGCTTATGCCAGAAGCTCAGGAAAAGTTCACGGTAACTAAAACTGAAGATCCTCGTGCACAGATCCTTTTTCCAAGGCTCAAGTATGGGTAATTATATGATGACTGCATAAATTCATACCCCTGAGATCACTTGCCAAGATTCCAATGAGATATGGACTCTTGAGTTCGATGGAAGTTGTTGCTTCAACGGGTTCTGGTGCAGGAGTGGTGCTCATATCTCCAAATGGTAAAATATTTCCTTTTTCCTACAAACTTGAATTTTCAAATACTAACAACACTACAGAGTACGAGGCATTAATCCTTGGCCTTCAAGTTGCAGAGGAGAAAGGGATCAAAAATTTGGAAGTCTTTGGAGATGCAGAATTGATCGTGAAATAGGTAAGAAATCAGTTCCAAGTAAAGAATGATCATTTGAGACACTACAGAAATAAAGTGTGGGACGCAATAGAAGCTTTTGATGCTTTTTCCATAAAATTTGTCCCTCGTGAAAAGAATGACAAAGAAGATTCTCTAGCAGTCTCAGCTTCATTAATGATTCCTCATTCAGAATTTGATCAAGTCAAATACACCATTGAAATGGTTTTTAGGCCAAGTGTTCCTGACAATGCAAAAAATTGGCAAGTATTTAATGATGATCAACAAATTATTGCCTTCTTGGAAAAGAGGGATAATTTTGAACAATTGTACTTTGAAGGAAGTGATTCTGTGTTTCATGAATCAACTACCTCACCCATTCAGGAAGGAGTTGAGAATGAAGATCCTGGTGATGGCATCATCCAACTCAAAGGAAATAAAATTCCCAAAGGATTGGTTTCACTTGAAGAACTTTTTGACAAACATGACAGGTTTATCAAAGAGAAAGAGTAGGCAGGACCTATGAATTCTGCTGACTATGAGCAAGTTAACATTGGTACCAAGGATAAACCTCGCTGGTCAATATCGGTAAGTGTTGCTCACCTGAGGAGCGCAGGAAATTCATAAGCCTCCTTACCAAATATTCTGACGTTTTGGCTTACTCATATGAAGACTTGAAGTCTTTCCAACCCAGGGAAATGGAGCATGCCATACCCTTGAAGCCTGGTGCAGTTCCATTCAAGAAAAAGCAAATACAATATAATCCCAAGATTACAGGGAAAATATTTCATGAAGTTCAAAAGATGCTAGATGCACGAATAGTGTTTCCTATTCGACATTCGACCTGGATAGCTAATATTGTACCAGTTCACAAGAAAAATGGAGAAATTAGGATTTGTGTGGATTTTCACAATCTTAATCAGGCTTCCTTGAAGGATAACTACCCACTTCCAGTCATGGACCATATTCTGCATAGAAGTAACTGGATCGGAAATGCTATCTATGCTAGATGGCTTCTCTGGCTATAATCAGATTGAAGTGGCTAGAGAAGATCAACATAAAACCACGTTCACCACCCCCTGGGGTACGTTCACGTATAGAAGAATGCCTTTTGGTTTGATTAATGTCGGCGCTACTTTTCAAAGGGCTATGGATATGGCATTCGTAGATTATAAAGACAAGATCATCGTGATATACCTAGATGACTTGACAGTGTTCTCAAAGAAATGAGAAGATCACCTAAGAGATTTAGAGAAAATATTGCAAAGGTGCAGACTTCATAAGATTTCTCTAAATCCAAAAAAGTTTGTGTTCAGAGTTACAGAAGGGAAACTCCTAGGTCATATTGTTTCTAAGGAAGGAACTAAGATCGATCCTGAGCGTGTTCAAGCTATCAAGAATCTTTCCTTGCCTACAAGTAAGCCTGGAGTCCACTCCTTCTTTGGGAAGGTGAACTTTTTGAGAAGGTTTGTGCCAGATTTTACCGAGCTGACTAAGGAAATCACTGATATGATGAAAGGAAAAGAATCCTTCAAATGGTCAAAGGAAGGTAGAGAGGCATTTGAGAAAATCAAGGGTGCTATTGCCAAAGCTCCTACATTGGTGTGTCCTAATTTTAAAAAGGATTTCATAATTTATTGTTATGCTTCGCCGCACACAATCTCTGCCATTTTGACTCAACACAATCAAGAGGGGATCGAATCTCCTATTGCATTCATGAGTTCTGGATTCAAGAAACATGAACTTAATTACACTCCTCTTGAGAGACATGCGTACGCAGTGGTGAGAGCCCTGAAACACTTCAGGTACTATGTGTTGAATTCTCACACCAAAGTCTTAGTTCCAGACACCGCAGTTAAATCGATGCTGACACAACAGGAACCAAGATCTAAAAGAGGTAATTGGGTCTCCAAGATCTAGGAATATGATTTGGATATCAATCCTACCAAGTTGGTTCGAGGAAGAGGACTCTGCCAACTCATCGCAGAGAATGAACCACGAGATAACTCTGAAGAAGAACCAGTTGAAGAAAATTTACCACTGGTAGTTTTTGTCAGTACCACAGATGAATGGTATTTTGATATTGCCTACTTTCTCACATATGGTGAGTGTCCAGAGAATCTGACAGCTAAGGAGAAATGAGCTATCAAACTAAGAGCTGCCAGGTACATCATTTGGGACAACACGTTGTTCAAGAAAGGAATTGACGACATGTTCCTCAGATGTGTTGATAAAGAGAAACAACCTAGATTGTTGGAAGCTTTCCACAATCATGCTTGCGGTGGTCATTTCTCTGGCCCAGTGATGGCTCATAAAATTCTGTGAGCACATTATTACTGGCCCACTATGTTTTCCGATGCTCAGAAATGGGTGACAAAATGCGAAGCTTGTTAACAATTTGTTGGAAGACCAAAGTTGACAGCTTTGTCTTTGAAGCCCGTTGTCATTAAAGAACCCTTCAACAATGGGGTTTAGATTTCATTGAGGTTTTGAATCCTAATTCTATTGCTGGTCATACTCACGTGCTCACTGCAACTGACTACTTTACAAAGTGGGTAGAAGCTATACCGGTGAAACAAACATCTACTACAGTAATTTACGACTTCATCAAAGAAAATATATTGGTTCGTTATGGAATTCCACACAAGATCGTGACGGACAATGCCTCAAATTTTTCTTCTGCAGAGATGATAGGTTTTTGTTATGGGTATGGGATATCTTTGTCTCATTCGTCAGATTACTACCCTCAGGGAAATGGTCAGGCTGAATCCAGTAACAAAAACATCATTACTATTGTGCGCAAGTTAGTTAAAGAAAATCAAAGAACTTGGCATAAAAAGTTATATGACACATTATGGGCTGACCACATAACTCCCAAAAGGGCAATCAAGGATGTCTCCATTTCAACTTTTGTATAGAACCGATGCTCAAATTCCCATCACACTGGAGTTACCAACATTAAAATTAGCTCAGGCAGTTGATGATGAATGCTTCACCAATGCATTAGATAAAAGAATCATGTTCCTAAGCAAGCTTGAGGAACAAAGAAGTCAAGTGGCAAACAAGATTGAGGAACATCAATCCAAGGTAAAGAAATTGTTTGACAGGAAAACTAGGGAGAGACAATTTCAAATCAATGACTTAGTTCTTCTCTGGGACAAAAGACGTGAACCAAAAGGAAAGCATGGGAAGTTTGACTCGCTATGGCTAGGCCCTTTCAAAATCAGACATTTCTGTGGAGATAACACCTATTACTTGGCATATCCTGATGGAACTCATTTTCCTTTACCCTACAGTGGGCAATATCTCAAGCACTATCAAAATTGAAAATGGGTTGTTCCCAGTATGTACATAGGTAATTAGGATTTTGGTTTGTTTGTTTCCCTATTTTTCGGTCTCCTCTCTTGTGTCACCCCATTTTTGTGCCCCATCATTTTGAGATCATGTTCATGAATATTTTGGTCTGGGTCCGTTGCTGCGTCCATGAAGTCCTTGTCCCCAATTAGAGCCAACTATTATTAGCCAATTTTGACTTCACAAAATATAAAAAAAATGGAAATTTTGAAAATTTTCAAAGGTGTTACTTTGCGTGATTCATCACTCTCATCACGATCGTCTCATTTTTGTGATCGTTTCAGTCTTCGTTTCATCCATTTCGGGCAAGAACTCCTCCCGTCAGGTCTTAAAATGCATTAATAATTAATTAATTAATATTTAATTAATTTATTATCCTTTATTTGATAAAATCATTTTTTATTAAATTTGGGGTTTTTAATTAAATAACTATTAATATAATAATTATTAAAAGTCATTCGACAAATTTTTATTTTATTGCCGGGGAAGTAAGCTTGTGCTTCCAACTGTCGGGAATGCCAAATTGGCTTCCCGAACCCATATTTCCCCTTTCCTGGCCAATTTATTTTCATTTCCTGCTTGTGGGATTTTCTTCCACCAATTGCCAAATCAATGGATTGGCAAACGGGCAGGAAATCTCCCAATTTCCCACATGGGGAAATTGAACGGAGATTGCTAACCCACCTTGTCATTTTCATTGGCAATTGGCCGTTGCTTTCCCCATTTCCCCTGGCAATTAATTCCACTACCCGGGAAGAGGGGAAGTTGGTTTAGGCTTCATAAATTCCTCCGTCGGACTCGTTGGAAAGAGTCGTGCGAAGCTTTCTGATTGCTTCTTATTTCTTTTGAAGAACATAATATTTTATCACATCCCACAATACTGCGAATGCCATTGTGAAGAAGAAATACAAGAGGACAACCATAGAAAGTTTTATACAAAAGAAAAATATAGCCATAGAAGAAGGCCGGATGCATTGGTCAAATAGAGACAGGATTTCACACATTTCTTTTGGTATCCTGAATAAGAAAAGGAACATACAAAACCTGCATAGGTTTTACAATGAGAAAAACAGTTTCCAAGCTGGAGTAGGAGGGAGAATTCCATGCATTTCTCCAAGGGAGGACAGTCCTAATAAATTCTTATCTCCCACGCAACAAGAAATGGCATACAGATCGAAAACAGAAAAGACATCATTTTTCACTCAATTTTTTTAGAGGGAATAAAAAGCTCTACGCTTCCCACGCAAGAGATGCTCTAACATTTTCAACGCAGAAAGTAAATAACATCTATCCAATGCATTCCACAAGGAGATCTCCATGCAGCATAGGACAAGGCAAAATACAGTTCCAAGCACAGTTTCAATGCAACCAGACTACGTGAAGATTAGAGCACTGAAAACATTTTAGCTAGAAGATAAATATGTCTGCACAGTCTGATACATAGCCATCAGGCAGTCCAAAATAGCATGGAGACAACTCAAAATTGTTGCCGACGCATAACTCGAGCAAAGTCTCGATATTTTGCCTTGTGCTCTCATTTTTTTTCTTGCAACCAAGAATGGTTATTATTATCATTATGTTGTTAAAATAAGAATAAGTAATAAAAAAATCTAAAGGAAGTCATATTTTTGACTCCCACTGACCATATTCTCGGATAGGCTTTACCATAAATGGTCTCACGCCCAACCACCAGAAGTTTCTTGTCTCCACGCAGTGTCAAGAGGTAGTCATAAGAAAAAATCCACTCAGCTGTATGATTCATTGACAGATGAGAAACATGTCTATCCAAAGGAATACCGAAGCATTTCACACATTGGAGAAGATCATCACACAAATTTACAACATTGAGGAATTGTCCACGGCAGGTTAAATTGAAAATAAAAACTGAGATTGAATAGAATCATCACAATTGTTTCTAGTCACCGCAAGAAATTCTAGGATGAAGAACCGGTCAAATGGGAGGAAGATAGCAAATAACAATTGGTTAGTAACCAAGAGGCCTCGCATTGACAGGATTCCCAAAGCAAGTGTATTCACGCATCGAGTTCGTGGAAGATCACAAGGAAGACAGTGATTACTGTCCTAAGTACAAGTGTTATCAGTCTACCCTCAGGAAGGGTTTTACACATACCACGGATGTATCATTTTCTCTGTATCAAATCCTAAATAAAAAATCGATATGTGAACTCGAGTGCCACCATCTTCAGTAACACCCTTCACAAATAAATAAATAGAAGTAAAGATGTCTGGATGCTTCTACATGACATCGGAATTCAAACCTATGTCTTGGTAGCAAGAAGAAAGCTATTTTTGGGACTTGAACATGAGACTAGTTATGGGGCCGTCAAATAGTGTATTATTTCATTATTACCCTCATTATTCATTGTTTTTAAATAATAATAATCACCATATTAAAATGAATCAATGATTGTTCTTGCACCTTCCACGGGGGTTTTAGACCTGAGTTGGAATACCCGAGCCCACTTGCGTTGTTTTAAAGAAGCCATAAGTGTCATTTCCGAATGGGGAACCTTGTTCATTCAATGGCTGAAAAATTTCCTAACAAATTCACATGAGTGGCTTTGCTGGAAGTCCAGTGGAGAAATGCGAACAAAGTCCGTTACTCACAGTATGGGCATTCCAATGGAATCATTAGTCCGACAACTATTCTAAGTTAATTACCTTCATAGTGACAAGCACCATTCAGGAATTCATTTCCCAATCTCAAATCGGGGACATACCAATGTGCAACATATTCTGTGAACGAGTGAACAACTGCATGGACAAACCATATTCTCGGATAGCCTCATCACCATCCAGTGGTCATACCTCAAGTAGTAGTCTATTTCATGATCTCAGTGTAGTATATGCAGAAGAGTATGGTTATCACTTGTGTTGAACACTAATGATACCATGGAGAGATTTCTGAGGAATGCTTGTTAAGATGATACATGAAATAAGAAGCCTTTCCTCTCAATCACACCAAAGCACATTTCTCAGATCAATTGCCTTCCGCATCAAGAGCCCTCCCGACTCATTCTTAAATGATGATGTAGGATATCACTTGATCCAATCAGCGTAAGAATTTTGTTGATGAGGAACCCCTGAGATGGAGTAAGATGGTTAATAACAACTGGTTAGTGACCAAGAGAGCCTCGAATTTTCTCTTGAATTCCCAAAGAATTGTACCCACATTGAGTTCGAAAGAAGAATATCAGGGTACGACAGAGAGAACTCTGCCTAAGTCACAGTCAATTCAAGATCTACCCTCTGGGATCAGGAAAAATTACCACCCATGGATGTATCCATTTATCTATAGTCATCCTTGCTCAAGATTAGAGGTTGTGGATTGGGCCACCAATCATCAGTAATACCCTTCACAAACAATTGATAGAAGTTAAGGTGACTAGATGTTGTCTACATCCACATCGTAAAGTGAACGTATGACGAGTAGCAAGATCTAAAGCTATTTTTGGGACTTGAAACGAAGGAAGAGAGTCATGGGGCCGGATTTTCTACCTCAAGTAGATGTTCTTCTACCCACATCATTATTAGTACTTAGAATCTAGTGGCAAAATGATCCTCAGCCATGCTTTGAACAAGCATCCACTCAAGTGTAGGTAATTCAAATATCAAACACTTCGAAGCATGTAGTTCATGAAGATATTTCCCAAAATATCTCTGAATAATCATGAGGTGGATATTGAGGTTGTTTATCCTCAAATTGGGGTCATGGATAGGATTCTAGCAAGGATCTCATGATGTCAGAGAACAATGAGAATATTGATTTGAGCTCTATGATTTTGTATGTGGAAGTAGTGCATAATACTCCTTCCTGGGTTGATTCCAAGGTTAAGAAAAGGAAAAGGGTTTGTCAAGGTAATTGACATTGATTTTGAAGCCCTTTCCAAACTTTCAAACTGACATCATTCCAAAGAATCCTAAGGATGATTTCTCGGAATAATGGTGGATAATTACTGGAAATAAGATTTGCAGATCTCGCCATCCCAAAAGTTTATAAGGAGCAGTGATGTCATGACACCTGCTGATTATGAAGTTTCCAGAACTTGGACTTAGGAGGTCTACATTAGAAAGTGACATGGTGATGGCTCAAGATTCAATTGTTATCATGGTTAAAGAGACTTGAGAAATATAAGTCTCAGAAACTCTCAGCTCAAGGCCGAAAAGAATCAATTGCTGGAATATGTTCAACATTATTTGATAAATCCCATATCATCCACTTTCCCAGTACCTAATGCAATGTGGCTACCCCTGATTGAAGAAACTCTCAATTTTTCAAAAATTAATAAACACATTAGGCCATGTCACTAAACCTTGTCTTTCAGATATTCTCATTTTATGCTAAGGGACAATCAAGACCGCGGTTAAGATTTATGAAGATGTTAGTGTGTATCTTGATCCAATTATTTCTTTCAAAGAAAATTTTGTTTCTAATATATCAAATTTGGATTAGATATTTTCTAGTTTGCAAGAGAATGACAAGTATGGAATCCTCAACTTTATCCATTGAAGAAATTCTCAAATTTTGAATATCGAGGGACATGTTTTCTTTGGTGTTTGCATCTCAAATCAAAGGAAGAAGCTTCTCGAGGATTCTATGATCCATTATGATAGCATGTGTAATGAAGCCTTCAATTCACTCTACTTGATTCAAGAATTCATAGTTGAGATTACTTGCAACCTCGTAAATGAGCATAATCAAAGGTGTTCATCGGAGCAGGTGGAAGAGAAATTTTCACAATTATTTAAGGACATGTACACTCCCACCAACAATTTCTCGTTAGTTTCAATGGAGCAGTGCATCAAATTAAAGAACTTATTTAAGAATGTTCAATCCAAAATTGTTAATTTAAATGATATGCCAAGTAGGATTCTTGAATTGCAAGTATTTTGTGAGGCTATTCTTTGACCAAATGAATCTCCTAGAAGAAGAAAATAAATTTGAAACTTTGGGAAGGTTTAGATCTTTTCAACTAGAAAAAGTGGCAGATCCTAATTTCACCGTCGGTGCTCAGGGGGATAATTTTCTTGATATTTAACGAAGTGGGAGAGTCCATTTCTCGTACACTTGAGATAGGTGGACCCCATTTCAATGGATAAGGCAATGGTTATTATTTTTTATTTTAAAAGGTGTTATTATTTGCTTTCGAGAAACTATGGATATTTTAAGTAATTTCTATTTTATGGGTTGTCTTTAATAAAGCTCGTTGAAAAATTCACAGGTCACTTAAGTTCCCTAATTTATTGATCATGTAAAAACCATAAATACTTTGTAACCAACTTTTGGGTTATAAAAGGAAGTGAGGGGCTCATTTGTAAAGGGTGAATTTGAGAGAGGAGAAGAAATAATTTTGTTTACAATCTTTGTTTCACGAAGAAACTTTGTGTTCTTTTGTGAAAACATTTTGGAGTTAATGAAATACAAACTTTGTGTCTCATTCATTGTCTCTTATAACCTTTGATGTTCTTATGTTCATTAGATGTTAGGTTTTTGAATCTTACATGAAAATATTATCTTTGATCTTATTTTCAACATTATTAATTAGTTGTTCTAATTCTCAGTGATCAAGGTCTGATTATCTACTTGCTCATGTGTGTTCCCTTTTACACATTCTTGTTTCACTAACTCAAACTCTGTTTTATTTGTGTTGGTTATTCACCTTTCTTCTTCATGAAATATTAGGCTTTTTTTTTACGTAACTCTTGCATGTTCTTTCTAGTTCATTTCATTCCACTCTTTTCCTTCATTCCATTCCATCTCCCTCATTCACTTTTCTTTCCATTGATGTTCTAAAACCCCCCCACATACAATTTTGAATGTACAGATGTAAATACAGTTTTGGCTTTCAATAAAGACAGCCTCACCTTCATTGAGGAGGGACTTCGTTACCACATTGTTGCATGTCATTTACATGCGTGCAAATCCATATGCTAACACCTTCTTACCTGGATTTGAGTTTTCAACTTTCATACTCTGCATATAGGAATAAGAATCAGTTCCCTTGACCTCATTTCCTTGAGTAACCATCTTCTTAACCTTGGAATCTAACATGACATTATTGGACTCGTTCATATGGTTGACTTATCTCTTGAAAACTCTTCCATTGGATGCTTTAAACCTACTAATAGCTCTTAGAGATTCACCTTGGTGAAAAAATCTAGCAATGTATCCTTGTTCATGACATTTGCAACACACAACACCATTCTTCTTTACTTGTGTCTCATATACACTTAGATTCTAGCCACAATCCTTGGCCTTATGACCAAACTCACAACATGAGAGGCATTCACCTTTGGAGAGTTTTTTCTCCATTTCTAAGAGACGTTCTTTTGCAATCACTAAATCTATGACCAAAATCATGACACACATTGTAATATCCATTGAAATATGTACCACACCTCATAACATTAAGTTGTCTAACAGGGTTAGAATTTATTAAATCATCCTTCGTGGTCAGCTTCACATCAGATTCAGAACTTGGTCCAAATCCTTCATCATTGTTTTTTCTTCCTCTTTAAACCTAGGCCTATTTTATCTCTAGCATCCCTTTGAATTTCTAAGATATCATCAAGAGTTTCATATCTCTTCTCCAATATCTGATACATCTTCAATCTACTAGATGCAACTCTAAATCATATTCTAGGGCTTTCAATTTTTATTCATACATGCAACAAGTTTCTTCTTTAACTTTTAGGACCTTAGACTCACTCTCAACTTGGGGTTCCAAACCCTTGATGCCTTGACTATGCTCTATCTCCATGTAATTGATCTGATCTTATAAGATATGAATCAATAACTCTACAACATCATACTTCATTCTTAATGTATCCTCAACATCTGAGGACTTACTCATATTTGTGCTCCAAAGGATCTCCTTCAAGTTGTTAAACTTGCTTTTCAAGGACATTATTTGATACCAAATTTTGGAAGAAAAATGGACTAAGAGGGGGGGTAAATTAGTCCTACAAAACTTTCATCTCAATTAAAATAACTTCCATTAATCATCTCATTCATCCATTTAACATTCATAACCATATGATCATATTGGGTGTGTACTAAGCATTCACAAGTACATGAAACAAAGAAGAAGATAAAAGAACACAATATATAAGTGGGAAACAATAAAGGGGAAGAAAACCCACTAAAACTATGTCTATATTACACGAAGGAAAGAGATTTAGTGAATCATGAACTTCACAAGGAGCAACAAACCCTAGTTTAATAGATCACCAATTTTGCAAGGAGCACCAACCCCTAATATAGTGAAGCACACACTCCACAAGGATGATACAAACCCCTAAGATGATCAAGCACCAACTCAACCTTTTGAAAATGAAGATATCTTTTTTTTTTCCTACAACTAATGGAGATCAGTAATTCAACTCACACACTTTCTTCAAACCCTCATTCCTTCAACTCGCTTTATTATTCTTCTTCATGGACTAATTTGTCTTCATACCTTTCCACACATGCTCTCAAACCTTCCTCAGAATTTTTTTCACTTCATCTTCTCTTATTTTATGCCCTAGCACCACCCATTCTCTCTCATGTAGCTCGCACTTTTCCCTCCAAGAGCACTAGTTCAAAAATGAACTAAAACATCACTTTTATTTGCTTCTCTTCTTACAAACATATCATAGGTTGGTATAGATCAATTATATTAACCAATAAAACTCAAAAATATAACACCACACTCATAAAAACATTCATAATGGACCCATGTAGGTTGGCCATACTAAAACATACCAAACAAGCTCAAAAACAACTCAAAACCCCATCACTTGGATGACCAAAAACCACAAACCTCATCATCATGATTAGTAAAGCTCCCAAATTCACCACACATGTAAAATATGAAATAAAAACACCATACATGTTCATATATATTTTTTTCACTAATCAAGTTTCGCATAACACTACTAAGAAGGATCATATCCTTCACCAAATAATTGTTTCCATGAAACAATCTTCACCTATGGGCGTTAAGAACATACGAAAACAAAAATATGGCATGTAACCACTCATTAGGAATCCCTTGAACTTTAGATCACATCCATGCTTTTTAGAGCTCATGAAACATCCATATGTGAAAACCATAACAACTTTCCTCTTCACCAAATTGAGATGACCAGAAAGTAGTTTTGGAAACACAATTAGTTTGCACCCTTTCTACCACTTTCAAGACCTCCAAAGGCCTTAAAAAGGAAAAAAAATCATCCTTTTTAACTCTCTAATTGATATCAAACATCATTCAATCCAAAACATGCATCATCTACCTCAATATTTCAGCCAGAGTAATTTTTTCCTAGAAAACAAACAATCTTCTTCTTCACAAACTGAGTTGGATGCCCTATCAAAACTCATCATAATTAAACAAATATTATACCATTAGAAATATCTCTAAATCATTTTTCTATAACACCTTTCATTTTCTTAAAAATCCTAGTGGAAGGCCTTCAACCAAGTCCATCTCTGAAACTATTCCAAAACTGCCTAAAAACTGCCTTAAGACCAGTCTTCATAAATAGGGCACATTTTTCCCTCTAGAAGCTCAACCATGATATAAAACAATCATTGGCATAAATTAAAACTCCCATACTAAAAATAATGTCAATTTATTTCACAACTCCTTTAGACAACTTTTCCTCAAACTATACTTCTTCATAATATTTCCTGTTTGAGTGGGGTCCCCTCATCACCACATACCCTATCTTAAATTTTGGAAATCTAGAGGAGTCTTCTAAAACCTCCAATCATCACATTTGTAAAATCAATCACAACTGGTTCAGTACACTCCTTTTTCTCCAAGTCACTTTTCACTATGGTTTCAAAGCAAATTATATTCTTAACAATCGTTCATAAAAACGTGACGATCAAACAACCTCGTTAATTTTGTAAAATATTATTAGCTCTATGTAAAAACATCTCTTAAAGTATTTGGGTTCCATGCATAGCACACATTTCACAACGAGCATCAAAAGGTCCATTTTTACCTCAAAATCACACTCTGGAAAACCCGGTTTTGCCAAAATATTCATATCTTGCAAAATATTCTTCAAAATGACCTAAAAACTGTCATGAACCATCATGATAACATCCTATCACTTTCCATACTAACCATATAGCTTAAATATTCCTGAAACTCTCTAAAAAAATCACTTACCTATGCTTACTTAGCTTGTCTTCACCTGCTTGCTTCCCAAGGATCATGAAACATTGTCAAACCTCTAAGTACTAACTTGAAACTCATAATGCATATCACATATCTCATTAACATGATGTTATCATGTTTGGTTAGTGCTAATAATCTCCAAAAATCATGCCTTCATACCATTATACATGCTCTAGGACTAGGAATAAGCCTAGAATGACTTGACTCAAACATGGCAACCCATAAACTGACCATGATGACTCAATGCAAACACATATACACCTTTAACACATCTCATAGACCATGATGGAACTCATACCAACCATTTGGACTCATATAATTACCATCCATGCTTGCACCATGCTTGAAACCATGCATAGACACTATATAACTTCACCACAACTAGGCACTACCAATCAACCTTCATGGTTTACACTGAAAGACACCTCATTGAGACTCACACAACACTATGCCACCCTTTTCCATCAATGGAATTGACATCAATGAAAACATTAACACATAATGTCTAATATTCACATTTTTTTCCTTGGGAATGGGGATAACAGGGACCAAAAAATGTGCCCTCATATGGTGATGACAAGTAGTGGCTCGTGATTTCGTGAGGAGGAAGTGAGGAAAGACTTGCTTAAGCACTACGTGGCTAGAAATTAGTCACATGAAAATACAAAGAAATGGCTAGAGTGGGGCACATTTTCTTGAACCCTTTGTCTCCTTATGAATGGGTACATGAGGGATAAAAAAATGTGCCCTCATGTTGTGTTGACAAGTGGCACCATTTGATTACATGACAGGAGGAGCTAGGACTAGGTAGATAGGCCCTGCGGAGTTCTTATCATGTTCATATGAGGAATCTGGAGGAAAATTTGGGGAGGGGTGAATTGTTGTGTCCATTTAGAAATGGGGATAGTTGGGACACAAAATTTCACCTCAACCTAGAGGTGTCAAGCGTCCTCACTAAAAATTGGCTAAGTATAGGAAACATACCTTGTGAGATAGACCTTGAAGACGAGATTGTTGGAGCTCTAGGAAGTATTTTTTTATGAAATCGTATATGATTTTGACTACTAAGAGAATTAAAATATCAATGGGATGGGTATCATCCTTCACTTCTCCCTGTAACTCCCTCAAATTTCTCATTTTCCCCAGGACATTAGGGTGTGTCTGCATGAATTTAGTTTTCATGAAAAGCAAACATGTCTTGTGAACTATTTCTTGATTCTATCATGTAGATGACTTTTAAATATTTCCAATGATTAAGTTTTGGCTTTCTTACTCAACTCAAAACTTTCGGAATCCTATGCCAAAGTTTAGGTACCATTTTAGACTCTATGTTCCTTACCCCTAAAAACCCGCTTTTACTGCAACTATCCCTAATCCTCTGAAGCTTTCCCAAATCTTCCAAAATCAGTTCCATAACTCTTCAAAATCTTCAACACCACCACCATATGAGTTTAGGCTTTCATATCAGTCCTGAGAAATACACATCTACTTTGAAAAGTCTAAAAGTAACCTTTATAGGCTTACTAGAGAATTCACCTTTGAAAGCAAACCACTGAATGAGTTGAATGGTATTATCACAAATTTCAAACACAAGGGTAAGTATGTACAACACACTATGAGGACCTACAAGGTCATAATGGACATGATACAGAGGGATGACTAATCTAGAGGAGGGTTTAGGAGGGTTTTAAGCAAGATTTTTTATACTTGGGTTTAGTTTTCATGGTCTAAAGTTTGAATTTTTGACCTTGCAAAAACACATGACAACAGTTGGCTCTCACTTAGGGACTTGTTTTGGATTAAAATAAGTGAGGATAGGACAAACATGAACTCTATAATATCAATATACAATGTGGACTAGTGCCTTATCCATTGGGCTATACAAAGTCATATTACAAGCACAAACATGAATGAACAAATGCACAAAAAAAAAGAAACACACCACTCTAGAAAGGGAAAACACACACAATCGGAAATGGAAACACATAAGCTAAATTCACCTATGCTATAGGAAAGTTACAACCCACTTTCATTTTTTGTACAATTTCAAGTATTTCCCACTGTTAGGTAATTTTAAATATGCACCATCCAAATATGAAAGAAAGTATTCTCTCTACAAGCTTCCCATATTTGGAATGGTCCTAACCAAAAAGAGTTTCTTTGACTACTGTTATCCATATTTTTCCCCTAGGAACAATATTGGATCAGAATGCCCCCACACTGAAGGAACCTGAGAAATCACATTCGATTCACGCAAACAGATTACAAGAGGACTCTGTAATGGAAGTGGCGAAGGCCTGCAAGAATCAAACAACCCTGTGTAGGATAAATTCAAAAAACGGCTCTGTCGAGTGAACCTGGGATTTAAATCCATTCTATATGTTACATGTGGGCTTGAAAATAGAGTAGTAGGGTCAAAGCAGAATAAGTGTCATGGAGAGGCCAGGGGCAAGAAAAAGAAGAAACTGTGAAGATTCTGAAGTCTTCAGGCTCAAAACAGTTCAGAACGAGTCCAAAAATCAGCTAAGTATGGAGAAGGCAGCAGAGAGAGCCACGTGTCAAAACGGCACTTCTCCAAAGTTGAATCCAAGAAAGGAAGTTCAAATGAGCGCCAGGCTTCCATGCGTCCAAAGCCTTAAAAGTTGTGCGGCTGCTGAAAAGTCTTCGGCTAGGCAGGAAGAAGTCAGGTGTCGGCTCGACGTAAATCCAAGATGGGAGTCAAAAGCAGAGACTCAAACTCGTGCCAGTTCGCCACATAGCCCTGGGCCTGAAAAGGAAGGGAGAGGTTATTGAAAAGTCCAAAGACCTACGGAGGCTTCCAAGTGTTAACTCGATGCTCCTCCAAGGGTAAAATTTTGATCGGGAGTTTCAGCAAGTGCAGAGCCTCCATGCATCTAGTCTCGAAAAGGGGACAGAGTCAAGTTGAATAGTCAATGCATGGTGGCAGACTGGTGGAGAGTGCCAAGTGTCTGAATGGCACTAATTCAAGGATCGAATTGAGAGAGGGTTCTCAAACAAGTGCCAGACCACTGTGTGTCCCTAGTTAAGGAATATGACCCTGTCAAAGCAAAGAGCTTAGCCGAGAAACAAAGAAATTGAGTGAACCGGTGGAGGAAGCCACGTGTCACCCCATGCTATTCCAAGAGAAAAATATAGAGGCCACCTTCAGATAAGCACTAGCCCTCCACGTGTCCCAGAGGTCAAAAGGGGGCCCATTTTTTAAACTAGTTTTCCCACCCTTTTGTATAGACCCGATACAAACTTCGAAGGGGCATATCTTTCAACTCAGGGCTCAAAATATTGCAAATCTGACACTGTTGGAAAGATCTCGGCTTCACCCACGCCATGGAGATCTGAAACTTTAAGTTTGGGGAGGTTAGGTAAAGAAAAATGGAGAAAATGTCTTCAGGGCCATTAATGCAGATCTATCTGCCTCAACAACCAGATCAGATTCGATCTGTTCCGTCGTTTCCTCTTCCTTCAAGGTGCCAAACCAGAGATTGATACAGCCGAGGTAGATTTGGGGGTAGATTTTGTAGGAGGCATTAATAGCAGTGGTTGAGCTTCAACCTACTTTTCCCGTTTCTCTCTCTTTCTTTCTTCTCTCTGATTGAGTCTATAAATACCGGGTCAGGACTCATTGTAAGGGTTGGACATTCTTCTATTTTGCAGGCTCCCCTTTTCTTCTGGCAAAGGAACTCATGGAGTTTTCAGACCTTCCACTAGACTGTAATACGTTTTCTACCTTTTGGCCACTTTGTAATGCATTGTATCAATCTGCAGAGCAATAAAACACGTCTGTGATCGATTTTAGATCCTTTCTTGTCTCTTTTGCTTTCATCTGGTCTTTCATTATAAATCGGGTCATCTGTGCTTGGTTATTGTATGGATTTTGTTGGTTTGATGTCTATTAGCAAAACAAATGTTCATCATTCCTTTGGTGCATCACCTTATAGCTTAGTTTGATTTCCTGCATTCCTTTTACCCATGTCTCCTTGGTAAAACTTAGATTAGGTTTAGGAATAGGCCCTCTACAAGTTTTCACGCATGCACCTAAACAGAGGAATAGGAACCAACCTTTAATCTGGAGAGTTTTCTCATTTTCTAAGTCCCACACTTTGGAGAAAACTCAATGTTATGTGGATCACACCAAATGACTCTGCCTTAGAAAATCATATCTGACGATTCATTTGGGGGTGTTGTGATTTTGCACTAACAGTTTTGGCATGCCCAGTGGGACAAGAAGTCTCCATCTTTATTACAGTAAGGTTGATGTGCACTTGTTGTGATTCTAGCTTTTAAGAAGCTCTTAAAAAACTGCACATCTGATGACTCCAAAAGGGACAGAATCCACTGGTTCCAACAGTCCAAGTTTCCCAAGTTCATGAGAAGGATACAAACAAGGTCTAGAACAAGAGAGGAAGGACAATTTGTACACATACACTTATCTCTAGACAGAAGGAAAAGAAGAAGAGCCTAGAGATCTCCATCTCCTCCAAATAGAGCCTTATCAACACCTCCTCCTAGTAGGCCATTCTTTCAATCAAGAAGGGTACTCAGGCCGATCAGGATGGCACACCAACAACCAAATCCTTACGTCAACTTCACTGGCAGCAGCCCACTTGCTCTGAATGCACAAAACCCAGTCTCGGTGGCAGCATTGAAGAGCATCCCATATTTCACTGGAGAGAACCAGACTTGTCCCGGTGACCACGTTCAAGACATTGCAAATGTCTGTACAATCCATGAGATCAATGAGATGGATATTGCAGTCAAGTTACTAGCCTCTTCACTCAAAGGTAAAGCTTCACAATGGTTCAGGAG
The DNA here is from genome assembly GCA_019776745.2 of Taxus chinensis. Taxonomy (NCBI): domain Eukaryota; kingdom Viridiplantae; phylum Streptophyta; class Pinopsida; order Cupressales; family Taxaceae; genus Taxus; species Taxus chinensis. Next base: position 155,971,734 of record CM034155.1, on the reverse strand, counting down.
CCTTGAAGCAGGCTCTATTCAAAATTGGGACCAGCTATGCACAGCTCTTCACAACCAGTTTGGAGAAAAGGGAGATAACCTATCCTTGCTGGAGTAGCTGACAACAATCAAGAGAGCTCTGAATGAGCAACTGACAGATTTCAACCTCAGATTTCAATGGACCTGGGACAGGATTCCAACAGCAGTAAAGCCCACTAATGAAGGTGCCTTCTTATACTTTCTTAGGGCTTTAAATTCTGATATTTCTTTGATGATTCAGTCAATGGGGGGCACAACCTTACCTACAGCCTATAGCCTTTCCATAGGAGCTGAGAATCATTTGATTCAGGCTGGAAAACTTTCTCCTAGGCCATCCATGCCTCTATACCCCGAGTTAGGAAACCCAGGTACCAGCCAAACGCCCACATTAGCTCCTATACCCACCCCTCAGGAGTCAAAGTTCAGCTGAAGCCTCCACTTCATCATCTAACACCTCAAAGGAGCTTCAGGAAGTTATGAAACAACTGCAAAACCTAGGAAATGAGCTAGTAACCATCAAAAGACAACAGGCTCAGAGTTCTAGGCCATATCAGCCCCAGGCTCAGTATCAGGCCAGACCCCCATATCAGCAAAATAGACCACCAGCCCAGGTTGTAAATCAGAGTCAACACCAAGGGCAACCTCAAGCTGCTAGACCTTTCAGGTCATATGACCCAAACACAGTTTCAACATCAAGGGGATTGGTTCCAACACATAATAACATGGCACAAGAGTATGAATGGTGTTTCCCATGTAATCAGCCACATAATCAGTCGATGTGCTTCAATGGTGCATTAAATCAGGCTCTGATGGTGCAAACCATTGGTGTGTCACAAGAACCTAGCCACGAAGAAATTCAGTAGTAAGGAGCTCAGCAAGAGGGACCCCCAAAACAAAACTATGCTTGTCAATTGGTAGGCTGAAGACTTCTGTGGAATGAATCAAACTCCTTCTCAAAGTATAGCTGCCAATACACGGTCTAAGAGGAGAAATATTGGAGAAGGACATTCACCAAGCTCAGGTGATCCTCAACCCTTCATTGCTCAGCAAGGTATTGGCATTCAAAATACAACTCCCAATGTGCAAAGTCAATCCAAGCCACCTTCCAGACCTACTCAGGCACCGGTTGTAACAGCCCATGTGCAAGAGAAAAATGTGCCAGGGAAGGGGCAGCAGAAGGACAATTCATTTAATATCATTGAACAAATGAAGAGGACAAGTGTAAACATTTCACTATGGGAGTCACTAGCCATTCCAGGGCAGAGGGATCTATTACAGACTACCATGGCCAATTGGTCAAGCTCAAGTCAACCCCCTAACCAGCAAGAGAAAGTGCTTACCAATGCAGCTCAACCTGAGAGAAACCATGAAGAACAATGAGGTAAGAATCTGAAGCCTCCTCCATTTTATGTTTCATTAATCATTGGAGATAAATTGGTGCACAACTGCATGATCGATTCGGGGGCAAGTAGTTCTGTAATGCCCAAACAAATAGCTGATCAACTGGGTCTCCAGTATGAAGTCATCTCTAGAGGAGTAGTACAATTGGATGGGATGGCAGTGACCACTTTTGGAGTCATCAAGGATCTGAGTCTCACTCTACATGCCTGCCCTAATGTAACTGTATTGCAGAACGTGTCAGTCATAGACTTGCCACCACATTTTGCATTGTATTTGTCCAGGGACTTCACTGTCAAAATTGGAGGCTATTTGTTTGCTAATTGGTCACATATGCTCTTTAGAACAAGGTATGGAGTGAAGGCCACAATCAGATCTGAGCCCATAACAGACTATCACATTGAGTCTTATGTACCAAGCCCAATTAATGTAAATTGTTCAGCTTTTGATCAAGAGGACCTCCTAAGCACTTTTGAAGTAGATACCAAGGTGGGGTGTATCCCAGACCTGACCCTTGACGAATGGGTGGTCAAAAGACATGCTTTTGATCCCTATAAGGAGATGGAAGAATCTGAACTAGGAGTCTACTACCTACATGAGGAGAATCATCCTCTTCCTGACATCATTAAGCCAGAGCACAAGAATGACAATGAAGTTTGGAAATTGTTCTTTGATGGCTCTAGGAGCAGACAAGGAGCCAAAGGTGGAGCTATGATTGTGTCCCCCCAAGTTATGAAGTATTATTCGACTTTCAGATTTTAGTTTTCCTGCTCAAATAACACTACAGAATATGAGGCTTTGGTCCATGGACTGCATTGGGCCAGAAGACGAGGAATCAAGAACCTGCAGGTGTTTGGTGACAGTGAACTGGTTGTCAATCAAGTCAAAGGACAAAATGTTGTCAAGAATGACCTGCTCAAAGGTTACAAGAATAGGGTGTGGGACCTCATTGAGGATTTTGAAGCCTTCAACATCATGTCCATACCCAGAAAGGAGAATGAAGCTACTGACAGGCTTGCAGTAGTTGGAGCAACATTTGATGTAGTTGATAGCATAAAAAGGGACAAAGAACAACCACATATCCATGTGATTGTGAGACCAGCAGTACCAGATAACAACACATGCTGGTAGGTGTTCGAGAATGATCAACAGATCATCAAATTTTTGCAAGAGGAAGTTGAATTCTCAGCTAGAAACCAAAGCAGACTAGAGAAACAATATGGAAATCAAGTAGTACAGTTATATACAAACAAGCTTCCCAAAGGTCTAGTGACATTGGAGTCTATCTTCAATCCCAATGACCAATTTTGAAAAGAGAAGGCCAACATACAAATCAAAGGGGAAGATTCGGAGCCAATTCTAGATAGAGAAGGAAAAACACTGCAAGTTGGCAAGGTGGCCACCGAGCAAGAAAGGTATGAATTCATACACCTTTGCCAAGAGTTTCTAGATATATTTTCTTGGAGCTATGAAGACCTAAGAGGGTTCAATCCAAAGTTAGCCCAACACACAATTGAGCTAGATCCAGCTGCTAAGCCCATCAGGTAGAAGTAGAGACCAAATCAACCCACATGTTGAGCCTCTGATGAAGAAAGAACTGAACAAGCTGATAGAGGCAAGTATCATTTTTCCAATCAAACACTCAAGCTGGGTCACAAACTTGGTCCCAGTTAGGAAGAAGAATGGGGAGATTAGGTTGTGTGTTGACTTTCATGACTTAAACAGAGCCTCCCTCAAAGATCACTACCCACTTCCCTCAATGGAGCAGATCTTACAGGTAGTGTCTGGTTCAGAGAGATTCTCTCTCCTAGATGGATACTCAGGGTACAACCAGATCATGGTGAAAGAATATGATCAGTTCAAAATGGCTTTCACCACCAAATGGGGCACCTATGCCTACAGAAAAATGCCATTTGGATTGTCTAATGCCGGAGCCACTTTCCAAAGGGCAATGGATATGGCATTCAAAGGGCTTATCAACAAAATAGTGCTGATCTACCTGGATGACATTACTGTATTCTCCAAAAATGCAACAAACCATATTTTTCACCTAAGGCAAGTGTTCCAAAGGTGTAGGAGATTTGGGGTATCATTGAACCCCCAAAAATGCATATTCTTGGCCCATGAGGGTAGGCTTCTAGGCCACATTGTGTCAAAGGAAGGTTTGGCAATTGACCCAGAAAGAGTTGAAGCTATAAGAGTATTTCCATTGCCAAGCCACAAGAGGGATCTTCAAAGCTTCTTAGGAAAAATCAATTTTGTCCACAGGTTCATACCAAAATTTGTTGCCCTTGTCAAGCCAATAACGTTGATGTTGAAGAAAAGTTTGGTGTTTAGGTGGACAGCTGAAGGAAAAGTAAGTTTTGAGGCCATCAAAGAAGCTATATCACAAGCTCCAACTCTCGTGAATCCAAATTTTTCTAAGGATTTTATATTATATGCCTTTGGTGGCAGTGACACAATTTCTACAATCCTAGTACAATAGAATAAAGAAGATACAAAGCAACCAATTATTTTCTTCAGCCAGGGTCTGGAAGATTATGAAGTGAAATACTCTTTCATCGAAAAGTAGGTCCTGACAGTGATTAGAGGATTGAAGAAGTTTAAGCATTTGGTTTCAAACAAAAAAATCCAACTATTGGTCTCCCATGCAGGAGTTAAAGACTTCCTTCTCAGCAAGGACCTGAATGAAAAGTGTGCAGGGTGGATCACTCATGTCATGGAGTATGACATTGAGATCAAGGTCACTAAGCTAGTCCATGGGAAGGGATTGTGTGAGCAGCTGGCCTCAAGTCAACAAGAAGAAGCAAGTGATGAAAAAAAAGTTGTTTTGGTCCTATAGGATAGTCAAGACGAAGAAAATGAGGATGTGTCCGCCCCTTGTTGGACTTAGAGCATGGTGCACTTCCTTCAAACAGGCATGTGTCCTCCAGAAATGAATAAAACAAAAAGGAGGCACTTCAGACTACAGGCCATCCCATATGTACTTATTGACAACATCTTGTTCAAAAGGGATATCAATGGCATCTTGTTAAGGTGCATTGGGACAAATCAGGTTGAGAAAGTGCTACAAGAGTTCCATGATGAATTGTTGGAGGCCATTTTGCTCCATGGGTGACAACACTCAAGATCATGAAGGCGGGTTATTATTGGCCCAGGGTGTTTAGTGACTGCTATGCATGGATCAAAAAGTGCAGGAACTATGCATTCTTCAGAGGCAAAGAGAGGCTAGCAACACTCCCATTGCACCCCATTTCAATTGACCAACCATTCATGCAATGGGGGTTGGATTTCATCGGGGTCATCAATCCAAATTCGAGCCAAGGCCACAAGTGGATTCTGATGGCAACAAACTATTTTACTAAGTGGACCGGGGCAGTGGCACTCAAAGAAGCTAATGAGTCCAACATATTCGACTTCTACAAAGGGATAGTGACCAGATTTGGAGTGCCAACCACCATTATATCAGACAATGCATTGACATTCATAGGTTCCAAAATCAAAGGATGGGCCGTTAAGAACAGAATTTACCTTAACACTTCATCAAACTATTACCCTCAGGGTAATGGCCAAGCTGAGTCCATGAAACAAGAATCTGCTGAAGATTGTCAGAAGAACTCTGGATGAAAATCAGAGGACTTGGCACACAAAACTCAAATCAGCCTTATGGGCTGATAGGACAACACCCAAGAGGTCTACAGGCAACTCTCCATTCAAACTTGTCTATGGGAAAGAGGCAGTGTTGCCTATATCACTTGAGTTGCCAGCATTGGAACTCATGAAGCAGCTGGAGATGTCTAAGTTTGAACCAATGGAGGCTAGGTATGCAGAGCTGATGGAGTTGGAAGAAACCAGAGAACATGCACTTCAGACAATAGAGAAGGATCATGCCTCAATTAAGAGATGCTTCGACAAGAAGGCAAGAACAAGGACCTTCCAGGAAGGAGACCTAGTCTTGAAATGGGATGCAGATCGAGAAAAACTAGGAAGGCATTCCAAGTTTGATGCCATTTGGAGTGGCCCTTACATGGTCACAAAATGTAAAAGTAGCAATGCCTTCCAATTGTCTACATTGGATGGTGAAGAGTTACAGATTCTAGTGAATGAAATCTATCTTAAACACTGCTACTAAAAGGAAGGTTCTCACCTTGTACATATTAGTTTAGTTTCTCATTCCTCTAAGTGCTTGTGCACATTGTATTGTTGTAGTTTAGGTTGCTTTTCTCCTAAGTGCTTTGCACACTCTGCATGCTCTACTTGGAGCATGTATGATTTTAATTTTTTATATAGTTGTGGTGTTGTTTTGTTGCTCTTGCATAGCTCATTCAGAAACAGATGAAGCCCCGGGTCAAAACAATTTTCTACTCTCAGAAACCATCGTTTCAAGATTTCTTATGAAGATTGAGAGTGCAACAGTTGGGCTCATGAGTCAGAGGCAGAATCAGTTCCAGACCATCGTTCTCGACTCCATGCCCAACGGATACGACAAGGAAATTGGTCTTTCATCTAGCAAGAAGATACCCCTATGAGTCGCCAAATTGTTATCCATATTTTTCCCCCAGGAAAAATATTGGATCAGAACGCCCCCGCATTGAAGGAACCTGAGAAATCACATTTGATTCACGCAAGCAGATTGCAAGAGGACTTCTGTAATGGAAGTGGCAGAGGCCTGTAAGGATCAAACAACCCTGTGTAGGATAAATTCAGAAAACAACTCTATCAAGCGAACCCGGGCTTTAAATCCATTCTACAGGTTACATGTGGGCTCAGAAATAGAGTAGCAGGGTCAAAGGAGAAGAAGCAGTGTCATAGAGAGGCCAGGGGAAAGAAAAAGAAGAAACTATGAAGATCTGAAGTCTTCGGGCTCAAAACAGTTCAGAATGAGTCCAAAAATCGGCTAAGTATGGAGAAGGCAATGGAGAGAGCCACATGTCGGAATGATGCTTCTCCAAAGTTGAATCCAAGAAAGGAAGTTCAAATGAGTGCCAGGCTTCCACGTGTCCAGAGCCCCAAAAGTTGTGCGGCCACTGAAAATTCTTTAGCTAGGCAGGAAGAAGCCAGGTGTCGGCTCGACGCAAATCCAAGATGGGAGTCAAAAGTAGAGACTCAAACTCCCGCCAGTTCGCCACGTAGCCCCGGGCCCAAAAAGGAAGGGAGAGGTCATTGAAAAGTCCAAAGACCTACGGAGGCTTCCAAGTGTCAACTCGACGCTCCTCCAAGGGCAAAATTTTGATCGGGAGTTTCAGCAAGTGTAGAGCCTCCACGCGTCCAGTCTTGAAAAGGGGAAAGAGTCGAGTTGAATAGTCAATGCATGGTGGCAGACTGACGGAGAGTGCCAAGTGTCCAAATGGTGCTAATTCAAGGATCAAATTGAGAGAGGGTTTTCAAACAAGTGCTAGACCACCGCGTGTCCCCGGTCAAGGAATATGACCCCACCAAACAAAGAGCTTAGCCGAGAAACAAAGAAATTGAGCAAGTTGGCAGAGGAAGCCACGTGTCATCCCCACGCTATTCCAAGAGCAAAATATAGAGGATGCCTTCAGACAAGTGCTAGCCCTCCATGTGTCCCAGAGGTCAAAAGGGGGCCCATTTTCAAAACTGGTTTTCCCACCCTTTTGTATGCGACCTGATACAAACTTTGAAGGGGCATATCTTTTGACTCAGGACTCGAAATATTGCAAATCTAACACCGTTGGAAAGATCTCGGCTTCGCCCACACCATGGAGATCTGAAACTTTAAGTTTGGGGAGGTTAGGTAAAGAAAAATGGAGAAAACGTCTTCAGGGCCATTAATGTGGATCTATCTTCCTCAACAACCAGATCAGATTCGATCTGTTCCGCCATTTCCTCTTCCTTCAAGGAACCGAACCAGATATTGATACAACCAAGGTAGATTTGGGGGCAGATTTTTTAGGAGGCATTAATAGCAATTGTTGAGCTTCAACCTACTTTTCGCGTTTCTCTCTCTTTCTTCTCTCTGATTGAGTCTATAAATACCGGGTCGGGACTCATTGTAAGGGTTGGACATTCTTTTGTTTTGTAGGCTCCCCTTTTCTTTTGGCAAAGGAACTCATGGAGTTTTCAGACCTTCCACTAGACTATAATACGTTTCTACCTTTTGGACACTTTGTAATGCATTGTATCAATCTGCAGAGCAACAAAACACGTCTGTGATCGATTTTAGATCCTTTCTTGTCTCTTTTTCTTTCATCTTGTCTTTCATTATAAATTTGGTTATCTGTGCTTGGTTATTGTATGCATTTTTTGGTTTGTGTCTATTAGCAAAAAAAATGTTCATCATTCCTTTGGTGCATCACCTTATAGCTTAGTTTGATTTCCTGCATTCCTTTTACCCCTGTCTCCTTGGTAAAACTTAGATTAGGTTTAGGAATAGGCCCTCTGCAAGTTTTCATGCATGCACTTAAATAGAGGAATAGGAACCAACCTTTAACCTGGAGAGTTTTCTCATTTTCTAAGTCCCACACTTTGGAGAAAACTCAATGTTATGTGGATCACACCAAATGACTCTACCTTAGAAAAGCAAATCTGACGATTCATTTGGGGGTGCTATGATTTTACACTAACAACTACACTTTGGCTCTTTTTTTTTATCTCACAATATGACAAGATCACCAATTTGAAAATCTTTTGCCTTAGATTGTTTATCAAATATCTTCCTCACTTTCAATTAATGTTCCTTGATTTGATCAACCACCTTTAACCTGTCTTCACCAAGTTTCTCAAGATATAATATTCTCTTATCAAGAGATTAATGGATTTGGTTGTCCTCAACTACCCTGACCAACTGAAGAATTGGAAATACAACCATGATGGGAATCTCGGCATTGGTCCCATAGAGAAACTAGAATGGTGACATGTCAATTGATTTTTTCAGAGTAATCATGTCCACCCACAATGCATCATAAAGCTTCTTATGCCAATTTCTCTGATTTTGATCAACCAACTTATGGAAAATGGTCATAATGTTCTTGTTTCCAGACTCGGTCAGACCATTCGCTTGTGGGTAATAGTCTGATGCATGTGAGAGTGATATTCCATAGCTATAGTAGAACTCGGTCAACTCCATTGAGGAAAAATATGTTGTATTATCAATCACCACCTTTCGAGGAATTCCAAAATAGACGATGATGTTCTCTTTGATGAAATTACATAACGTTTTAGAATTAGTTTGTTTGACCAAGATGGCCTCTACTGATTTTGGTGAAGTAATATGTAACTATGGGCACATAGGCATGCCCTGCACTCGAGAGGGGATTGAGTACACGAATAAAATCTACACCCCACTGCTAGAAAGTCTCCTCAATGATCACTAGTTGCAGAGGGAGTGTAAATATTTTTGGTATTCCCACGAATTGTTGAAAAGGCTCACACTTGGAAACCCATTGTTGATCATCTTCAAACAAAGGCAATAATACCTACTGTAGGTGAATAGAAATGTTCACCACAAGCTTGATTGTGGTAAGCCTTTAACAAATTTTCTTGTTGTTCTTTGTCAACACACCTTAGGAAATAACCATATAGTCCTCTCTTATATAGCACATGATTCTAGATGACATACATGGCTGATTTTAGCTTAAGAGTCTTCCTTTGCTTATAGTCAAGATGTTTTGGGCACACTCCATAGGTGAGAAAGTATGATATGTTAGAATACCACTCATTGGTGGTGTTTATAAAAATAACTTGAGGCATGTCCTTATTTACGCATCCATAACATTGACATTAATTTTCTCCATATTGAGTCATGAGTGACTCGTCTTTAGCCATTAGCTAACACAAACCATTTCCTCATACTAGATTTGAAGGTTAGATATCCAAGTTATACTCGTGGATCCTGGCCACTCAATTGCCTCTTTTGGCCCCTAGATCTTGATGAGTTAGGATTGACTTTATTACAGACCTCAGAACCATCACCACAGTATGGGAGTTGAGAATGTAGAATCAGAATTTTTTAACTTCTTTGACTACGGCATATCCATGCTTCTCCATTTGATTGTACTTCGAATCGTGGTCATTTAGTGGGAAGCTCATGAAGGTGATGGGTGCTTTAATACCTTCTTCATTCTTTTTAGCTAAGATGGACAAATGAGTATGTTCTGAAGCATAGCATTACAAAATGAAATCTTTGTCAAGTTATGGCATACCAAAGTATGAGATTTTGTAATTACTTCCTTAATTGTATCAAATGTCTCCTTTCCTTCCTTATTCCACCTAAAACTTGCTTGAGACTTCATCATGCTAGTAATGTTATTGGTCAGTTCAAGAAAGTCTGAAACAAAGCAGTAAAGAAAGTTTACCTTGTCAAATAAATATTGAGATCATTGCTTTACTTTTGGGTAAGGAGAGTGCTTGAATTGATTTTATCCTCTTGGGATCAATTTTATCTCTGAGTTTCCCTTCTGTAACACCAAAAATGCATTTTTTAGGGTTTAGAGAAATCTTGTATTATTTTCCTTTTGGAGAAGATCGTGAGATCATCTAGGTAAATTACGATGTAATGTTTGATATCTTTAAAGATGAGATCTGTCACCCATTGAAAATTTTCTCCAGCATTAATGAGGCCAAATGACATTTTGCTATAGGAAAAAGTTCCTCATGGAATTGTGAAATTCATTTTGTGTCTATCTTCTTCTACCACCTCAACTTGGTTATATCCAGAGAATCCATCAAGTAATGAAAGCATCTAAGACATAGTGATTGTCTATAGCATATGATCCATAATAGGCAAGGGGTAGTTTTCTTTTAATGAAGCCTAATTCAAATTTTGAAAGTTGACACAAATCCTTATTTTTCCATTTTTCTTCTGCACTGGGAAAATATTGGCCACCCACATGGAGTGGTGGATAAGAAATATGATTCTTGTATTCAAAATCTTCAACACTTATTCTTTGATTGTATAAGCAATTTTAGGGTTATATGGTTGTTGCTTCCACCTGAAATGTTTAGCTTTGGGCTTAAGTGGTATGGAGTGATGCATCTCTTTTAGCTTGAAGGATTTGAGCTCATCATACGAATATGCCAATACATTGGAGTATCTCCTTAACAATGAGACAAAACTCCTTTTATCCTATGGTGAACAAAACTTTCCAATATTGACCATTCTCAATTTCTCTAGGGTGCCAATGTTCTCCTTCTCAAAATAATCAGTGCACTGAGAGGATTCTTTTTCTTTTTCCTTTATAAACTTATCATGATTATTAAACAAGTCTTCAAGAGACACAAGGCCTTTTAAAATTTTATTTCCCTTTATTCAGATGTACCCTTCTGAATCAATTCCTTTTATCTCTCCCTTGTCTTCATCTCCCACAAACTCATGATTAGGAGCAATTTTTCCTTCATACAAGATATTGTTGAAGTTATCTCAAGGAAATAAATGAGGTGATTATCATCATTGAACACTTGTATGTGATTGATGTTATCTGGCATGCTCAGACTAAAAATCATGTAGACAATAACCTTATCCTTGTTGAAGGTTGGGTGTGGGGTCATGAGAGAATTTGAGACTGTAAGAGAATCATCTTTCTCATTTTTCTCACAGGGGCAAGCCTAAATTGAGCAAGCATCAAAAGACCTGATGCAATCCCATACTACGTTCCTGTAACGCTTAAGCCTTGGGCTTGATATTGATTTCTAACTTGTTTAACTATCACTTCAGCATCACCAAGACATTTTAGCTTCTTCATGCCCATGGATTTAGCTACCTCTGTCCCGAGAAGAAGGGCTTCATATTTTGTGGTACTATTAGTGTTTTCAAATTGTAATTTATAAGCAAAAGTAAGCAACTCACTCGTGGGAGAAGTGGATACTACACTAGCTCTAGAGCCAATAGGCGCCTATAACAACATTTTCTACTAATCATGTTTTCCAAAATAAATGCAAGTTTGGTCAACATCATACTCATGCACCTACAAATCCGCAACTTCAAACATGTTGATGACTACATAAGACAAGGATCTAATCCGTAGTTTAGTTGTTTCATCTTACAGTTCCTATTTCAAACTTTGCATACTCGTGAACTCTTTGGGACACATCCTTATCAATAACATCAAATAAAAATTCATTTACTTATATTGTCGTGTGGAATTCAAATCCGTGCATAGTTCTGTCTTAGATTTTTCACGTTGTATAAACGTCGAGATCTTTGATCAATTTCATCATCCTTTACGAGGAAAGACAAGATTTCATCTCTTTCTGTAGTTAAAAAGTAGTTATAAATCCCACTGTCTTGAAACAACACATCATCTCTTGGGTCTTCTGATTTCTGAACCGTGTACTTCATCTTTCACATGGGCAAGAATTTCCTCATTTCTACTTTTACTAGAATAGTTATGGAAGACCAATCCATCTGGATCTTGCCTCCCAAGTCTCTAAAAAAACTTCTTCTTAACAACATGCTAAAAGATGTCAGGATGTCAACTACCAAGATGGTCAGCAGAACCTTCTTGTTTGGAAATTTGGCGAGGGCCACTTGCGCATCCTTGATTCCCCTACCATTAGAACTTCTTTGGATTCCATAGAATAGAAAAAGCTAGTGGCTTGTGTCAAGTTCAACCCAAGAGCGTTAGCAAATTTTCTTGACATTACATTGTTTAAAGCTCCTAAATCAATTCTGAAATTGTTCAACTGGTGTTCTTTTATCAAGAGGGAAAGATATAAAGGTTTAAATTTTTTGGTCTTAGTTTCACTCAAGGCAAGCATGTTTTGAGATGGAGGTGTAGGCAGAGTAGGTAGTAGTTCCTTAGAATTGGGGACAAAAACATTGGGTTTTGAACTACTACCCTTGATGTAGCAAACAACCCTTTCAAATTTCTCTAGGTGGGTTTGTAAGAATTCAAATTTGGAAATTTGAACCTTGGAATTGTTCACATGATCAATGATGTCGAATGGAGTAGAAGAATATGAGGTAGGTGTTCCCGAGGTAACATATGCTTTGGTGAGTGGAGGAGGTACTACCTTGGGAGTTTGGACACTTTTGGTAGTACGAGTAGCTATTTGGGAGGCATCTGCTAATTTTGTAGGTATATTCAAAAATTTTCTAGGTATATTCAAAGATTTTGAAGGACTTACTTTTGTATAATCATAATTAGAACTAGGAGAAACATTTTGAGACTTACTTGAGACAATAGATAACTTCTTGCTTACCATGAGGTTTGGATTCTCTTTCATAGACTCCATAGAAGGTAGAAGAGGATATCCTCTATTGATTATTATTTTTTGTAGAGTCTCCACCTGAGGATCTTATTTCTTCTTCTTTATGGCAACGGAGGAGGAAGCTCATTTTTGAGATTGGGAGTAGGTAAATATTGAACATGAGAAGCTTGGTGCATCTTCATCATCATCATCTTCTCCTAAGGAATATTCAATAAAATTGAATTGTACCTCATCTTCTACTTCTTCAATCTCAAGAACATCACCATCCTCATTTTCTTCTTCAAGTTCCTCCATTTATTCTTCTTCCTCTTCAGCATCACAGGTTACATCTATCAGAGGTGCTTTAAGAGAAAGCCTTCGAGGTGGTGGACCAATTCTTTGCTTATTCAGAAAATTATTCCTAAGAGAATCTATGTTTGTGGAAGCTTGATCCAACTACTTCTTAAGAGAGAGAACCTCATTAGCTAGCTTCTGTACTAATGATTCTGTTGTTCTAGAACTTGAACTTTGACCCTTCTCCTTGTTCAGACCTTTCTTGATTTTCCATGATATTATCAGGTCATCTTAAACTTCAACAAAAAAAATTGTTCCTTTTCCAAATCAACTGGTTGATTTTTTCTTAGTATGAAACTCACCTCAGGAATTTGAGCATTCATGAAGAATCTCAACTTGTTGTCCTTTGTAGGTTGGAAAGCTTCGGGGATTTTGTAGAGCATTTCATTGAATTTGGCAACAAACTCCCTCATGGGCTCGTATGGCTCCTTTTTCAGCTGAGACCATTAGGCCAAAAGTGCATGAGCATATTCGGTAGGTTTGAATCTAGATCCAAACTTAGTTTTCATGTCATCCTATTTGGTTATAGACCTCCTTGGAAAATGGTAGAACTAGTCTGTGGCCGCATCTTGCAAAGATTCTACAAACAAACATACTAACACATCTTTGTATCCTATGCCTAGCACCCCATAAGCAGTGATGAAAGCTACAATGTTGTCATTTATGTGCTACTTTCCATCATCATAGAATTTGGGAAATTTATTTCGTGACCCTCTAGGTAAATCATGCAAATGAGGGTTGAGAGCCAATGGGCCTGTACTTTTCCCCCAAGGCAACGATGCTTTTTGAGCCATCTACGGTTATTATTTTGGTTCTTCTTTTTAAATTTTTTCCCCAAATGCTTCTTATGTTTCTTCTTGTTCTCCTTCACTTAGAGGAGAAATTTTTAGTGGTTCTTCAACTATTTCAACAATGGGGAAATTAGGATCAAAATTTGCAATATATTGTTGATCACTTTTCCTCCTTATCTGATCAAGGGAAATTATGAAGTTAGCTTGTTTTTTCTGCTCAAAATATGGATCATTGATGTCACTAGCCCCATCAAATCTTGTGTACCTCCTTTCAGCCAACTTTTTAGGTGGATGCGCAACTGAAGACAAATTTTTCTAAGCCCTTTTCTGTTGATTTTGAACTTGTCTGGCATGTTGCTGGGCTTGAGTATGTTCTTCTTCAAGGTCTAAGATTCTTGAAGTTGTGTGCTAATAATTGAACCTCTCTTTAATACACCAAATAAAATGCTTTATATCAATTGAGAGGTCCTCTTAGGTATCTTCAAAGAACAAGATATTGTGTTGCAACATGGGAGGATTACCAGGAATAGCCATGGGGGGAAAGCTATTGAGAAAACATGGAGACTCTTATGGATTTTTGAAATATTTTTTTTGTATTTTTTAGTTATTTACTTGTTATAGATTTTGTCATTTTTGATGTGGTGTAGAGAGTAAATTTTACCCCATTGTGGGTACCAAAAATTGTTGGCGAAATATTTTTTCGCTAGAACAAATTAGTTTATTTTCACCAATGCTTTAGGAACACATCCCTCCTACTTGGAAAAGGGGGGATCCTTTTATTTAATGTAAACAAAACAAACTCTGTGGTTGGCCGATAGGCCGGGGATCACACAAACACACTCCACTATACCTGCAGTAAATGTTTACAGCTCATGCAAGGGAAGAATTTTCAAGGAAGGTGTGATTGTGGGAGTGAGAATTTGAGAGAGGGGGTTCATACTGCAAGTAGGATTGAGAAGATTCTTATAAGTATTAACCAAAGTTTATCAACATATAATTGGAAGGAAAAATAAATTCGTTAATTATGACAAGACAAAATGAACCATGAACATAAAATTCCATTCATTCATTCATAAAAAGCTTTTACACCCTTTTTTTTCATACAAGATTGACATGTTCACAAAGATACAAAAAGTGAGAGGGAGAGGAAACACATGAAAGGGAATATAAAAAATGTTATCTTTTCTTATTCTTTGTAAAGCACTAGTTATCGAATCATGAACTCGCAAAATTGACAACATTTTGAAATAAGGGAGTCATACAATATAGACTTCGAAATGACTCTTCACCTACCCCCACATGAATTTTCACTAACCTTTACAACATCTGACCTTTCATATTCTTAGGAAACAAATTGAGCCCCACTTTTATTAATTGGAGGAAACTCATTAAAAATTTCAACTATAGGTCACATTATAATGAATAATATTAAAGTGAAAAGTAAAACCCCCAACGAAGAAATAAAACATGAAGGAAAGAGAAAGGGTTTGGGAAAGAGAGGAGAGAGGAGATAGATACTTAGAAGAAGTTAGTGCATTTGTCGATGGAGATTCACTTGGTGATGTACTTTTGGAGAGTGCCTTTGGAAAAATCTTGATCCCCTTGAATTCCTTACTGAACCGAAGCCTTACAGGGTAACCTTAAGGAATGCGTACAAAACTCAAAGCTTTGAGCTAGTTCTCAGAAGTGGCATTTATATTTTTGTATTTCGTGAGCCATGCCTTATGTTCCTTCATGGAGTTAGAGATAACAACCCTTATCTTAGTAAGAGACTCTAGTGTTTCTTGAATGAAATAAAATGGATCTCCAACATCCTTCTTAACTGGTTCTTCAAATGGTTTTACAAGATCATTCACTGAAGTATTATCGTTCACTGCAGGTACTCCATGTTTTTGTACTTCTATATTGATATCCTCTTACATTTGTGTAGTGAGCTCTTTACATGAGTACAACTCATCGAGAGCATGATTTAGTGTATCATACCAAACAACAAGATTTTTTGACCAATTCAAAGACATATCTTCATATGCGGAGTTGAATGCATTCCTTCTTACCAATTAGGAAGAGTTTACTTTTCCCATTTTGGTCACCAGTGGAAACACTTGATCCTAGTGATCCTTCTCTTTCTAAATCTCATCTCTTGTCATTTTTATCTTTGCAACAATTGCAACCATGTATTTAAACAATGTGTGGATTTCATAAATCAAGTTCTTACCTTTTTTCAAGAATCTTACTCACCCATTTATCATTAGCTCTACCTTGCATTGTGAAGCCTTGCATATTTTTTATGGATTCGGGATCAAAGCTACTAATGGGAGAAACTTATTCAAGTAGGAGAGAAAAAATGACATTTGGATCCATAAAGGTTTGCACATATTAGGTGAGGGTTCTTACGTGATCTTCAAGTTGCTCAATTTTTTCATACTCCTCGTTTCTCGCAAGAAGGTGAGTGAATATTCTTTCAATATGTGGGTATATCCCTTGTGTGTTTTCAGTACTAGATGAATGGTGCTCATTTTGTAGTCGAATGGGGTCATCTTGCCAATAGGTTTGATTACCTTGAGTCGAACTACCTCCACGTACTGATTTCTTGAAGCACCATTGAAGAAGTGGGAAGAAACTTGAGATTTCTTACCTTTCTTCATTTTCACCATTGTGGATATGGCTTAAAATTCCAAAACTACTGTTTGTTGAATTGTGTGGGATTCTCCTCCGATCATCTCATGTACCCATGGGAATATATTCATTGTTTCAGACTCAACATTGGGCATGATTGTTGTTTCCAACTCTAAGTGAGAAGGTGCATCTTACATTGGTTGAGTTGGTGCAACTACAGAGGAGGAGATGATTTGAGGCACCTAAGGGATCGATGGGTGAGATGGATCAATTTATCCCTATTCTAATCCTTCTAGAAGATCTTAGGTTTCTCTCACCTTCGTATGAAGCCTCATGTAGTGTGGGACCTTAGATTCCACTTTCATTTTTAGAGCTCTCTTGAGTGAGCAGAGCTTGAGGTCTTCTCAATTGTCTTCTAAGAGTTTCAAAATTTCTAGATTCAATGAGGGAAGACTTCTTCTTGAACCATTATTTGGATCTTTGGATTACGGCCTTAGTTCATTCATTATTATCTCCTAATTCTCAAATATTTTACGATACCTATGATAGGGGAAAGAATTTCACTCCTTTATAATCTAAATCATACAATTCATTTCCGTCATCTTCAACTCCTTCCACGAACCAATCAAACTTGAATTTCCTCATTTGTCCAATTTTCATTCTCATATGATCTCGCACCCTAACCTCAAAATCATCTGAGAAATTCACCCAATAGTCCTTGATTTGTGGAACATTATATAAATCAAGAATACAAGATGTTTATGGGTTTCTCTAGATGTCGAAATCCACCCTTGGTGTGTATGAGTAGAGGTTCAAAGGAGTAAAAGAAGCTTCCAAGTTTGAGGCATCGCTAACATTATTATAGGAGAAGATTCCAAGGAAGATAAGGAATGAAATACCTTTCTTCTTTTGATTCTTGAGCTTTTCATTGACGTGAGCGAGTTTCCAATATAGCTTGGACATCATGATCTTATCATTGAGGTACCTTGGAAGATTTAATCAAAACAACATATTATGATGTATGAGAAAGTGTAGTCACAAAATCACACACTTTAGAAATTATTTAGTCTCAGTCTCATACTACTATTCAAATGATTGTTGAGTGAAGAAAGTACTAATTAACCCCCATCTTTTGTCTATTTTATTTTTCTTGTTGTCATCACTGTTGACCTCCACACATGTATGCCCAATCTGTTTTTGTCATTCTATGTTGTTTTTCATTTGACTGGGGCACCCAGGCTAGTACTAGGGCAATGACAAGTGCCTCAATCCCATTCGAGGCACCCTGATCCTCTTTCCACTTTCCTGCCACTTTTTGGGAACTTTCTAGCCATTTGGACATTTCATATTTCTTGTGGTTAGCCTTTTCGGGGTTAATTACGAAATTAGAACAAGAGAACCATATAAATATAAAGTTATGAAACCATAATGAGGGACCAAGCACTAGTCACTACTATCATCACCTAAGGTTGCATCCATCAAAGGCTCCATTTACATCCATCTAGCTCCATCACAAGGCACAAGGTTGGTTCATCTACATCACACTACATAGGAGGGAAGTTTATTCTATTCCATCCACCATTCTATTACATTTTCTACACATAGTTATTGCTCGCTACTTTCACAAAGTGTGACTGGCACAAGAGCACCTAGGGCATGATTGCACACACTTACACATAGAACTACATCAAGTCTGAGATGTAGTGCAACACTCAGTTAGTAAGTCCACCATTGTGGCAGCTGAGGTCAGTCTGACCCCTTCATATGCATCTTTTTTTTTAGGGTTTGATGTTTGTCTTGGGGTTTTACAAGTCTCTTCTTCATCATTGATTACCAGTGACATACAACGCAGTACAATGGAGTTACTGCAACAGGTGGCGAAGGCTTCAGATCATATAGCGACCCTCCAAATCTTGTTTTTGAACCTCCTACATAGACCAGGGTGCCTAAGACATAAACTAGGTCACCCAAAAGTGCCCTGATACTCTCCCAGGCACCTCAATCCACTCAGATTGCCCAGATCTACAAGTTTCTAGGCCTCGACATAGTCGTTTCCTCCTCTTGTTTCTCTCGTCAGCTCTACGACATAGTCTAGCAAGTTCATTGAATCAGCTAAGCTCCTTCCAACCCTTCTTTGCATATTAGGGTTTCTATTTTCATTAGCCTAGTTGTTTGGGTCACTTTTATATTTATTTAGTTGTTATTTACATCATTTTAGTATTGTTATTTATTGTTGTTCCTAGTTATATTAACTACCATTTATCCACATTTTAGTTAATCATTTTGGTGAACCCAATATATCCAACCCTTTCTTCTGATCATGTCTTCACCTTATCAAGTCATGACTCAATCTTCTTATCCTACTTTTGCACCTACTAAGGTTTCTGGTATAGTGACTATTGCTGCTGATTTTATGTGTGTGTGTACTCAACATCCTCCCACTTTGTTATGCCTAGGGATGATCCATCTATTAATGTAGTTACTACCTTTCATACTCATCTTAATCCACCTATGGCTCCACCCACTTCTATCCCTCCACCCATTACTTCGACACCTCCTCTTGCTACTTCTAAGGGCTATGACATTATTGAGCAACTTAAAAATACACCTGCCAAGATTTCTCTTTACGAATTATTGCGTAATGCACCAAATTTTTGAAACACACTAGAAGCTTCCCTTTGTGCCATTCATATTGAAAGTGACAACTCTATGGTGGCCTTTGCACATCTCATCCAGTCTCTTCACAATTTTCCACATGTCATATCTTTCACTGACTGAAGATCTATCACCTTTTGCTAAAAGCAATCCATGTGCACCTTTTCTCATTACTACCATTGTTAGCACCACTTGTATTAAACGAGTACTTATTGATAATGGATCAGCCATTAACTTATGTGCTTATTCTCTTTTACAACAACTGGGTATTAGTGATACTCTCATTTCTAGAAATTCTACTATCATCTGAGGTTATGACTCCACCACTCGTACATGCTTAGGAACTATTTCATTCCACATTAGAGTTGGGCCTAAGACTGTTCTAACTGATTTCTATGTTATAGATGCCTTGTTTCAATTCAATCTCTTGTTAGGTAGACCTTGGATTCATGCAATGCAAGCAGTTCCATCTACTATTCACCAATGTGTCAAATTTTTGCATGATGGTTATGAACATACTATCACTACAGATCTAGAACCATTCAAATATTGTCACATAGACCCTATTACTGTTATACCTATCCCACCTCCACAACGTATCCCATATAGTAGTCTTGACACATATGACATTGGTCAGTCTAGTGCTTCGCTACCTTCTTCCATTGCTATGCATACTCCGATTGTTTCTACTCATACTACGACAATCATCTCACCCACCATACCCACTCCAATGAACACTTCTTCTTCATCTATTGAGGCACCTTCAACTCCTTCCCCTAGTGTAACTCCTAACAATATACTTGACAAAGCAATACAACATGAATGCCCACACAAATGATTCTGAGGACTCTAATGATGAAGTTAACACTATCAAACTCACTGATGAAGCATTAGGACAACTTAAATTTACTCCTATAGAGGTAGATGAATCTTATTTTGAATAAAACTTTATGGTTGATGGCCTAAGTGAATATAAATTCAAGACCCCTCCCTCTACTAATGTTATGGTACTATATCAGGGGTCTGTAAATAGTATAGACACTATTTCATCTTCTCCTCCACGGGTTGTCAGCTACGCTGCTCCCTTTTACATGCACATTATTTATCAACAAGTCCTTTTGGCAGCACATCCCAATTGACTCCACTTGCTTAGATATTATTTGTACACATGACGGTTTGGTTAGGTTTGGCATGGCACTTAATGACATCTTACCACCTCTTCATTCACCACATCTTTATCATGGCTATTTTCACATTACAACCACTTATGGCCTGCATGTCTTTCATTTGACGGTATTTGTTGCACGTACCCCTCATGATTCTCCACTCACACTTGGACAGTCCTAGCTTGACTATATTGGTGGTATGATAGACACTAGCCATTCTTTTCTTACATTTAATATGCCTTTTGGAAATATCTCTATTCCTAATTACTCTTCTCCTACTTACACTCCAAATATCTCCCATTGGCATGCTCGCGCTTGTCCACCGATAGCCTTTACTGATGAAGAATATGCAATGAATGTGTACACATTACACCGCAATGGGTCCTTATACGACCCTCCTCACTCTATAGCTCATCATGTTTCTGATGTTGCTCCAGTAGGTTTTGAATACAATAACAATGATATCCTTGATACCGACACATAGTCACCTTCTCTACCATGCACTTGGGGGCATAACATCTAACACATCCCCCCCTCATATTCACATTGGATTATCTCTCATCTTTTCATTATCATACATTCATATCCTCACATAGGTATATTCATCACACATTTTAGCATCGTCATTACCCAATGACACACTCTTGTGCTTCGATTCACACTTGACTGTTGAGGGCTTACTACACATGAACCCCACACACTACACAATAGGTACTACACATAGCGTCTCTTCACACATCTTGCATCATATGTCTTATGTATTACATCATGCATTCTACATTTAATCTACATCATTCTGATCATTACATATCTATACATCATACATCATACTAGTCTTCATCATACATTGGTCACACTTCTATTATCTACAACTCTCACATTACATCCTACTTCATCTTACATATTACATAGCATCACATTTTGTATACACTACACTAGTATTGCATCATACATACTATCTTACATTGCAGTCTAGCATTACATATATACTCATCGCTACATACTACATAGTGCACATATTACACTTTTACTTTATATACACATCTTGCATTACATTTTGCATACATTGCATTTTACACATTTATACACATCATATGGTCATCTATTATCATCACACATACTACACATTGTCTTCTATGTGTTGCACTCACTACCCTATGACGCACTTTAGTTCCTCGGTCCATACTCGACTGCCGAGGGTTTACAAATCAAATGGACCTTATCATTACTACACATTCATCATTTGACCTTCTATCATGCAACATTACTAGGTTAGTGACATACACTTTAGGCTAAATGGTCACCTATCCCTTCATCTTGTAGTGGTATACGCTTTAGGCTACATCACCACTCCCTCTATTCATCTATAGTGATATACGATGGATACATCATAATCTTTTGATCATCTTTCATTATACACTTTGGCTATAGGGTTGACACACACATCATTTCTAGGTCGCATCTCATCAACACACACATACACATTCATCACAATGTGTTAGACACAACACACACTATTCGACCATTTCCCGATGACGCACTCTCATTTACGGTTCATTCTTGACTACTGAGGGGGAAAACCAAATGAACCTCACTACATAAATTTCCATTCACTCAAGGGGCACACGGCTCTTATCATCCCATCTTGCATTCCATTCCATCCATCCACAACCTATTACATATCTTGGTTTCTTTTACTCTTGCTTGCATTTTCTTATATATGGTCACTTTATTACACATGCTAGTTAGATCTCTTATATGTCATTTATCTATACCATACACACATGCATGTCCATGCCTTTGTTTAGTTGTGATCGCATATATAGGTCTTTTGCATGCATCACAAATGCGCCTTCTACCCATCCTATATTGGTCGATGGGGGAATCCACATTTGTCTCTCACAAGTGTTATTGTTTCATTTTGTACTTAGCACTTTACATTACTTTCTTATACACACTTTTGACATATGAGTTATTTTTCTAACATGCTAATGGGTGCTTCATGTGCAACATCTATTTTGTAGGATTATTTACTTCCATGGCTATCTATTGTTTGTACTTGCTTGTTTTGTTTACTATTGTATGTTGGCCTTGCCCTTTGTTTGGTGTGCACACTTTTTTGTTGTATGTGGCCATGATGGCCTTGCATGTCTTGCGACATCGTGAGTGATGTCCCATGTTTGCAACCCATTTGTGTGGATTACTTTTTCTTCTTGCATGTTTATATGACTACATTGCTTTGTAGCTTACACATTGTTTGTGTAGCTTAGACATTGTTTTATATATGCATGTTTGTTCATACTAACACTTGTCTTTGGCTAGCCTTCTTGTTTTTGTGCACCTTGGTTTCTACCAAGCGCATTCCTTTCCCCTGTAGGGTAGAGTTACAGATTTCATGTGGTTGGTCCTCTTTTGGGGCCACATTCTCCTATCAGTGACTTCGCATGTGCCCCTAAAGAGGGGGGGCATAATTTATGGGTTTTACATACTACAAAACACTTCTACACCGGTTTATTTCAGTAATTTTCCACCCTTGGCATTTTGGGTTATACAACGAGTGGGTTCAGACCAGTCTACAAACCTCATACACAATGGATTTTATAGGACATGGTTGTCCTTAGCATTCTAGGGAGCAGTTACAGGTTAGAGGATACATCGGACTTCCTCTCTACACTACTTCAGCCAGTGGCATCAGATCACCCAAAAAACCAGGTAGTACAGAGATCTCTTCACACATATTCAGGGAAGTAGTTACAGGTTGGAGGATACAGTGGAATTCCTCCCTACACTTCTTTGTCCTATGGTGTCATATCACCCAAAAAAATGAGGACAGGATATCCTCTTTCTACACTTTTTCTCTCATCATGGATCAGGTGCACATGTTCCATTTTTCATTTACATACTTTACATTTACATGCTTTCACATACATATACATGTGTTTTTACATATACATGTGTATTTGATTACTTGATAGTTTTCTCCTTGCATTTCCATCCATATGAGAAACAAACAGTCAACTTACAACAATGGGGGCAACAACAACATTTTACGATATCACGCACAATACTAATCATGCAGGTACATCACACACATCGGCAAATACACGTGTTTCCACCCTAGGTTCACTCTCATCGCTTTTTTGCACTTTTACATCTTTAGTTTCCACACTTCATCATCTTTTTGTCACTTCGTGCTTTGTCTTATCCTTCAGTGCATTTCTACATCACTCTACATGGATTATCAGGTACGCATCTCTATCTACTTTATGTTACCGAGATTTTTTTTCTCACCAACATAAAGTGGGGGAAAATGTAGTCACAAAATCACACACTTTAGACATTATTTAGTCTCGGTCTCATACTACTATTCATATGGTTTTTGAGTGAAGAAAGTACTAATTAACCCCATCTTTTGGCCATTTTAATTTACTTTTTATCATTACTGTTGACTTCTCACACATGCATTCCCAGTATGATTCTTTCATTCTGTGTTGTTTTTCATTTAACTGGGGTACCCAGGCTAGTACTGGGGTGCCGATAGGTGCCCTGGTCCTAGTTGGGGCGCCCTGATCCTTTTCCACTTTCCCACCACTTTTTGGGCACTTTCTAGCCATTTGGACATTTCATATTTCTTGTGGTCAGCCTTTTCGGGGTTAATTACGAAATTAGAACAAGAGAACCATATAAATATAAAGTTATGAAACCATAATGAGGGACCAAACACTAGTCACTACTATCATCACCTAAGGTTGCATCCATCAAAGGCTCCATTTACATCCATCTAGCTCCATCACAAGGCACAAGGTTGGTTCATCTGCATCACACAAGCATAGGAGGGAAGTTTATTCTATTCCATCCACCATTCTATTACATTTCTACACATAGTTATTGCTCACTACTTTCACAAAGTGCGACTAGCACAAGAGCACCTAGGGCATGATTACACACACTTGCACATAGAACTACATCGTGTCTGAGATGTAGTGCAGTGCTCAGTTAGTAAGTCCACCATTGTGGCAACTAAGGTCATTCCCACCCCTTCATATTTATCTTTATTTTTTAGGGTTTGATGTTTGTCTTGGGGTTTTGTAGGTCTCTTCTTCATCATTGATTACCAATGACATACAACGCAGTACAATGAAGTTAGTGTGACATGTGGTGAAGGCTTCAGATCATATAGCGACCCTCCAAATCTTGTTTTTGAACCTCCTGCATAGACCAAGGCACCCAGAACATAGATTAGGGCACCCACAAGTGCCCTGATACTCTCCCAGGCACCTCAATCCACTCAGATTGCCTAAATCTACAAGTTTATAGGCCTCGACATAGTCATTTCTTCCTCCTATTTCTCCAGTCAACCCTATGACACAGTCCAACAAGTTTTCTAAATTAGATAAGCTCCTTCAAACCCTTCTTTGCATATTAGGGTTTCTATTTTCATAGCCTAGTTGTTTGGGTTACTTTTTATATTCATTTAGTTGTTATTTACATCATTTTAGTATTTTTGTCCTAGTTAGATTAACTACCATTTATCCACATTTTAGTTAATCAGAAAGTTGAGAGTTGTGTTTTGAAGGATCCATATCTCTTGATCATAGTGACAACTTGTGAAGACAATATCGATTCAGGATTTCCCTCAAATAAAGTTATGAAAAACATAGTAAATGTGATGGTGTAAATTAACTTACAACAATTAATATGTTGGTCATTAATCCATAGTCATTTAATTATCAAACCAAGGGATACATAATTTCAATACTGTCAGTGTTGTATACACAGTTACATGTATTTAGGAGGTAAGGAAATGAATTATTATCACTACAATAATAGAAATAACAATGCTTGGGAACAAACTAAACTCAGACTGAAAGTAAATACTATGACTAAGGTAAAGCATGTAAACTCAAAATGTAGATAAAGAAATGAATTTTTGCTAATTCTACTCATGCAATAAATCAAAGCAACAGACTACGTAGGGGAGATAACAAACCACAAGTGGGCCCTGTCTTAGGTGTTAATCCATGATAAGGCTTGTACCTAGAAGTTACTGAACAAAACTCAAAATTTTATTAAATTAGCATGTGTTAGGAAATATTTATTTAGTGCTCCATTAATATTTATGATTGAATATTTACTTAGAGGTAAATATATATGGGTGATGTAAATGTTAATGTGAGTTGTTTGATAAACAACTCATATAACAATATTAGTTTGGGTGAGTTTTAATAACTCACATATATAGGTGTTGAGAGAGAGATTTGTGGGAGTGTTGTTGAACAACCTCCTTGTTTTTAGGAATGCATATTCCTATATATGTGTAATCTGAATCAATTGATCTATCTGAGAATTATTATTGTGTTATTTTGTTGTGATAGACTGAATCTTGCTCTATATTTGGTATCAGAGCGTGTCTGGTCATACCTCTAATGGAATAATGATGCATATGAAGGGGAAAACATTAAATGTATCGCCCCTGGTAATACAAGAGATTATTTTTGTATTACAATTCTTTTTAGTTTAGTCGTCTTTCTTGTCTAGAGTTGTGAGAAAAGTGAATCTTGAAAGGAAGGCCTTCAGACCTGCAGAATTTACTAATTCAGACTAACATAGAATCGATTCAAACTTGTGGATTTCCTGGAGGATTATTTCTGCGTGGGCACCACTATAAGTTGTTATTTCTAGATTTATGCAGTGACAGTCAGTCATGACCAGTAACTTCATTCAAAATTGTCTACAATAAAGTGAGGCACATCTGCTATTGCTATACATGAGAGTCATTTTTTGTTTGATGTAGAAGATTTCAATTTCACGTGAGCAGTCTCATTGACAGATCCAAAGATAACCTTTGGCAAAGCGCGAATAGTCAACCGATCTACATTTTCACAAAGTTTCTGATCTAAATATGCTTAGCTTGGTCGACCATCCTGCATCATCAGATAAGGTTTGGCACTCCTTTTTTTGTGTTTTGTTCAAATTTCTGCACTGAACTATCTCTGGCAACTCCATAGTTTAGCTCCAAATTTGACCTTCTCTTTGTGCATTGAATGATTCTTGGCTGCAACCTGAATTCATATCTCCTTGCATGCATTTTTATTATATTAATTTCTATCTCAAAGAGTGAGCAACAAGTTATTCTTTTCTTGGATCGATTACTAAACAGATTGCTCAGTGGTATACATAATTAGTTGTTGACATTGAATACACACAAGATTCAATGGATTACCATCGGTGGACGAGTTTTTTTTAGCATTGGAGAATTATTATATCGTGTGAACAGCACCAGGGTCTTGCATCATCTTCATACCGACTCAAATCAACATCATTCAAATATTTTCTAGCATCCATTTCCACAACTGTATGATATCTGATCGGTTCAAAAAGTACTATATACATTCTTTAGATGTTTTTCAAAATATAAGCTGCATTCGCAAATCTGTCATATTTGAACCTGCATCAAAGCGACCGTTCAACTCAATAGATGTCAATAGATGATCATTTTTGTCTCATTTTTACCGAACCACCTCAAAACCAAAGCCCACAGCTCCAAATAGCACCGATCCAGGTGACACTCAACTTCAAAAATCTACCAGCGTTGTCATTTCAGTCTCTGCTCCACGTTTGGTGTTGGGGAGATTTTAGGTTGGAATCTCCTCCATTTGGGAATACAACTTGACATGTATAACAGCCATGTATGTACGATAAATGTCATGGATTCTAGTTATTCCTTTAGATTTCTCATTGGCCACTTATAATTTAAGTCAATCATTCATATTAAATCTTGAGTTAATTTTTAAGCCCTAGAGTATACCGCATGTATGTTATTTGTGTTGTTGGGTCGTTTTATTCCTATTTAGGTAAGTTTATAAGGTTTCGTCTTTTAAATATATCATTATATCTTGTGTGGTTAAAAGTCTATACCTTATACCTTTTATTGTTGATATTAGTAGTGAAATTGTCACAAGTTAAAATCAAAGTCATTGTGAATATAGTGTCAAAGTGTCATAAAGTCATCTTTTGTTATGTAGTCCTTGTTGTTTTGTCAAAGTCATGTCAAATAGGTGATTTTAGGTGGTGTCAAGAGTCAATGACAAAAATATTGGAAAATAAAAAAAAATTGCCTCACAGACGCATTTTCGGTGTTACCCGATGTCTGGAAATAAAGTATTTCACATTGCGGGAAGGAAGAAAAGAATAATCTCAATGTGGAAACAAAGCTTCATATCCAAATCTGACTGAGTTAGTAGCACATACATCGGAGGTAGGAGGCATCGGAGGTTGGAGGTCATTCAGTGACCTCTCGTCAGTCGCCAACGACGGGGCCGCATAGATAGCTTTGGTGACATGTGTGTGGTGTAGTTTGCTTTCATTTTAGTTCTTCTTGTCAGTTACAGAGTGGTGTGGTGTGTTCCTGTTTGCAGTTTTCAATTGAAGTGGAAATTTCACATTGAGGGGGGGGAACATGATTCCAATGTTCCATTTCCAGTATGTCAGCTTTTTCTATGTATGTACGAGCAACAGATTTTAACAAAATTTCCTATGTTATTCCCTGCAGTGAGATGTGATGAGAGCTGAGAATAGTACTTGGCATTTCATGATGTGGTTGTAGGTAAACCACTTGAAAACCTTCATTTGTGGATTGTGGTAAACCAATAGCAAAACCACCATTCTTGGTTGTTGGTAATCCATTTGCAAAACCATCACTTTGTGGTTTGTGGTAAACCAATTGCAAAACCACCATTCTCGGTTTTTGGTCAACCGTTTGCAAAACCATCCCTGAGGTTTGTGATCATCCTGTGAAAATCACCAGATCATGAGCAGGTGCAAGTATAAGGCAGGTTTTCCCCATGTTCGCACTAAGGGGGGGAATGTTAGGAAATATTTATTTAGTGCTCCATTAATATTTATGATTGAATATTTACTTAGAGGTAAATATATATGGGTGATGTAAATGTTAATGTGAGTTGTTTGATAAACAACTCATATAACAATATTAGTTTGGGGTGAGTTTTAATAACTCACGTATATAGGTGTTGAGAGAGAGATTTGTGGGAGTGTTGTTGAACAACCTCCTTGTTTTTAGGAATGCATATTCCTATATATGTGTAATCTGAATCAATTGATTTATATGAGAATTATTATTGTGTTATTTTGCTGTGATAGACTGAATCTTGCTCTATAGCATGAACATTACATCTACATACAAAGCAACCTTTGTATTATGTGTATCCACTACTCTCTAATCTCTATCTCTATCTACACATCCCATGTGCTCTTTAGCAATAATCCTTCCCTTTTATACTTTCTCATTACAATCAAAGCGTGGGAAGAAGAGTTCCACTAGAATTTCTAAAAGACTAGATAGAAGATCTCAAACTAATCATTTGGAGGTTCGATGCATACAAAAAAATTAATCAACAGGGGTTTAGATGTCAAACACACAAATTAAGTAACCAATCAGTTCTCAAATCATGAATTTAATCAATCAGTTCATTTAATTACAACGAATAATCAGATAAAGAGTTGAGTTATCTTCAGTTCTCATGTTTCAGTTTGTGATTTCCTCTTCCACGACACGTACAGACTTGGAGTGTCATCATTTACATTCGAAGAGATATTTACAATCACAACTCCTTTGTTGTAGGTGATCTTCTTTGGCTGCGGACGGGTTATTGTGGATAGGTACTTTAGCAATAAGTAACTCCCTTTGGTTGTGGATGAGTTTCTATAGACAGGTCCTTTGGCTACATATAAAAAGTTACTTATAAACAAGAGTGGCATCACAGATATCATCATCCATACAACTTATTGCAATCAAGAGAATAAGTACATACTCAAAATACCACAAAATAAAGTTAACTAGTAATAACTATATTAATCAGTATTATGCCAATAAGCTCAAGTTATAGTGATGATGTTCAACAGTATGATAGGGAGATATAAGACCATGGCTTCAATGGCTTAGCAAAATATAGAAGATGAGTTGTTTATACACTTGGTTTAATCAACTCATCAAAATGCATCATTCACTCTATTAAAATGGTGGTTTCTCTCTTTCGTGGTAAATTGTGGATACTTATCATAGGCAGGGGCCTTCTAAGAAATTCTCTAAGTGAAGTTCAAGCCTCTAATGGTCTTATGCTCGCAAGAGTGTAGACCAAATAGGATGTCATTGAGAACTTCTTGGTAGTCAAAAACTGAAGTAATTGTTGATGAATGTTGTCATTGATTATCTGTCCCCATTCAATCATCTTTTTACCCTCAATGAAAATGAGGATGAATTGTGCCATTTAATTCTAGAAATCCTTCATGGTCTCTTCCCCCATGACTTTTCTCAGTAGGATGATTACGTTTGAAAATTCTTCATGGAACTCACTTCTAGATAGAGATTTGGGCATACAAGATGGTTTTCTCCCCTGTTTTAACCATGACCCCAATGTAAGACTTTGGAGGTAAGATTCTATTTTCATCATTTTCCTGATAAAAATTCCTTCATGATGATGACCATATTCTTACGTGTAGGGATTTTCATACACTAAGAAAATCTTTTAGGAGTAAGCACTTTTAGTATTGAATTGGCGGTTGCCCTTATGATTATTAACTCTAGCTTGTACTGATGGGAACATGCTAGTACCAACTTTGTGCTTTGGACAAATACTGGATGACCACCTGCAACATATAATCCACTTGTGAACACCATGTCTTCCACTGTCTCTCTGGGACTGTCGAGCATTCGGTTCTTTAGATATTCCAAATCCATATGAGTAACATCATATCACCCACCCCTAGATATTCTGATACTAGGGACGAAACAGGTTCTAGACCAGAAAATTTGAATTTCATGATTGTAAAAATCAACAAAAGAGGAGAAAATGAAGATGATAGCAAAATTTTTCAACTGAAATAAAGACTTTCTATTTTTATCAATTAGGGTTCAGGCACTGTTATTTTGGGAATTTTTTTTTTTACTAATTTCAGTTTTTTGAAACACTTAACATGTTAGGAGTAGATTTAATGATATTGCTTTGTTGATTTTTGACAATTTCTATTTTTGGAAAGTTATTTTTTGCCTTTTTAATGAAAAAACTACCTGTTTAACCTAGTTTATCATCTTCCTTGTTCTTTGAATGCACTGATCTTAGAACTTACTATTTTTGGTAAGTTTCTATTTTTAGTAAGGGTGTTAGGTACTTACTATTTTTATAAATAGAACCTATCCATGTCCATCTGTAATGAAAATGTCTTCATTGGATTATGTTTGTCTCGTGGACTTCGTGCTTTGAATTTCACCTCGATCAATCTGACGGAATGCTTTAAAAATGAAAAGGCATCATCTAAGGCAAGAAACTAGGGTTTTCTGCCATTAAAACAAGGCATCATTCACTTTATTTTTATAAACTTCTTGAAGGCATATGGAATGAGGAACAACTGAGAAAATATCAAGGGAAACAGATTGCAAGTTTGAAAGTTATGAGTTTTTTATGGTTTTTACATTCATGGCTGCCCCAAATGAATTTTGACAGAGTGACTTGTGAAATAGTAGGTTTTTGGAAGACTTTTTCTAAGCAAAAATGGAGGTCTAGTGAAGAAACAAGGTGAGAAGAAGTTCTTTTTAAGTTTTTTAAGCTTCCGATAGTGTTTTTGGTTCACGGGAGAAGTAACAACACTTTGTTAAATTTTCTAGGTTTTTCACTTCATGGCATGGGGCACATTTTCTTGTCCCTTATACCACCTTGGGAATGGGGAAAATGTGGACAAAAAAATGCACCCTCACCTGGGCTTGACAAGTGTCGCCTTCTAATTGCACGATGGGGAAATGAGAAAAACCATCACTTAACACCTGAGGGGTTAAGACTAGGTCACATGGAGGATCATGAAAAGGGATAGAGTGGGGTACATTTTCTTGTCCCCTTGGGAATGGATACATGAGGGGCATAAAAATGTACTCTCATGTGGTGATGACAAGTGGCGGCTTGTGATTTGGTGAGAAGGAAGTGAGGATACACTTGTTTAAGCACTACGGGGCTAGAAACTGGTCACATGAAAATCCAGAGCAAGGGTAGAGTGGGTCAAATTTTCTCATCCCCTTAGGAATTGGGATAGGAGGGTAAAAAAAATCCCTTATGTGGTGTTGACAAGTGGCACCATTTAATTTCACGATGAGAGTAGCTAGGAATAGGCAAATTGGCCCTACAAAGTGCTTATCATGGTCATGTGAGGAACTTGGAGGAAAAGTTGTAGAGGGATGAATTTTTGTGTCCCCTCTGTCCCCTTGGGAATGGGGATAGTTGGGACACAAAATTGCGCCTCATCCTGGAGGTGATAAGTGTCCTCACTGAAAATCGGTGAAGTATAGGAAACATACCTTACAAGAGAGAGACCTTGAAGATGAGAGTTTCAGAGCTCTATGAAGTCACTTTTGGTGAAATTTTATATGATTTTTACTCCCAAAATAATTACAAGATCAATGGGATGGGTCTCATCCTTTAATTGTGCATAAAATGCCTTAAAATTTCTCTTTTTTCCTCAGGACAGCAAGGTGTGTCTGCACAAATTGAGATGCCCTAAAAAGTAAACATGTCTTGTGAAATATTTTTGTATTACATCATGTAGATGACTCTTTAGGATTTCTAATGACTACTTTTTGGCTTTATAAGTCATCCCAAAACTCCCAAAATCCTCTTCTAAAGTTCAAGTACCATTTTAAATTGTATGCTCCTTACCGCTGAAAAACCTGCTTTTACTACAATTGTCCCTAAACCTCTGAAACTTTCTTAAAACTTCCAAAATTAGTTCCATTACTCTCCAAAATCTTAAAAATCACCTCTAAATGAGTTTAGTATTTCATATTAGTCCTAGGAAATAAACACCCGCTTTGAAAAGTCTTAAAATAACCTTTTTAGGCTTATTAGAGAATTCACCTTTGAAAGCAAACAACTGAATGAGTCGAATAACATCATCAATACATTTCAAAGACAAGGGAAGGTATGTTCAACACATTATAAGGAATTATAAGGTAGGAATGGACATGATATGGAGGGAAAATTGATTTGGATGAGGGTTCATGAGGGTTTTAAGCAAGTTTTTGATACTAGGGTTTAGTTGTCATTGTTTAAAGCTTGAATTTTTTACCTTGCAAAAACACGTGACAACAATTACATACCAAAAAATAATGACAAACAAGGGATTATGTGTTTTTTAAATGTTGAACAGTTACCTTTTTTCCTAGGAAACATGATTGGGTACTAAGGTGAAGGTCAAGGATGTTTAAGAGATGTTGATTCTAAGATGATTTTATAGCTCTGGAGAGTTGTTTAAAAGTGGTTAAGATTTTCTTTTTTATCCAAAAATCTTCATGACTACAATATTAAGCTTGAAATTTCACATTATCGTAGCATTATATCTTAAACATGAGTTAAGTTTGTGTTTTAGGTAGTCTGTAAAGTTATATACTAAGGAGACAATTAAGCTAGAGATTGATCACTATGGGCCAATATTTATTTCATCATTGCGTATGCTTAATACCTTGTTATTCACTTATCTAAATAAAGTAAACTTCATTAGAATTTAGTAATGTCAATAACAAGAAGAACACAATGCATGATAAAAATCTAGAGAGACGAAGGGAATCTATGCGTAGAAGTAGTCAAGTTGAGATTTAATGTTCCTACTCTTCTTTTTGCCACCAACAATTAAAAACCACCGCATCCTTTTGGTTCCCATTCTAATCATAAGTGTGTGTCTATATATATATATATATATATATATATATATATATATATATATATATATATATATATATATATATATATATATATATATATAACTATTGTTAGAAATTCTATATGTTACTCCAAAGCTCATAGTTTTCCACAATTGTGAATATGTTAGCAATGGTTTTTTAGTTTGATTTAAATATGACAATGAAAATTTAGTTAAATTCCTCTAAGGCCTTTACCAAAAAAAACTCATTTTGCACTACAATCTCAATCTTATGGGTTGCAAAAGGAGTAGACACTTTTTTATAGCCTTAAGACTTGGTGCAATAACCCATTTACCCTTTAATCCTCACATTCTAGGAGACCACAATTATTCAATGCCATATCTCAAAAGTCCATGAGCCTTCTGTATGCTTCCACATACAAAACGTCCCCAAGACACTTACAACTAAACAATTAATAAAAGACACAAATTTAATTTAATTATACTAAGATGGATGGCTTCATCCTAATTGAAACTCACTTTGGAACGATTGGGAGGATTGCATCCAGACCTTCATATGAGACTAAAAAATACTCATTTGGTTTGTGCTTTAACAAGTTTCATTTCCTCTTTCCAATATCTTATTTAGGCGCTGCTAGGGAAAGTGTCACAGACCTTCACTCCCCAATAAAATAAATATGAATTTATGTCAAGATCTGTTGATATTATTATACGGTTTAATCACACCATAAAAATGAAATTAGATTTGTGAAGAGATTTAAATATATTTTCTGAAATAATCCTTGTCTGGAATAGAAATTGCTTGTAAATGATTTGAATGAGGTTGAGGCATAGAATAGAGGATAATGGTGCACCAACGCCTCCTCCTATTATCCACATGTCTATATAAAGGGGTTGGGAAAGATTTGAACTCCCGTCTTTTTCTCAAGGAATTAATTTCACAAATCTTGATAATTGGTTAGCTAAAAGATATCACCAAGCCATTCCAATCTAAAAAGCACCAAATACTAGCTAACATATCATACTCATGCTTCATACAAATGCATGAAGGAAGAGGCAAGTAGATGCAAAATAATTGTTAACACAAAAGCCTTGTTTCAGGGAAAATATCTTCACATGCCAACATAACAACCACTACACCTAAACACTCAACTTGCAACAAACATGATAAGGAGAAAACAGCCCTAAAGTTTTTTTCCCCTGAAGTTGCAACCTCCCATTTCGCATCACTATAAATCTATTAAAAATTATGATTTCTTTTCTTATTGCAAGACTGCACCAATTAGATCAAATTATCTAGGTTGAGAATATCAACATTATTATTATTATTATTATTTAATCATAATGTTTCATGTGCTTCATATGGCTTTTAACTATAAATGAATAATCCAAATAAATCATCAACAAAGTGTTTGGCAAGGCACAAGACAAATTAGTTATTAACATGAAAAATAACTTCATACAACATAATATCTTAAGTATATTGAAAATATATGTTTTGTATAACATTTGAAAAATGCTTTCTCATCAATATTCTGCACGACTCAACAAATTTCAACTCTATCCCAAGGCTACAATATTGTGATTTTGATTAAATCTCACAAATAGGGACATCATTTTTATAGGCAAAAATATTGTAGTTCAAACTATATCACACATTATTTCCACACACATTGTCATCATTCAACCGTCAACCAATGGAAGCATCCATTAAAACACATTGACACACACTAGCAATAATTTACGAGTTCAACGAGGACTGAGATAAGCATGGGAATAGATTTCGACCAAGAGGGGCTCTATATTCAGATTCTCCAGCTCAAGTTTAAAATGAATATATTGTATGATAAAACAATTTCCAAGGACTTCAAACATGAAATACTCATCACGTGCGTCAACAAACTCATTGTGATGCATAATATTTAAAAGTATTCTCTAAGTGCTTTTCAACAAGAATGGTATTGCCTTGTTCTGAGCTATATCACGAAAGTTATGGGCATCTACAATTCTTCAAATTTTTTTACTAAAGGAAAATAGTTTTGAAGGGACTATACCCTGTTACAAAAAGGCTCAACAACTAGATCAACATGAAAAAGCAGTGAAATAGGATCTGAATCCAGATTTTATAATAAGTCCAACAGTAGTCAAAAGAGAAGATACTAATAAAAAGCAAGATAGGGACATAATTGTAACTAAACTGTAAAAAAGCAACATACTATCATAAATTAAACAACTTGAACTCCTCTAGCCTACCTAGAAGGTATTATTTCTTTGAAGCCCTTTCAATCCTTGATTTGATCGTCTGCAGGGAGGTAAAAAGTGATAGAGTGGTGACATGTGTTGGATCATTAACGGTCAACTATGAGATGACCTGATTTCTCTCCTTTTCTATACACCAAATATCCTCAAGGACTCTACTCAACATTGTGATGCTTCTGACATGTTTTTCAAGGAACTCACTTATGGCTTTGAAGATGGTGTTACAAAAAGGCTCAACAACTAGATCAACATGAAAAGTAGTGAAATAGGATCTGAATCCAGATTTTATAATAAGTCCAACAGTAGTCAAAAGAGAAGATACTAATAAAAAGCAAGATAGGGACATAATTGTAACTAAACTGTAAAAAAGCAACATACTATCATAAATTAAACAACTTGAACTCCTCTAGCCTACCTAGAAGGTATTATTTCTTTGAAGCCCTTTCAATCCTTGATTTGATCGTCTGCAGGGAGGTAAAAAGTGCTAGAGTGGTGACATGTGTTGGATCATTAACGTTCAACTATGAGACGACCTGATTTCTCTCCTTTTCTATACACCAAATATCCTCAGGGACTCTACTCAACATTGTGATGCTTCTGACATGTTGTTTAAGGAACTCACTTATGACTTTGAAGATGGCCATATTGCGGTCATTTCTATCTTTAGATCTCCCCAATCTATTATCCAAGGAGTTCAATTTTTTGTAAATTTCTTCAGTCTGATCTGTGCCAAAATTCACATCCTCATTCATCTTCCTTTTCCCCTTTTGCTTATTTAACTAATGCATCTCTTTCTTAATACTTTCTACCTCATTTTCTAGCATTTCCATTCTAAGGAGAATATTTTCCCTCTCCTGCTGAGAAGCATTGTCTTGCATTACATTACTGATGTGCAAAAGATCGTGAACCATTTCCATATCCTTTTTGCTCTGAAGGACATGACCAGAGGGAGGTGGGGTCACTTTGTGGGGAGCATGGTTCTTAGCGGTGAAATTTCTGATATTGGAAGATTTGGTCAGGTTGGTAGTGGGAGTAATGTGAAAGGTAATGGGCGGAGCACCGGGGGAAATAGAAATGGCGGGAAATTTGATGAGACAATGTTTGTGAAGGAGAAAGATGAGCCCCTGGTGGAGGGGGATGGCCCTAGTATGTTTTTGAAATTCAAGAATGGAGCATTCCAAAGAATTCAAGAGATAGTGTGGGAAGCAAACAACAATATTTCTCTTAAAGTGTTTAAGGAATACCAAGTGCTTGGTGGGTACAGTAATTTCGCGACCTTCAAGGGAGATAAACCACACCATCATTTTAGTAATTTCATAGAAGTGTTCTGGTATGGAACTTACCTGAATTCTAGCTATAACAAAGATGATTTCCTCCCCTGCGTCAGCAAACTTCTTTGCTTCAGCATTTTTTCAACCCTTTTGTTGAAGAATCAGATGCCATCCAAAGCTATACCTGTAACCTCTGCAATTATCTCCTCATTCATCAACACTATTTGTCCTCCATATTTAACATTCTTGTCCTTTGAATCTGTGGCAAAACGCACTGAAATGTGATGATCATGCCCTTTGATTTTCTCGATAAAGCTGGAGACACCCCCCATTTGAAGATAATTCCAAAGCTTAGCGTTATCCTTCCAAGCGGGATCGTAGTTGGGATATAACTGACACAGAGCTCCCCCCATATTTCTTCCTCTGCTATGTCCGCGATTACCCTGGTGAAAACCACTCATGAAAAGGTTGTACTTTTTTTTCCTATACCAATTTTTAATTATCCAACTGCAAGTTTGAGGAGCATGCAAAATTTGATGGTAGTAATTAGAATTACTCCTCTCGCATGTGTCATCTTTCTTATCCATCAAATCCTATGCGATCTCATTAGAGATTCTATATAAGATGTGAATGTTCATAATTGTCCTTGGTAATACCATTTTGTACTTCCGTGGGGGTGTTTTTTTCATTATCCCAAGTGGTGAAATTATTATTGGTACCATAATTAGCTAAGGTGTCTGCCATCTTTTTACCCTCTTTATAAGTATGACCAATTTTAATATTTTTGAAGGTATGGCATGTGTTAATAGATTCTTGAATGAAATATTTAATAGTCCAACTTGGAGGGTGTATCTGATTAAGATGATTTATAATATTCAAGGAATCACCTTCCACAATGATGTTCTGAATGTTGTAATCCTTAACAAGTCTTAGACCCCATAAAGATGATAAAGCTTCTACATAGTGATTGGTCTGATTGCCCATTCTGCCAGCATAAACAACAACTAAACAACCTTTATGATCCCGAATTATTTCTCCACCAGCAGCAGCAACTAAAAATTCTTCACATTTGTGTTGCCTTGTTTTCCTTGTTCTTTCAACCATCAAGTTTAAGGTGATAACCTTATACATGTGTAGGCATTTCATGTTTATAGGTTATTTCCCTCTTTTGGCCACTATGTACTCTTTTCATAGACCCGTGAATATGAAAATCTATTATTATACCATGTGTCTAAGTCATCTATTTTTTCCTTGTCATGCCTCATCACTATCTCCTATTGCCTTTGACTTTGAATCCTATTTGGACTTCACATGATTGGATCATGTGTCACTTTTTTAGGATCTAATATTTTCCATCATTGGACCGTGTGTCCCCCTTTAATTCATCTAGACTTTGGAATCCTTTGGACTTACTATGTTATTTCCCATGAAATCAAAGATCCATCATTGGTCTACATGGACCAATCACGTGTCTTCACTTTTGGGTTACAATAGATTTCTTGACTTTGTTATAGGTATTTCCCTTTATAGGCCTTCGTGTCTACATGTTTCTTAGCTTTTTTGACTTTTCAACCGTTATGAATGGCCCAAATTGCATATTAACCATTGTGTGTCCTCCTATAACATATTCATTGCTTAAACTCGAAAAACCCATGAAAATACTTTACATTCAAAGTAAATTTTGAAAATATAAACAAAAAAAAACCCAATTGTTATCATGCAAAATTTTGATGCTCACTTTTTAAAAAAATCTCAGCATGCTTTCCCTCCTGATTCTCGCATTGGAAAAATTATGCATTCTTAGAATTGTATTTTTTCGATCTTCAATGGTTTCCTTTGTCTTGTTTATCATCTTGATTTGTGCATTAAAACTTACCTTTAACTTGTTCATAGTTCTACCTTACATGCACTAGCGCATCCTACACTTTGCCACTTCTCCCAGTGTAATGGAATTGTATCTCGCACAATTTTTAGAGTTATTTTTGCACTTTTCAAGAACACTTAAGTTAATTTTGTTCCAAAAACCCATTAATAATGTGATTTTGTTCCCAAAAGCACATCACTTAGGTGTTTTTGGGAACTTTTGTTCTAAAAAGTGCATCACTTAAGTATTTTAGGAACTTTTGTTCCAAAAAGTGCATCACTTAAGTGTTTTGGGAACTTATGTTCCAAAAGTGCATCCCAAGTGCACCAAAGTCATTAAAAAGTTCCTAAGGCACACTAAAAGCGTGCTCAAGGTACTAAAGTTCCCAAAACCTCTCAAAAGTCCACCAATAAGATGGAACTTTGTGACCCATCTTATTTTAATCATAAATTTTGCATCTAAGCTCTGATTTTAATGTCATTCAAAGTATTGGAAAGCTCTTGAAGTAAGGATTGATCTTGTGTAAGTTTTAGAACACAAAATATTTTATATAGGTTTCTTGAGCATCATTTCTCAAGTGTTGTTTATTCCTTCCTTCTAAGAGCTTGTTTTGCTCATAGTTATATTTCTACTAAATGGATCTTAATCAAACTTTGTACATAAGCTCTTCATCATGGAACCACCATTTTGAAGTATATTAATTATAATTTTACCGTTGGGGATGGCAAAGTTGATCATATGTACTTGAGAAACATTGAAGCAATAACAATAAATGAAAAGTGAACTTCTATTAGAGAAATATTTCATCATAGAGAATTGTATCAAGCACATAAATTATCCATTTCAACACAACACACTAATTTGGTCATGTGTGTTGATGATTTAGATGCTTCATAATCATGGATGAATTTTTTGAGAAACACTATCATCCCAAATGAGTATAATGTATCTGAGAATGTTCTAGAATTCAAGGTTACAAGTGGCAAAGATGAAAGTGCTCGAGTGAATCAAGCAAGGAGTATACATGGTTGGAACTTCATATTGTCTTATTCATTTGAGAGAATTTTTATTTCTCTTTTGGGAAAATTGTTTTTTCATCAATTAAGTGGCATTTCTATTTTTACATTGGCAAAAGTGTTTTTTGTAAAACTTAAGTGACTCAAATATAAAGTCACTTTAAGTTCAAACTTAAGTGAAAGTAAAATAGGTAAAAGTTATATTCTTATTAAGAAGGGGGTTACAAGGTGGTTATGTGCCAAAATTATAAATAAGGGGCATTTCCATTATAAGGGTCTTGTTTAGTTGCCTCTTTTCACTCTACCCAAAGAGAGTTTGTTGTAACTTTGTGTACATGTGTTCTTCAATTTCCATGAATATATAATACAATGATGATGTGTTCATTTCTCCTTATGGTGTTTATAATTGAATGATGTTATAAACACTTCTTTTCTCCCTTATTGCATGTGATGCCTTGATACTGAGACTTTGTACAAAATGTTTGGGTATGTGGACTTTGTGTCATATCTTTATGGTTTGGGGGTTGTGAAGAATTGTTACTTCCTGTTGTTTTTTTCAAATATGTTATTGTATTGTATTCCTTAATTTGTGAGATGGAGAGGGTTCTATCCATTTGTTTACTTGGAGTCATCTGGGTAGATATATATTTCTAGTTTTTCACAGGGTTCTTCCCTCCTCCTCTACTCTCTCCTTTCTCATATACATGTCCTTCTCATTTTTGTTTCCTTTGTGATTTCTAGTTAAAAGCACCAAAAATAAAAATCCATCATCAGAGGGAACTGACCCTCTCAAAATCAAAGGATCCTCACCCTATCGATATGTGATCTTCCCTAACTATTCTAGATTTCATATTGCCTCCATTGGACCATATCTGAAAACTTAAAGCTGTATAAAATCTTTCCAACGTTGATTCTGCCAGGGGTATTGAAGCCTACATGAGTTCAAAAAATGGAAACCAAAGGGACACTAACGTGTAGACCAAAACACATTATTATATCAAAATTTGGTCAGTTTCCTCATAATATTATGGGTCTTAGTATAAAGGGGGAACTCAAGCATAATATAAACCAATATGTTTTGTGGCATTTCAATATGTGTTTTGAGACCAAACTAACATCAAGAGGGGGGCCTTATTTTCACAAGTGTCTAAGAAAAGTCTCTTAGGCATTTCCTAGGAACATGAATAACAAGAACATTGTACAAATGCAAAAATATCCTAAGGAGAGTTTGTGAACCATTTGTGAAAACAAATTAAGCTTTGTTTCAACTTTTCCTCTTTTGTCTTTTGTTTCTCTTATTGTGTTCTTTGTTTTTTTGGTTTGACATCAAATTCTCCACAAAAAACAAGATTTCAAAATACTAAGATTCTCCTCACTTTTTGTGCAAAAAAGTAGGGGCTTATTTTGCATAGAAATGACAACTAATGCGGTAAAAACATTGTCAAACTGTTTAAAACTTAAAATCCTTAATTTCACTAACCAACAAAGACAAATAACTGAAAATGAGCTTTGTGTTTGTACATCATGAAGATTGAGCACAAGTTATGATTTCATTACATGATATACTAGGTCAAAAACACTTGTAAGAGTCATAAGTGTGTGAGATGTGCATTAATCCATCCTTCTTTGAAAACTTCAGATGGGGATGAGAAAATATACTAGAAGCAACTCTTGATTGAGCATAGAAGGTTGGGCACTGCTTTGCTTCCATACAAGCGTCCATAGCCCCAACAAAGTTACCTTTGGTCTCACTCAAGGCCTTGCTCCACTGCCAGTCAGGCGTTCATACCCTTGGTAGAGATTACCCGAATCACCCTTAAAAGAAGATTTTAGTTTTTACTTGAAAGCAAGTTCTCTTTTATTTGTGTTATTTTTTGGTATATCATGAAGGGTTGGGAACCGGATTGACCTTCTCTTGTAAAATTTCAAGCAGACATCTGCAATCTCTCTTAATTCTCAAATGAG
Organism: Taxus chinensis; assembly: GCA_019776745.2. NCBI lineage: Eukaryota > Viridiplantae > Streptophyta > Pinopsida > Cupressales > Taxaceae > Taxus > Taxus chinensis. Next base: position 155,930,493 of record CM034155.1, on the reverse strand, counting down.
TTCTTTATGTTAATGTGTGTTTATGACTCTCTTTCATACAATGTCTTTTCTAAAATCCATGTAACAATTTCAAACCAGTTTTTGATCTTTTAGATAAACAATTTTTTTTATCATGTTCAATTATAGTCAATGTGAGTGAGATCCACTTCGTTTTTTGGGTTTTAACACTAAGGCAGTGATTCTCAAACTTTGGGGAAACCAATCTATTTTAGTATAAAAACATGTGTTCTGAATCTGTGTCTTATTGAAATGGAAAACTACACTCGAAAGCATGAGAAGCTAACTATTTTCTAAAGAAATAATACCTAAATTAGAAACTAGGAACTAATCTAGGACCTACGAAAAATAACCGGGACAAACTAATCCTACTCCTAAACTAACAGTTCACAATCAGAGGAGGATGAACTTGGAAATTCTCTGTGAAGCATTTCATATTACCTGGTAAAAGCAAATTTGCAACATTCAAAGTCCTTAAACGTGCAAAAACATCCTTATACTCTCTTCAAAAACTATCCAACTTCAGCATTCCCCATACAAAATAAAGATTTGCTAACCTCTCATGAATGTAATGACCTTCGAAAAACAAGAAATCATCAAATAAATTGGGTTTAACAAGAGTTACATCAAAGTCTTGCCAAGTGGATACATGGGATTTTACCTCATATGCTGTGATATTTGGAACTACGGTCTCAACTAATGCCAGTTCTCCATGATATAGATCTGCTGTCATAGTATCCTCTTCTTTCATATCCTTTGCTTGCTTGTGCTCATCCTCTTGAATTTCCTTTGGAAGAAGTTCTTGCTCATTATAAAGTGGAACATCTCTCCTTCAATATTTGAAATAAATCTAATTGGCTGACCTCCTTGACATCTTGCTCTAGATCAAGGCACTCTTTTTCCTCATATATGGGTAGAAGTCTTGGTAGACTGGCCCAAGGCTTCTCTCATCAACCAGGGTCAACATAATCACTTGTTTGCAAGTATTTCAAACAGATTTGAGATCCATCTACTCCTTGGTGATATGAATACATTGTAACTTTATTGTATACACATACTTCTGTCTTCTATCTCCTCATCTATGGGCAAGCAATATTTTTTCAACTTATCATAGGTACTAACTACATCAATTAAACCAGTAGGCCTCAGCTCCGCTTGTAAACTCCTTCAGAAGAGTCAACATAACCCAACAAGTTCCTCTTTTTGAATGCACTCAAGTGTCTTTTTTAATCATCTTTATCATCCACAAGAGCATGTAAACTAGAACAATGCAAGATATCAAAAATGTTAGCAACATCATAACACAAGCTAGCTCCCAAAAAAACTCTTTGGGAAGAGTCTACACTAGGGACTACTTCCCTTTCATGCTGCTCATGGAGTTCAGCAGCCTTTTCCACTACACCTTCCTCATAGCTAGAATCATCATCGGAAAAATAATCTTTTTTAACATTTTCACCTTCATTCAAAACACATACATTGGTTGGCTCAATGAGCAGATTTGCATTTGGTCCAACAGGTCTAGGGTGAAGGAAGTTATGACTCTTGTGATAACTCTTGAAAGAATTTGGATTTGATTGCACATGAGGAATATTATGGGCAGCATATATTGGATTGAGCAATGGGATATTCCGATTCACATTGGATTGGCCTTGGGGATTGAGTTGTCTATCTATTGTGATGGCCTCTGCATATGTCAAGGGCAATGTATTCGCATTGGAATTTTGCAGGAACATGTATAGAAGTGGATCCAATGCATCAATCTACATCTCAAGAACTAGAGCATCAACAAGATTGTATGTAGGAGTGATACTATTGTATGTTTTTCGAAATCTTGCATTAAAAGTATTGATTGGTTCATTGCTTTCTCTTCTCATGGTGACAATGTTGGTACAAGATACCAGGATCTATAACCTGCCCAAACTGTGCTGAAAAAACATTTTCAGAATCTCCCCATGATCTGATGGAATTGGGTGGCATGCTAAGAAACCAGTCATAAGCAGTGTCCTGCAATGTGAATGGAAATAACCCACAAACGACATCTTCATGCAAAACATTAAACAACCCCAAAGAAGTTTTAAAAGCTACAATGTGTTATTCAGTTGTTCTACCTCCTATTAGAGTATAAGTGGATAAATAATTATCATGATATCTTGGAAAAGGATGTGTTGCTCCTGTAATATTCAAAGGACTCTCCCCTAGCCAATCGGCTGCCATGTCAACTGGATTGCCCTTATGACATAGCTAATAGGCCTTGAATTATCCATAATCGTTCTTTATCCCTTAGTGGACAAGTATTTCTGTTGAGTGTGAATTTAGGCACACAAAACAAAAGGAGACAAGCAAAAGAAGAGGGCGATCAGACCAAACCAAAAGAAACCATAACCAAGCCAAACCCCAAATCAAACCAAATTAAAGCCATGGTAAAAGGAATATCTGCCCTCCTAGTGCCAACTTTTTGTTGAGGCAAATTTTGACACATTCTCCAATAGAATACGAGAATTTAATCTCACTCGTTATAGAATCCCCGCTGGAAATAAGATTCAAGGTACGGAATACTTGGAACATATAACTCAGGGTTAACTATGTGGCCTCTATAAGCTGCGGAGGGGTAATCATCCAAATTGGATAACCAACAAGCTTTCTTAAATCCTCGGAGTTAATCAATTTGACTTGGGACAAAATCTGGATATCTAGAGTGGTTCTAATCTAGGTGGAAGACTTTATAAGATGGGTATTCACAATGATTATTAACAAGGTAAGTTCGGATCATTAAAAAATATATAAAATAGAGGGTAGGGTAGGGTAGAAAAGAGAATCAGACTTCTGTCCTATCTTGAAATTAATCATGAAGCAAGCGTTGCCAACTTGATACTAGGGAAACCAAGACTTAAAGAACCTAATTCACTACTCAAACCCTCACAAATCTTGGGCAAGAGTCTAAGGGAGAGTGGATATTATTCTTGCATGCATGAGATTAAACTGTGAACACAACCTAAGTTCATTCTTCATAATTTATGAAACTACAAGAATGTTTGAAATGACAATTAGTACATTTTAACCAAATTCACAGCTAATTATGATGAACTCAATCCAAAGATTACACTCTAACATTCAATTCCTATAATGTTATACAGACTGCCTAAGCACATCTAATCAATCATATATAAACTTTGATAAAATAGTTTCTTAAACTACACAAATCAATGTATGCTCAATTTGTATTTATTAATAAATAATAAGTTTTCAATGTTTTAGTTATTTAGTCAAAATTAAAAAATGACAATTACTTTAATAAATGAGAAGAGAAGATACATAACTACACAAATGAATTTTTTTTTGTTTCTTATAAAATCAAATTTATTCAATAAAAGGAAGTGATGCATTATTTATAACAAAACACTAGTGAGACACACCCTCGCCGAGCTTATATACAAACTAAATATAGAACAACTAGCTACATATTGCAAAACTATTTATAACCTTCATATTATTCTTAGATTGCTTGTCTCATCCTAAAGTGACCCCTAAGATTAGAGCTTTTGGTGAATATTCATTGCATGTGTTTAATCTCCACTTTAAGTGCCTATTATGTGTTTGTAACTCAAATCATATTGATAAAATCAAACTTAGATGACCCAACAGTCTCCAAATGTATACTTTAGATCTTTCTCTTAGATGCATAGGAAAAATCACATTGAGTTCGATGGAGTGATTTTTTTCATCCCAATGCCTCATTCAAGAAGGGATTCATGTCACCCATGCATCAAGTTGCAAATCATATTTGCACAAGGATATGGTGGATAGATATTAAATTTGTCATTTAAGAAGTGCAACTAGAAAAACGAATGGGAGTTTTTGAAATTAAGGCTCAAGATTTCACCACTATTATTCTTTTCACCTTTTTTGTTTCTATACTAGCAATCACATGTGTCTAATACAATGTGAATGCTGAATGGTATATGTTGTTAGATTTAAAAACACAATTATTACTTTTTTAGTTGATGTTGATAAGGAGTGTGATTGACAATACTGATTTTCTATTAAAGCCAAAACAAATGTTGTAAAATACATTAGAAGGGATGTTAGATAATAGTTAGTTGTGTAATAATTGAATACAAATGCAAGTGAGACATGTAAGTTTGCTAATAGTCACTCTCAAGAATGTTTTGAATGTGAAGTGTTGTTGTCAAAGTAGATTGAGTGTTGTTGATGTCATGTGGGCTTGAGCCAAATTTGGAGGCAATATTTTTGAAAGGCTTGTATAAAATGAGTTCTCACCAATAGAAAAGGTCATATGACATTGAATTCTGAGTTGGGACCTCCACAAATCTCAGGTGGACCCGAACAATTGCTTTAGTCGACTACAGTTTCCATTTATCTCCTTTACGGTTCCTATTTTAGCTCTAATCTCGAGCAACCTGAATAAGTGGTAGGTGTTCCATGGTTGTAGGGCGAACTCTATATGCATCCAAGAAAGTGGTTGTTTCTTGTACATCCATATCACTTTCAATGACACGTCTCAAGTTTTTTTGCCAACATTTAATGATATAAACAAATGGCTGCACATAACAAGTGGCAATTTTTACAGCATGTGGCATGTTCCTTGTGTGCTTATGTCATGTTCAACAATGCTCTCTATGAGCATTTTACGGATCACAATGTGTGCTGGTGAATCTGCGTCAACATCTCTTGAAAATATGGATAGCATTTGGTGATAGGTTTTTAAACATTGCTCTGCTTTTGAAGCATATTTTGCAATATACTTCAGAACTACATGACAAGAATGTACTAGTTGGCAATTGACATTTTCTCTCCATATGGATATCATATTTTGATTGTGTATGTTTAGTCTATCATCGTTTCTCGAAGGGAGGTACTTAATTTTCCCATCACTTTCAATGAGCAGGGATGAAGTAGGTTGCGTGGACCATGGTGCATTGTACCTACACTGCAGTTGTGATTGCTTTCTACGCAGGCATGTTTTTTCTAAACATTTTGTGTGGTGTTGAACAGGATCAAGCTTCCAAGGCTTTACATCTTCTTGATTTCTGTTAAATTGACATATTAGCTGCATAAACATTGCCTAAAAAATTGCTATGATTAAGACAAAATAGAACACATATGACCTAACAAAATACTTTTCTATGATAAGAATATTATAGACAAACACACAGACACAAAGATATATACAAAAGAGGTCCAGAAGAGCTAAGAATGAAGATCGGTTACTCAATGTTTTCTGCACAGGAAAATTCATTATATAGGACTACAAAAGCTATGCACAAGACATAACTAAGTTAAGGAATCTTAATGATGAAAAAATCTTCTTAAACTTCTAATCCACCACCTTCTTGTTTATTTCTATGATTGGCCACAAAGTGCATAAAAACAAGTTAGTTAATAACTAATACTTATTACGATTAGAACCGTATACCCATATATATTGGTGTAAAAGCTTGCAGAGGTCCAATCACATCCACAAGCTCAAATCTCATGAAGGAGGCTTCTACTTGGCTTCTAACCCACACCACTTTATTAATTATGCCTATGATGACCAACTAATTCAAATTGCATAAGCTATGTAACCAAAAAACTTGCCATGAATATAACCAACCAAATAATATCATTGAAAACACAAAATAGAATGCACTTAAAATATTAAAAATAAATAAATAATGATCTTATGGTATTTGCTAACTATGCAGTATTTGGTAACTATGTGAAACACTGATGCAGTATTCTGAAAGAGCTCAGGAATTTCAAAATGGTTGGGAGTCCATTTCATGATGAGTTTTTTCGGCATTTTGAGTTTCTCTAAGATGTGGTAGCTTGGAGGCCAACTTGGCCATAATAGCAAACATAGAGGGGAAAGGAGTGAGCTTGAAATTTGCAAGAAGACTAAGGTTCAGCTCGCCTTGAGCATTGACAAGGAAGCCGAGGAGGTTGGCTAATAACTTGGGCCGGAACCAGAAGGATAGCTTGGTCGAATGAGCTCGATAAATGCACATTGAACTTCGCACAGAAGGATGGAACCGTGAGCATGTAATAAAGGAACTAGACCTAGTGAGATATGATTATGATGAGATGCGAGGAGGACGGAAATCACGAAGCAAGCTAATGAGGTAGGCTCATAAAGAAGCTTGTGATATCGAGCTATGGACAATGCAAGATCTTGGTGAGTCCATGATAACATGGAAAGGTCACAACGATCGAGAGCTAAATGTAGGGATTGAGCTCAACGAGCCACTGGGAGGAAAATAGGCTTGCACAATGAGTTAGCAGCATAAACATGGAGCTCGCACAAAATATTTGGCATCATAAGTCATCGGTTTGTAAGGAGAGCTTGGTGGAGAGCTCGTTAGAATTGTCGAGTTGAGTTGTAAGAGGCGAGTCCATTAATCACTTGCAGTGAGCTCTGGCACAAATGGAGCTCGAGGAGATATAAGAGACAAATGAGTCAAGAACTCGTATAGTGGTGATCTGTGGTTGAAGAAAGGTATGAGACCAACATTGAGGAGCCATGAGGAGACGATTAAGCCATAATCCAAACGAGCCAACCATGAAATCGAACATGAACCCACGTCAAGGAAGGTCATGGCCAACTTGACCACTAAGCAAAACAGGGAAGCTTGAAGGGCTTAAACATGCCCAGTGCATCACAGATGATAGTGAGCTCATGCAAAACAATGAGTTCATGATTGGCTCGATGAGCCATATTCACATAGGGCAAGGGAAATGAACTAAGAATTGTGGCATGGGATGAAGACGGGCTCACATGTGTGGATTATGAGGAAGACTGGGTTGTTAATTAAAGAGCTCGTGGATATTATCGACTTGTTGGAGAAACAAACTTGAGAACAATATTCCTGGAGACTATATATATATGCAGCATTCACCATGCAATTGTTAAAAACGGAAAAGCTAAAAATATCTTTTAAAAAATTAAAAAAATAAAAACGTCGAAACCTTCACATTAAAAGTAAAGTCAAAGCAACATGCAAAATCAGAAAAGTAAAATTGTTAGAAAAGTAAAAAGTAAAATTGTTAAAAATAGCAAAAGCAAAGGTTAATGTATACATAAGCTATAAAATAAAATTTAAAAATAAAAGCAAATTTTTTAAAAAAGCAAAAAACAAAATTGTTAAAAACAACAAATAAAAAATTGGTAAAAATAGCAAAACCGTCATTTAGGCCGTCAAATTTGACACAATCCCATGAATGTTCGTAAAGCCTTTTCCCATAGGGGTAACGTCTTCAGCATAAAAATCCAGAATCTACTCACCGTAAAAGATTCCAATACTCTTTTGGATTCTTGGTGGCTTTAAAATATAATTAGAGGCCATGCATGTCCATTCAAGCTGAATTGGAACTCAAAAAAGTTCTTTTAACTCAAATTTGGATTCTCCAACTCAAATTTATAATGAACAACTTCAAATGTGAACTACTCCTCACACATGCCAAAAGATCCATTGTGACCCACACCATTTAAAATTAACCTCCAAGAGATTTTCAACAAACATGGTCTCGCAATATTCTAAGCTACATCGTGAAAGTTACAAGCTTATGAAATTGTTCATAGTCATGCCACACTATTTTTTCGTTGTTCTTCCAACTATCAATTAGGCATTTCGTGTTTTCATGCTTCTAGGTTATTTCCCTCTTTTGGTCATTGTGTACTAATTTTTGACAAGCTTGTGAATCTAAAAATCTATGATTCGACCACATGTCTAAGTCATTTATTTTTACCTTGTCAACCCTTTTTGGTTTGTTGGTCACTCTGGTTGTTCTCTATGGCTGCGAAGTTTGGGGAAGTAGTATGTCAAATCATAGGTGGAGACAGATAGAAAGAATCCAGAAACATCTAATCACAAGCACCCTTAAAGTCAAATCAACTGTTCCTTATGAGATCTTGTTGGCTGAAGCGAGTACTTTCTCGTTGGAAGCTTTGGCAATATCTCGAATGATAAGCTATCTAAAAAAAGTTGAAAGCATGGACAATCTTCACTGGCCCAAAATAGTTGTGGATGACACTTTGGAGCGTAGAAAGAAAACCTGGATGAATAAGAATACTAAATGGATGAACAAATGGGGCATCAACTTGCAAGAGTGTCCTAACAGCAACAAGGAAATAAAAAATTATGTGATAGAAAAGTTCAGGACTGCCATGTGGACAGGTCAGATTGGTCGAAAGAAAGCACATTACATTAGAGAATTCAATCCCGCTGGGGAACATGATGAAAAAGCTTATCTAGGGGAAACTATCAAGGGTAAAGCAAGGATTCTAGTTGCACAATTAAGAACCGGATCGCATCATCTTCGATGCGAAACTGGTAGATGGACTATTCCAAAGGAAGATTGGGAAAGGAGAATTTGTCTTTTCTGCAGCAAAGGGGTTGTCGAGACAGAATGACATTTCGTCATGGAGTGTTTAGCATATGATGATATTTGTATTCAATACGAAAACAACCTGAGGGTGAACAGACTAGAGGAACTCTTCGAAGGAACAAAGCTTCAAATGACCGCGGGTTTCATCCTCAAGATTCATAGCCGAAGAGCGGATATTGAAAAAAGTATGAAATCTAATTAAAATCTCAGTTTTTGTGGTCCCATAGACTCTTCAATCTCGTGGATGTCATTAAAATCTTTCATTTCAAGCCTCATCATTGTATCCTCTTGCTTTTGATTTTGATTCCTTTTCAGCCACGTGATTAATCCACGTGTCACTATTTTAGGCTCTCACCTTTGTTATGATTGGACCAAATGTCCCCCTTTACGGGTTCTTATGTATTCAAGTGTTTTGACTCCTTTGACCTCACCATGTTATGGAACATGAAATCAAAGATCCATCATTGGTCTACATGGACTGATCACTGGTCTTCACTCTCGGATAACAAATTACCCAACCTTTTAGGCCTTTATAGGCCACTGCGTCTACGCGCTTCTTAGTTTGTTTGAATTTTTAATTGTTCCCAATAGCCTGGATTGGAAATTAACCATTGTGTGTCCTCTTATCGGCTCTTCACCACTTAAACACAAAAAACCCGTGAAAACACTTCAAATTCAAAGTAACGTTTGAAAATATAAACCAAAGAGAGCTCGATGTTGCCAAGTATCACCCTCTATGGGTTTCAAAGTTGGCGGGAGTTCAAAAAAAATTGAAACCAAAGGAACACTCATGTGTAGACCAAAAACACGTGATTGACCTGAATTTTGGTCAATTTTTCTCATTATCTTATAAGTCTTAGTATAAATGGGGGACTCAATCATAATATAAAGCCAAAGTTTTTTTTGTGGAAATTCAAGATGTGTTTTGATACCAAACTAATAGCAAAGGTTGGGGGGATTATTTTCACAAGTATCTAAAAAAGTCTCTTGGGCATTTCCTAGGAACATGAATAACGAGAACGTTGTAGAAATGCAAAAATATCCTAAGGAGAGCCTATGAACCATTTGTGAAAACAACTTGAGGATTTGTTTTAACTTTTTCTCTCATCTTTTGTTTCTCTTCTTATGTTCTTTGTTTCTTTTGGTTTAACATCAATTACTCCATAAAAATGAAGTTTTCAAAATACAAAGAGAGTTCTCGTTTTCTGTGCACAAAATAGTGACATGTTGTGCACAACATATAGGTCACAACCAATCAAAAGAATGGTCTACAAATCTCGCACCAATAGGGTTTAAACTTAACAACCATTTACATGTTTCTCATGTTTCTAGTTGTTTGGGCTACATGACTTGCTCCATCCTTGTAAGTGTAGTGTGCCATATGGCACCCTTGAGTCAATATGTGTCGTTTTTGTTGAATTCAGTTGGGATTTGCACGCAGGCATACATTCTCCCCTGAAACAAAAGTCCAAACTTGCCTAAAATTAGAAACAAAGTGTCAAGATACATAAAGTCATTGCAGTGCTCCATAGTGGAAATCACTCATTTTCCTTTGAAACATTTCCTCGGACTCACTCGACATATTGAAATGCTCTTTTTCATCTCCACCTACCCTTGCATTCTTTACAAGTTTCCATTAAAAGATCCACTTTGTATGGTAATTCACATTTGCAGTATCCCCATCAAATGAGGAGTCGTTACATTTGAGATAATCATAAATAAAACACAAAGGTTAATAGATCAAATCCCTACAAGTACAATAGCTTGGAGAATTACACCAGTAACCTCTCTAGTGAAACCTCTAGTTTTAACCTTATATTTAAAGTGATAGAAAAGTCTCCAATCACGACCTCAAGTAGTTGTCCCTGATATCCACATTCTACACGCTCTTGAAGGTAAGGAAACTCTCTACAAAAACTACTCAACTTGCAACTCATGCATAATTGACCGTGTGTTGATTCCAATGGCGACCCTACAAATATTTTAGGTGAAGGGCCTCAAACAAATCCAAGATAGGTTGTACATGGGGAAGCTAACAAAAATGATGCAACATGGTGGAAATGATGTCCTCATATCATTTATTCATCAACATGATCTCTTTTTCTATCCCACCTACCCCACCCTCTACTCAAATTTGCAACCAATGGGGCACTTGAACTATGACGAGGAGGTGGTGAAATATGCCTATAGCCATACCCACTATGAGCCTGCTAAAAATTAACATGCAACACTGAGGTGGATAATAACAAGGCCATTGAAGTTGGAGGAGATGGGTCCTATCAAGATGGAGGAGTCAATGGAAGAATAGTCACAAGCAAAGGCCATCATTTCATTGTTCTATACGAGGGATGTGGCTAAGAGTTAATCAACCTCTCTATGGTCTCAAACCACTCCTTTTATCGCACCCAACATTGTCACAGGCATCAACTAGATGATCATTAACAATGCCTCATTACTTGCCAGAGTAGTGAAAACCTTTTCAACCCAGGGTACTTTCAAGGAGATATGAGTGCTCCATTGGAGGCAGTGTTGGCATGTCTTGGAATAAATGTTTGGAGAGGGGTTTTTTTTGGGTTTCCAGGGGAGTTGTTGGTATATGGAACGACATGGCTAGCTACAATGCCCACAGTCTCAACACCATCAAATTCCTCCTCTCAACCATGTGGGATCCCGTCTCCTGCACATGTAAGACCTGACCTATCTCTTGCTTGCATAGATATGCCCTTGACCAGGCTGGAAGATATGCATCTCATGTGATATGTGTTAGAACTTGAAAATAAGCATTAAAATGTAAATATAAGCATGAAAATGCAAACATCGAACCTATAAGCCTTCTGCAAACATCACCAACTCGTTTTGAATTATATTCAATGCATGTACTACAAAATACATATAGGTCATCAATTTCTTGCCATTGGTCGACCGTAGGAACCCTTTATCCAATAAAAGGGAACACTTATCGATGTAATTAATTAAAAGGTCATGAAAAAAAAATTATTGAGTTGAGACAATCGACATAATTGTGACAATCGACATAATTGCACAAGTGATATGTTATCCCCAAAAATTATTTAAGATCTTAATCATAAAAGTTATCAAAAAGTGCATGTATAACTTCCCTCTCACTAACTAAAACTAATATATGTTGTTGATTTGAGGAGCAAATATAAGTGCATGTGTAGCCTCACTGTTAACAACTAGAAAGTAGAATATATTAAGTATTTCAATGGCAATGCAGAGGACCAAACAGAGAACCTAGGTATGTATAAACTCACAAAAGAAATAAAGAAGAGCTTGTGCGACCAGGAAACCCTTCTGTCTACTATATTTTTGCCTGCCTGTGTAGAGGACACATAGGTGCATTCCCTCTTAATTACGGGAACAGATGTAAATCCACACAGGTCCATGGTATGCATAATATACCCAGGCCCGTGTGTTCATAATGTTGGAGCCATTTTTCGTTGTTGATGGATAGTGAACGAGGGCACGGGTGTAAGCAACAGGTAACGTCAAGAGCTTTTATACTTTGCCAACATATGCTCGCTTAGTGAAGATATCATAGTCATTTGCTTCAATTGCATCTAATGTCTGTTGATAAATGATCAACGAAGTCCATACCTGATAAGCACACATAGATTACTGTTTTTGCACAGCAAATCAAAGCAAATATACAAGATAAGCCATTTGAAGATCAATTCTGAACTCAATCCATAAAAGCACCTGCCATCTGCTTGATTTTGTCGAGCTCAGTGATATCTTTTTCTGCTTCAACAAATAACATTGTTGCCCTTGATCTTTCATGAATGACCTCCATTTATCAGTGACCTTCCCAGAAAAATTGTCTTCATCTGATAGTCCACTTTGTGAAAGCTCATCTTGAGGTAGGTATATCCTGCGAAGCGGAGCACTGTGGGACAAGACATTAAATGAGATCCTGTATGCTTTCATGATGATAAGAGTTTGACCTCAAAATTTCTGGATACATCATGTCAAATAAAATATGTTTAAAAAGCTGATCTGATACTACTTACATCTTGTTTACAACCAAGAGAATAAGCTTACTCTTCTGCAACATCGTGCAATATGTTGGTAAGCTTATTTGCAATTCCCAAAGCTGATACATCATTGTACAGCTTGGGATTCTAATACAGGCACAGTCATCAATCCAACCGTGACGGAAAAAGAATCGCAATAAAGATAGAGCTCATCAAAGCTCTTGTACCGAAACTTCCAGTGGTCCATTCTCATCCCCGTAATCGTATCTCTAAATGGCTGAGAGACACGGTAATCAATTAAATCTATTCAGTTTTCTTATATATCAGCAAGACCCAGCTTAGAAAAGGAAGAAGGTAGATCAGAGTAACTTTCCAAATTACGTCAGCCCATAGAGCTACTATTTAAGATTCATTTAAAGAACACATTGTTGGATAAAATAAAATGCAAAGACATGCTTTACATTTTAGGGTAAACAATGCCAATGGATTTCAGCAGAGACACAATTCAGTATTTCACTCCACTAAAACCATTTTTTTGTCCTTGTGGTCTGCATCTAATGTACTTAGACACTGTAGCTATGCGTCTTGTTAGAAAGGAATAGAAATGGTTGAGATTGTCATTTTTATCCTAGAGTCAGTTGTGATTCTTGTAGCTCAACTTACTCCAATCTATCTACTTGTCTTTCATCCATATTTACCCTCTCTTGTGACAAAATTCACAACGCTGTCTCTCATTGTATCACTCCTCTCTGAACAATGATTGGGGCAACCCAATTGTAGCTCATTACTTACCTTGTATATCACACTCCCTATTGAGCCCACCAAGGTCATTCTCAAGATAACAATCTTTTCTAAGGGGCAATTCCAGGAGTACTTAAACATCATGGTTTATAAGTTCTCCTCTCTAGTGCCTAGGTGTAAACTCTCTAGTGTTAGTCATCTTTAATACTCATTTGATCAATGGTCCAAATCCATATGGAGAGGGATGAAAAAACCAAAAGGATTAAAAGCAATATTACGAAAAAGAAAATTCAATCAAAAGGTAACAGAAAAAGGCACTTATTAGCAAAAAAAAAAGTCAATCATAAGCCAAAAAAAATCGCATCTTAGTTGCAAGCACAAACTCCATTGTTGGTCTTGTCATAGAGCTTGAGGTCCTTTGGGTTGAGATAGGTTTTTATGACTGGGGTAGGAAACTATATATCTATCATTAGTGCCCCTACATTTTCACACCACTACCTAATCCTCATGGTAGGCCTATGGCTCCTCAAGTGAGGTCCGAAGGAACGGAGAACACATCGTGAGAAGGTAGGAACCTTTACTTTTCTAGCATTTCATAACTTACATGGAATAGATTTATACTCCACTACTTTTCCTAAGCCGAAACCTTCATATTTGGGTTCCTTCACTCCTTGATGTCAAAAATCCTATTCTTGCCAATCTAATTAGAGTGCCTTGATTCAGGTAAAGAACTTGTTTTCACCTTGGTGACGCCCATTGTTCCCTCCCTTTACATGGTTTCCCCTTGTCAAACATGTTATATTCTAAGTCTCTCCCGTCTTCTTTGCATCATTTTCGTCATCTCTTTCAGACATGTCAGCATTGTGACAGACATTAGGGTTTAAGAACAATCCCTACTTGAGTATCTTATGCATCTTTGGAATTTCAAGATGTTCTCTCTCGATCATTGTTATCTTCTTTCTCAAATTTCTCTTAGTTATGTTAGGGATTCTGAGTCACATATTTTGTAGATTTACTATTTACAGGCCTACTAGATTGGCTGATTAAGTTTCTGACTACTACCTTATGACATTTTACTAGGTTTCCCAAACCTAATTTAGTCTTCCCTTATAAGGCTATCGAAACTTGACCTATTCCTATTTATCTACTCATACCCCCTTTTTTCCTTACACTATTTTCCAAGCCTACTAGATTGGTTGATTAATTTCGCAAATAGCACCTTCACGACATCTTTCTAGGTTTCCCAGACCTAATTTAGTCTTCCCTTTAGAAGACTATCCAAATGTGACCTAGAATTTTATTCCTTATTACCTCTAGACCTACTAGCTCGACTGATTTATTTCCTGACTAGCACCTTCACAACTTCTTTCTAAGTTTCTTAGACCTAATTTTATCTAGAATTGACCTAAACCTTTATACCCTGTTACCTCTAAGCCTGCTAGCTCCATTGATTAATTTCGATTAGCACATTTTGATGCTTTCCTAGTTGCCTCAAACCTAATTTATTCTTCCCTTTATAAGACTATCTAGACTTGACCTAGACATTTGTTTCACCCATTTGTCTCCCTATTTTTCAGGCCTACTAATTAATCTAATTAATTTCCCGAACAACACCTTTCTTACATTCCATAGTCTATCTGGACTTGACCTATCCTTTTTCTCTGAACATATCCTAGCACCCTCATATGAGCTCTTTTTCCATATTTTTGGTATACCTACTTATTGACTCACTTGTCTAAGCTTGCGTTGTTTTTCTCTCCTTTTAGTCTTTTATCATTAGGGTTCTTCGACATATTTACACCCTTCACAGTCAAGACGAAAGGTAGCATGCATTCACATTCGTGGAAAGGCTAGTCGAGGTAAGTATATTTCATTTGGTTGGGTTCATATTTTATCAAACTTATCACTTCATTTACAATCATTTCCTTTGATGTTAGTGTACCACGTTTCTTTCATGAAGATCATCTTGAGTTACACTATTATGACATGTAATGATCTTCATTTGGGGCATATATATACACCTTATTTTCCATTCTTACTAATGATTTATCTTTGTAAAATATTGACACATCAATCTTCTTGAGATTGTGCCTTAAGGGGCATCACCAGGAGGGGAGTTAAGTTGGTTAATAGTACCTGGTGAGAGAGTAGTTGTGCGTGGCATCACCCTAGCTTTCCCTTGCATTCCTTTTTGCCCTTAATACTACCTTAATACCTCCTTACCACCCTTTTAGAACCATCTTACCACCCTCTTACAACCTTCTTACTACCCCTTTGGTATTATCACCTTCACAGTTACTTATAGCACCTTAAGATCACCTTCAAATTCCTTCACACCTTCTCCAAAGTACTTTCTCTACCTCCATCCGCTATCCTCTTCTTACCTTCGAGTTGGACTATCTGTGGCCGATAGCATTGACCATGGTTAATGTTGTCTAGCAGAGCCTTTTTCCAGTTGATGACATCAACTAGGCTAAGACATATCACAACTTTAAGTCAAGCACCCATATATAAGGGTGCCACTGTAGTCGTTTCTCTATATCATCATCACAGTATTTTTCAGCTTTCGCTCACAAATATGCCCTTAAAGGTTTAAGAAGTTTAGATTTTAGTGGAGTTTATACTCAGATGTCTACTTTGGAGCATTGGGTTACTAGTAGCCACATGAATAGGAGCTGCACTAGTAAGGTTGACCAAGTTTTTGGAGTCTCCAACTTTGTCTACTTAGGTCTTCTTCTTATCCCTTTTGTGATCCACCCATAACAACTCTCTCACGAGTACTGCTAACATGGAGGGAGTTAATGCACCAATAATGTCTTCATAAATGTAAGTATCCCTAACCCTTCTCTTTCCGTTATGTTTGGTATGATTCGTAATGTACTAGATTGGGATATAAAATCATATATTTATCTATTGCATTATTCTGTTACGACCCTATCCTATATCCACTACATAGCTTTGCAACCCTTAGTTTAAACATCTTATAGCACTTGCTTATCACCGTTTATATTCTTGTGACCCTAGAATTCTTGTAAGATCCTATTGCCTATCCTAGGCATAGGCTTTGGAATCCTACGCCTTTAATGGTGTGGATTATTATCTTCGAGATCCACAACTATTATGCGTTTTGGCATTTTATCGCTGGCCTGTATGTTGTCCCTAGTATGGTCTTCTACTTATATCCTAATTTGTATTATTAAGAAGAGAAAGTGGATAATCATATCGACCATATTATCCAACATACACTATTCACACACATTTCACCTACCAATTACCTCCACATCACCTTGGTCACCCTATTTTCCAATTTCCCCTAGTGAAGCTCACTTATAGTTTGCTTAGAATCACTTATACACCTCTGCATACATCTCTCCATTTCCATATCCACGTTTTCTGACCCCAAGGTCAGGTTCGGTCACCATAGACAGGTTTGAAGATGACTCCCTCTGTCAAAATCTGTTACCCTCCATTGCAACACTCACTTTTTAAAACTGAGCACTTTCTTCATTTCGTCTTAGGCATGGCTTTTGGGTTGGCTTGTGCAAGAAATCCAACAAAGCATTTCATATATAAACAATGCATTGTACGTCATTATACATCATCTATCACTTTAGAGATCACTACCAATGGTTATACACATCCTAAATATTCCAAGAGCAGTCCATGAGTTGAATTATAAATATGAAGCAATCCCAAAATCCAAAGTTGCATGTTGCTTAGTGACTTTTGCCAAAAAAAAGGGTTCATGTAAATTGTAAACACATTGAGGTTTAAGGTTTAGCGTTCGGGTGTTACGGTACACAAATCTCAATTACACTTTACATGTGTACTCAAGTGAATTTGAAACAAATGGATCACATCATTAGCTAGTCTCTATGCAAAATTTATATTAAAATTTGGGTCTAAATTGAGCGGACTAGGGTAAATGTTAGTGACTTTTTGGATATTGCATATGGTGAGATACAATAAATACAATGTGGCAGCAATGGTTGCAACTCACAATTTCAAGGGAAGGTGTGTTGGATCGTGGGGATGGAGGAAGAGAGATTTTGCATTGAATGAGGAGTATTGACGGGCACAAGTATCTCACCTCTAAGCTCTAGTTGGGTACTTGTATTTTTAACCAATGAAGCTTTCAGACAGTTGCAGTTAGCTTCTCAATTGGTGATACTTTGTATTTTATAGGTGGTTGTTGGTTAAGGTCAAATTGATGTCTATTGTGCTCAGTTGAGAGAGTCAGTCCTTTCTTCACATGCTAATTGTTAAGTAGGAATTTGATGCTTTGACTGATGTGCGAATGTGGTATTCTCCTATAATGATAAAGCTCAGCTTGGTTTAGTGAGACAAGATCAAGAACATCATAATTTTGTATATGGATAACTTCTTGCACTTATACTAGAGGGTCTGACATATTTGTAATTATGAATAGCAGGGATGAGATTGTCATAGAGGAGAGCAACACTGTGGAGGGTGGATTCATTTCAATAGACTCTTGTCATGGAAGGACTGGAAGACAAAGTTGTAAGCACTGTGCTACAAGGCATTAGATTCAGTTTGGTGATATGTGATAATATTGGCTAGTTAGCGTTTGATGGTGGAGCTGGGAGTATGTTAATGAGCCACCCAATCCCTTATTTTGTATTGAAACCGTGTGAAGGACTATTAATGATCTTTTTCGGATGATGTTGATGTGGGTGATTGAGCAAATTTGATTGGATAGGGGCATGACAGTGTAAGGAAAGTGACGTGATTGTGAGGATAGGGCAGTGTTATGTTGTACATGATATGAGGGGTGATTTCAGAAATATCTTGATGGTACACTCCTCAAATTATCACAATCTAAAGCAACATATGCACTATTTGGTGGGACCTTACAAGGAAAATGGATTGTAATAGCTGAGAAATGAAGCCATTTCTTTTCCATTCAACGTGCTCGTTGCCATGCGAATGGTCATATGTGTGTTTGTACAGAAATATTTATTTTGCAAAAAATCATGAAAAAAGAATTTGTGAGTTGAGGTGACGGTCCTATGGTAGCATATCAATTGCCCAATTGACGTGTTACCCCCCAAATTACTTGGGCTCTCAATCACTAAGGTTGGGCTCCTAATCACTAAGGCTATCAAGAAGTGCATATATTGCTGTAATGACAAGATAGAGTAGAGAAGCAATTACCATATATTATTCCAATGACAAAGTAGGTGAGAAAACATAGAACCTAGGTCTGTATTTGAACTCACAATATCTGATGGAATTTATGAAATTTTATTCCTTGAAAGACATAAAGAAGATCTTGTATAATCGGGAAACCATTTTGTCTACTATATTTTTGCCTGCCTCTGAAGAGATTACATAGGTGCATTCCCTCTTAATAATGGGTACAAATGTAAATCCACACAGGCCCATAATATTCACAAGGTCCCCAGGCCAGTGTGTTCATAATGTTGGAGCCATTTTTGTTGCTGATGGAGGGTGAATGAGAGCACGGGTGAAAGCAACAGGTAATGTCAGGAGCTTTTTCACTTTACCAACATATGCTCGCTTAGTGAAGTTATTATAGTCATTTGCTTCAATTGCATCTAATGTCTGGCGATAAATCATCAACGAAGTCCATACCTGAAAGCACACAAATAGATTACTGTTTCTGCACAGCAAATCAAAGCAAATTTACAAGATAAGCCATCTGAAAATCCATTCTTAACTCAATCCATAAAAGCACCTACATACCGGCCATCTGCTTGATTTGTCAAGCTCAGTGATACCTTTTTCTGCTTCATAAAATAACATTCTTGCCCTTCTGATCTGATCTTTCATGAAGGACCTCCATTTATCAGTGACCTTCCCAGAAAAAATGTCTTCATCTGATAGTCCACTTTGTGCAAGCTCATCTTGAGGCAGGTATATCCTGCCAAGCTGAGCACTGTAGAACAAGACAGCATATGAGATCCTGTATGCTTTCATGATGATAAGAGTTTGATCTCAAAATTTCTGAATACATCATCTCAAATAAAATATAACTAAAAAACTGATCTGAGACTACTTCCATCATGTTTACAACCAAGAGAACAAGCTTACTCTTCTCCAACATCACGCAATATGTTGGTAAGCTGATTTGCAATTCCCAAAGCTAATACAGCATTGTACACACTTTCTGTTGTTGCTTGGGATTCTGGTGCAATTCCCAATACAGGAACAGTCATCAATCCAACCGTGACAGAAACATAATAGCAATAAAGAAAGAGCTCATCAAAGCTCTTGTAACGAAACTTCCACTGGTCCATTCTCATCCCCGTAATCATATCTCTAAATGGCTGAAAGACACAATAATCAATAAAATCTATTCAGTTTTCTTATATATCAGCAAGACCCAGCAAACAAAAGGAAGAAGGTAGATCAGAGTAAACATTCCAAATTAGGTCAGCCCATAGAGTTACTATTTAAGATTCATATAAAGAACACATTATTGAATAAAATAAAATGTAAAGACATTCTTTACATTTTAGGGCAAATAATGCCAATGGATGCCAGCAGACACACTTCAGTATTTCACTCCACTAAAACCAAACTTTTGTCCTTGTAGTTTGCATCGAATGTACTTAGACACTAACCACCAGGCAACATTTTCAGAGTACCATAACAAATTCAAAGTCACATTAATGTGGGTTCTGTATAGGTTGAGTAATAACCTGGATGTCAACAGGAAATTTTGCAACTGTATCTGTTAAAGCTGCATCAAGCATGTCATATGGTCTACCGCTAAAGAGGTCCTCTAGCCCCTTTTCCCATCGATCTAGTGCCTTTGGTGTGATGTGCGAAGCATGAGGACCATCTACAAGCTCGTCAACCCTACTGCACCACACTGTATATAAAAGTTAAGCATGTTAAATCAGGATACAAACCATTAAAAGGTCTTTTCAGTATCAGAAGAAATAAGATGCCTGCACCTAACAAACAAACAAAAATGGTCTTTCAAATATTGAAATGAAGCTAGATCTATTTTGGATAGAACAGCAGTGCTACAGACTGAGAAGGGTTATCAAAGCTAACAATAATACAAATCAGCATTGCCAATGAATAAAGTGTGTGATACAGACTCGGAAAGTAGAATTCCACAGTCCAAGGGTGTAAAGGTCAAATTCAGATGGTAAAATGAGTTCTTCATTTACAGTAACCCAAGCCATCAATAAGTTTTTTCTAAATCTTATAAGCTGAGAAGAGATGCATTGGAGCTACATCCACATGAATGACAAACTGGTTACCAAAAGACTATCGTCAACCTACATCGGATCTTTTGCTTTGTGCTATAGCCTCAAGACCAAGAAGCATGTGAGACCCATGTCAGCATTTGTTTTTGATGAAATAACATCTATATTACCAAAGATAGAATAGTACAAGTACAACTATTCACGAAAAAAGCTGGCAGTATGGAAGCGCGCCATGGAAATGCCACACCAGGCCAACAACATGGCCTAGGAACAATTTACAAAAACATTAAAACAACCAACTAAAAGGCAAATTCATTCATCAGCTGCTGTGAAGAGACCAGCTGGCAGATAATTTTTGTTATCCGGATTACCCCAACCGCCATCTAGAAGGTCAGTCCTGTTTGGAATGGGCTCCCAGCTAGTGGCTGTGTTCTTGGTAGCTTCTATAGCTTTTTCATAGCCATAGTCTTGGTGCTGGGTTGGGTAAATGGCTAAAGACAGCCAGGGAGCCTTGTCCAAAGAAGAAGGTGGAGCCTAGCTATTACGGCGTGGAGGCAGTGAGCCCATGCACATCGAGAGGCCCATCTACAATCCAACACTAGTGTGTGGTTCTTTCAAACACATTGTTAGATGCATAAACATTAATAACCCCTAAAAATTGGTTATCGATGTTGAAGAACACCCAAAGGACACAATTTGTCGCGTCACACCCATGAATAACATAATGAGGTCGCCATTTAGAAGAGACAATGGCGTATGATTGCTAGTCAGAGCTAAACTATCTGGCCAGATAACTTTGGTGATGGTTGAAAGCAAAAAAAACATGCCACCTTAACTTCTTGTAGACAAATAATGCCCATCTTAGGAAAACACTTCCAAAATTCTAGCACCGTGTTTTTGCGAGTGGAGTTAGTAAGACCCCTAACATTTCATGAGGTACCTATATCAAGGGAAATATACTCTGAATTCAAGCTGATAAGGGCTTCATAGCTATTCTGCAAAAACTATTGCTCGTTTAAATGAAGCAAATCATTAAGCTTAAATTGGCATTTAGACTCATGCAAAATCTCACTTTCCTCGAGTTCATGAGGGTTGCGGGATCATTAACTTCTTGGTTAATGAGGAGAAGCTTCATGAATATTCCTAGAGCATTTAGAGATTATCCTCTAATTTAGTTTGAGAAACAATGGGAGCATTGGTGGCTAGGGATGGGTTATTGCATTGAGTTTGAATGACCTCACTAGAAGTGAGATGGACACATATGGCTTATCAGAGCTTCGTGGAGCAGGTATTGAGTTAGTGTGCATTTCAACATTTTTAGAAATACCCACTAAGGAGTTGGAAGAATTGGCTTTGTTTTGGTTGTTTTTTCAAACCACAGTGGTCTAACCATCTTTGCCATTTGTCAGAGGGATAATGGCAGAGGGATTTGAAATGAATTTGTTACGCTTGGCTAAAAGCATGCAATCCCAAATCTTGTATTCAAATGATTGACATCTTAAGCAAGTGTTTGATAGATTAATGTAGAGCACCCTCTGGGAATACTGGGCATCACCCATTTGGATGTCGATAGACTCCTTGAGATCCCAGGAAAGGTCAACTTCTATACAAACACGTTTATGTGGACGTGCAAAGTAGAACTTTTAGGGTTCCTTGTGTATGACATGGCCAACTGAGGAGGCAATTTGGTCTAGAAAGTGCCAACACGACATGGGAACTCTACCTAGACTGGGACCTTAAGAGCAATATGTAATCAAACCACGAAGTCTCATGTCAGTAACTCTACCTAGACTGGGACCTCAAGAGCGGTATGTAATCAAACCATGAAGTCTCATGTTAGTGGAGATAACATGAGTAGTGAACTCCAGACATGCCAGGTTGAGGATTTCTACAACATGATAGTAGTAGAACAAAGACTTTGGTCATATTTTGGATTGCATCCAATTTTATGCTATGTCGGGTCTAGGTGGATTGTACCCAAGTTTTGAGCATACTTTGAGAGGAAATCCTCTCAACAAAATAACCTATCAAACTAAATTGTTCAAGCCATTTGCAAGCACCGTCAAATTCAAAAACATGTAAAACAACATTCAGAGAAGTGATATTACCTCATGGAACACCTTCGGCACAAACTTGCGTGACTGCTTCCTTGGAGGTGCTATCACAATCAGTTGGAGTTTCAATAATTGGTCTTTGGTTTTCGGTAGCAATATAAAAAGCCATTCGAGGGCGAGGTTTCCTAAAAGGAATCAATAAATGAAAAAACATGCGGAAAAATATCCCGCAGTTAATACAAGCGGTGTGATAAAAGAGATGAATGCTAAACAATGGCGACCGTACATAAAACCCTAGCAGAGCCAGAAAACCACCCTCGTCACAATTATCTTTCCAATTTTGATTTTCATGTCAACATTCTACAATCATTATATTAATTTTCTCTATGTTTTGAAAGGTTTGAGATCACGGAGAGTTGTCCCCTTCAAATATTTTCTGGGCAACTGTTTTCATGTTATGGTAAGAATCTTCTTTTCTGTTATTCAATTAACTATCTTGTGTATTGTAACTGATATGGATGATAAGGTTATGCTTTTTTGTCTTATATTGTCTTAGAAGGTGCATCTAAACATAAAATGCTCTTAGTTTCGCATTCTACCTCACTTAAGTTGCAATTGACCAACTGTCTCTGTATACACTCTGAAAATGTTCTACCAACATTCTATTCTATTGACTTGTTGGTGCATTTATCTTCCATATTCAAGATTTGGGGTGGGTTGGTGTTGAGCCAACTCGAGGAGAGATGTGATGTAGGTCCTTATTCCTAACAACCTTAATATTAGTACCATATTAACATCTCTATGTTGTCCACAATTTTCCTAGACCCTTCATAGCCTTCTTGTAGGTCCCTTTTGCAAAACTTTGTCCTTCCGATGTCATTAGACATGGTCAATTTGGCATAATTTCTGTTTTTTAGCCTTAGCAGCAATCAACTTCACTAGCCATGATTGGTGACATCGTATATTTGGAATTATGATCTAAGAGTCCGTACCCATATAAATAGGGTCATTCTTAATCATTTCCGAAGAACAACTCATCTATTGTAGTTTGTGATCGCAAATCTAGATTTACCCTTAGGGATTCTTAGGGGATTAGGGTAAAATAGCTTTACCAATGGAAGACAAGTTGTAATTAATTTCTTGGAGATCCAAGAATAGGAGATTCAACCAGATAAGTACACCAAGACTTTGGAGTCCACAACTAGTTATCCTAGGGTTTCTTCTATCCTTCTTGACACCACCTACAACTCTCTCTCTCTACAAATGCTCAAGCCAAAGGAGATTAATGCGCCAACAATTTAATCCTAGGTAAGTATCCCTTTTCCCGTGCAATTTTACCTACCTCAACGTAGTTCATCCATCTAATGCAGCATGGTTGAAACTCCCCCTAATCGCAACATTAGGTCCTCTAGCAAAACTACTCAAAATAAACAAGAAGATCCTAAGAAAATCCTTAAATTCACCACCATAAATAACAACAAAGAATTCAATCCCAATAGTGACATCCAACAGTTTGTTGCAAATCATCACCATCGAGCGGGAAAATTCCCCAAAGAGATTGCCTCTATGAATTTCTTGAACAATACTCCTTCCTCAACTACTAGCGCCACAACTAGTGCCCCACTTCCTAACTCTAGCACAATTCCCAACCAAATAACACCAAAATGGTGATGCATGTTGATGCGTTCAAAGATATAGCCCATTTCATACAATATTTGACATCTATTTTCCTTGCATAAAGTGGATCTAAATGTAATTTCTGAACTTATGGTTTATTTAAGACAAAATAGAGAGTTTATATCATGGTTATTTCTTTAGAATTCATTGTTATCTTTATGTTAATTATTTCTAATGATTATTGGGAAAAAAGATGTCAATTTGTGCATATGCAGCCCATACTTCGCTATTATTGTTGAATAAAGCACTTTGAGCACTAAGCACCAACTCCAACTAGCCTTAGAGGATCTTCAAAATATTTCATATCATCTCCAAAGATTGTTATTGCAACACTTCATTGGCTCCAAAGGTTCCTTCACTAGCTCCAGAAATGTTCAGCAGTTCTATGAGTGGCTTCTTAAGTATATGTTTGGGAAAAAGTGAAAAAATAGTCATCAAGAATATCTCCAAACCAAAATCTAATTGCATATTTAGACTCCTCTCGAAAAATGATGCAAATTAAAAGTAAAATCATCTTGATTCGAGTTCATATGCAAAAGTTATAGCCGTTTTATTATTGCTTCGAATTCTTCCTAGAATGCTTTGGAGTCTTCCCAGAATGCTTCAGAGTCTCCTCGAAGCATTACAGAATCTTGCATAACTTACTCCAGAAAAGTCAAATAAATATTCTGAGAGAGGTTTTTGGTCATAATAACGAGTTTAACAAAAACCTCTTTCCGTTTTTCTACAACTTTTACTATTTGAAAGAAATGCTTCAGAGTCTTCCCAGAATGCTTCGGAGTCTGCATAACTTAAATTAGAAAAGTCAAATGGATATTTTGAGAGAGGTTTTTACTCCTAACAATGAGTTGAACAAAAACTTTCTTCTGTTTTTCTACAAATTTCACCATTTGGAATAAATTTGACTTTTACTATGTGCAGTCTAAGAAAAAGTGTAGTAGGACAACATCAAAAGTTGCATAATTAGAGAAGAAAAGCTCAAAGGTAAAATCTGATAGAGGTTTTTGGTCATAAAAATGTGTTTGATAAAAACCTCCTCCCGATTTTCGACAACTATCATTATTTGAGAAAAAAACGGTTTTTTGTATCGCTTTGGGGATGAATACTAGAGTACATTGGTGAGCATAACTCCAAGGGTGACATTGTATCTATTTTTGGAAATCATTTAAAAAATAGATATTTCTACAATTGTTTTATTGTTTGTAAAATAAAGAAGAATCAATATTTATTTTGATTCTCAAGAATGAAATAAGAGAGTCGGATTGTTAGATAAACTCTCTCCATATTTTGTGGAGATTGAAGTTTTGTAGATAGATTGAAATCTTAGTTGATAAATATGTATTCCTTAAAATAAGGTGGTTGGAAGCATGAAATTATAAATGCAACCTCCCACATTGTTGAATGTAATCTCCATTTTTCTAATTAATTCAATTTGAGATTTCGTTCCGTCCATTTGTAAATAGTGTAGATTAAAATCCTCTTCCAAGGAATGAGTTGGCCACTCATTCCAAGGAAGATGGAGCCATACATTTATGTTTATTTTTCCATTTTGTAATTATATTTGTTCTCTTTTTCTTTGTGTCATGTAATTATTTTTGTGATGTACAGTCTGTTATAAACGTGTAGGTGTTTTATGTATTTATTTTCAATTTAGCAATTTCTTTTTCTGCAATATTTGATTTAAATTTCTTGCAATGTGTGATTTTTAATTCATGCAAGTGTGTTTCTAATTCCTGCAAATGTATTTTATATTTTATGCAAGTGTGGATTTTTGGTAGAAGGGGCCATTACCAGATATCTCTTTCTCCTTTTGCATACAACCTTTGGACACCAGCCTTGGATTGACATTTTTTAATGAAGAGGATTAACGACCCTCATCACATGTTTTGGACCAAATGGCCCAAATGCAAACTGCACCAATAACCAAATGATTCAAATGCAAAACCAAATACTGCTTATGACCAACCAACTACAACAAGTCTATTGGGGACCTCCTAATCAATGTGCCCCTCCTCCCCCTATAGGTGCAAAGAGGGGACCTATCCCACAACAACCAATCCAAAACAAAGTACTTCAAACATTACTACATGAACCCTTAAAACCCTATATTACCTCCATGGACATTGGCAAAATCTCTCTAACTATCACTTGTGATGGTTGCCAATACCAAAGCATACATCTCAAATCATTTGGCAATCTTTACAAAGACTGGATCATAAAAAACACTTATGTTGTACCCAAGCTACTTGCCACTACCGACTTAAACCTCATTCTATTGTCCAACTAGAAGACCTAATCGACACCATTGTCCAAGATTTCCAAGCCTATTTCCTACCTAAAGATAACCTAGGAAAATTTGTCAATGCAACACAAGAGGTGAATGAATTCACCCACAAAGTCATCAATCAATGGAAAACCTTAGCTAACAAAGCTGAATAAAACATGAACAAAAAAAAAATTCTTCAAACCTTTGTATAAGGCCCCAAAATTGAACTTTCTAATACAAAGTACACTCATTCTCACCTAATACGTAAAAAAGAATTTGACCAATTCAAATGACAAGATTATCTAATGAGACAACTTGAAAATCCTCAACAAAAGAATGTTTATTAAGAATAAAAATAGACATGCCACCGGCAATAGAGTATTGACGCCAACATTGATTTGGATCACATCATTAATGTTGTCAATCCCCAAGTGCCTCAAAATACATCTCTTGCCACCCATACTAGGGATTCCAATCCCTTCTAACCCCCAAGCGAAAAACCCAGCCTAACCTCCCTTGAGTCAAGACAAACTCAAGTGTAAACTACCCATGTCCCGACCTCTCAGGAATTAGAGCATCTAAACCCCTATCCCCGTGGTATAATCCCAGCAAACTATGTTGGTGGCATGCCAACTAGGGACATTCACATGAAAACTGTCATGACCTCAAAAAATTTATGACTTCATGTCAAGATTTTTTTTTTAGCACAAGGCAATCATCCCTTGGAGGTATCAAACATTCCTCATAGTCAAGAAAGCATTAGACACACAAAGCAAACATACAACTATAACATCCCCTTAATCCACCAATCAACCAATGTAGCAAACATAGAAGCAACCCCTTGTCAAGCAAATAGCCACAATCAATGAAGATAAAATAATCATTGTGTCCTTATAAGCTAATAACATTGTTCATTTCTCTCAATATGTAAACACTTACGTTAAAACACAAATGGAACCCACACAGAAGGACCTAGTACAGCCTACCACCATGACAAGATCTACGAAATGCACTGATGAAAAAATGGTCATCAAAGACAACCATCAAAGATACTGAATCTAAGAATCCACCAACTATACAAGAGATATGTAAAGAACAAATCAAAGAGCAACCATGCTACACAAAATATCAACCCAAGAACAAACATGGTAGATACCAAAAACCAGGACTGAATTCTTCTCAAAGAACTCAATACCATGCCTTGCAAAATTCCACTAATTGAATGCATGAGAACATCTCCATATCATAGTTATTATCTTATGCGACAAGAAGCCATAGAAGATTCTCCCAAATATGGCTACCAAACAGCCCAACCAACTTACACAGTAACAAGCCATAGCAGATTATCCTGAAAATATGGCTAGTATTGAACAACCCAACCAACAACCACAAACTCAACGTGATGCCAAAGCACCTACAATCAATCCCATGCATCTTTTGGACAAAAGAACACAATAGAATTTCCTATGGATGACATGGTCAAGGATAAATACCTCTTTACATCCGACATCCCTCCATTCTTCACTAGTGTCATTATCAACAAGTTCAAGTCCAAAAGGTCCTCATAGACGAAGGATGTAGAATCAATGTTACCTTCCTATGGCTTATTGAGGCATTAGGCTACTTCAAAAATAAATTCAAGCAAACACAATTTAGCTGTTGCAGATTTGACAAAAGAAATCAAAACCCAGCATGATGCATTTGGCTGCCCGTCAAAGTGGGACCTAAAACCATACGAACTAAAGTCATGGTCCTTGACTTACCACTTAAATATAACTTACTCTTAGGACGGCCTTGGGCACATCACATTAGAGTAATCACCTCTTCCGGTAGTCCATGCCTTAGATTAGATTCATTCATAACAACATTTGTTACAAACATTAAGAAAAATCAAACCCTTGGGACATACATATAACAAACCCAAAAGGAGAAATTTGAATCTCCACAACCGACATAGTCACAAATGTGCCATTACCAGAATATATCAACATGCATCCTGAACTCATACAATGATGAACCAAATTAACTTCAAAATAGATGCAACACATCCAACTTATATAAAGCCATAACGATTGGTTTGAACCTACCATACTCCCAAGAGATAGATATATTTGCCTACTGTAGATGATGAAACCAAAAATGAAGCACCGTGCAATGCTAATGAAGCAACCTATGATGATATATTTAAATGTGACAACATTGGCATGGCTAAACTCTTTCAAGATCTGCAATTACTTTCTCAGCATTCCTTAGTAAACAATAACGTGGCATTGCATACAAAAACATAATCAAAGAAGCACAAAAAGAGGTCGCACAACAGCTTTCATGTACCATACAATCCTCCTATGAAGAGGACTATATCGTATCATGTGCCCTAGTTCAACAGTTAGATGTACCCCATTACCAAAAATAACTAGCTCAATTGCTCGCATTCAGCCGAGAACAAAATATGGTCCTTTCTGTATGACTTCTACATTGGCTGTCATTGGGGAAAATGTTTATTCCATCAAAGTTTACTCCTTCAGTCCCAAGGGACCCATTAGTCCAGGCCATCCTCCAACAACCATTTGGTCTGCATTCACATTTCTTACTTTTGAGAACGAGGATAGCTACGTCTTTCATCTTGCATCTAGATGTAGCAGCACATATTTTTTCTTATACCTCACTCTTAATTTGTGTGTATGTTGTCTCCCTCTTGTACCTGTATTTTTATCCTTTAGTAGCTCATATTTTTTCCACCTCTTCTCTTTGTTCTTCTTTGGTTCTTGAGAAACTGACCACTTTTTTGGGTGCTCTTAACGGCTGTCATTATTGGGGGGACATTAATATAGTTTCGATTTCAATTTCTAAGCTTTCTGCAGCAAACAAGTCCTACAAAGTAAGTTTTATCTGGTAGCATGTCCAGAACCATATGGCATATAGATATTGAGATCAACTATTTCATATTCACAGAGTTTTGCACTTAATAAAATATTTAAAAATATTTCAAGCTTATCATCTTCAAGCACACAGGCTATATTCTAGGTACTGAAGAAATTATAGACTGAAATCTAGATCTGAAACTGGGGCATCCAATTTACTAGTTTGTCGACAACTATTTCTCCTTCAAATGCGCAGATGTTGTTTCTGCTTCCATCTTGAAACAAATCAGGTAATTATGCAATGGTAGCTTCATTGTACGATTCTTCTGTGGTTTTATTGAACATTGTCTATATTTAGTAAGCTTTATTTAGCAAAATGAGATCCTATTATACATATTGTATTTAATCCATACCATGTTGTGCAATGTCAGCTTTAAGCAGTGTCAATACGTGGAAATTGTCTCTATTTAGTAAGCTTTATTTAGCAAAATGAGATCCTATAATACATATTGTATTTAGTCCATACCATGCTGTGCAATGTCAGCTCTAAGCAGTGCCAATACACCCCATTTGACTGGTTCTCATATCCCTCTCTCTCCATTAAATTTTGTTTTCTCAACGGTCTTGTTCTGTCACTAGAGAATGAGTTTCCACCGTTCACCAGTGCAAAAATTGTCTTCGACAATTATCTCACATGCCGCTTTAGTACCATTTTTAGGACTGCTCTAATAAAAAAATTGATCTAGGATATTGGGCAATCAAGGAAATGTTGCACCAAGAATTTAAAACTCAACCTAGATTACTTGTTTTGGGCTCATGTTATTATTCCAAAGATTTTCCAGGAAAGAACGTTAACCATTTAGAGGCAGAAGCAACAACTCATATTAAGTAACACCGATTCATTGCAAGAAATTGAGATATACAATTACATGTTGCAAGGCAGCACCGCTGATATTGACAACATTGATATCTTTTATTATTCTTTACAATTCCTAGGGAATTAGGATCACAATAATTTCTAGAGGATCCAGAGTTACCTCCCTTCTTTATGGAGCTTTAGAGTCCAAGCTAACTCATCAAAAGTATCATAGCTTAAGTTACCTCTAATACAACAAAAAGTTCAAAGTCTAAGTTATCTCTGATATGTCATCACTATAGTGTGGGAATACATATTCTACGCTATCTTTGTTCAAATGTGAATTGCAACAAACCTCAATTCAATCATCTCTTAGTATTTCATTTGTAGAGTGATTTTAGAAAATTGACTGCATAAGTACAATAAGTACATGTGGCACAATTATTACAAAAGTTGAAGTAGTTCCTCTTCTTACATTGGCTTGTCTCTTTTTGTTTTGTCTGCTTACTCCTTAAGCACAAAACCATAACCTATCTTGGTTGCTATGTCTCAATCACGATCTTATGCAACTAGTAGACACGAGATATGGTTTTTAGGGAATGACTTTGCATCATCCTTATGTTGAGGCACAATGCTTGTGGTGCATTGACATCAAAGGCTTCAATGTGTGGCAAAACTATTACCAAAAGTTGAAGTGGTTCCTCTTCCTAAAGTGGTTTGTCTCCCATTGTCTTTTCAACTTGCTCCTCGGACACAATGCCAATATCTATCTAGCTCAATGTCTCTACCAGGGCCTTGTACAACTAATATTGAGGTTCAACACATTTTCCTTAGTCGAGGACAAGCTATGGTTGTTAATGAACAACCATGTGTCATCCTCATGTTGAGATGCAAGACTTGTGTTGGTGTTGACACTAAAGGATTGAATGAGAACCCTTCTGCTTCTTGCACCAACCCTTGACATGTGACTATTTCTGGCATCCAAGAGTAACTCATTATGACACTAACTCAGTGTTACACGGGGACGCGTCCCCCCTTGAAAACCAGGTGTGTCTGAGACCTCTTGGGGATGGCGGAATGGGGTGGGAAACACCCCCCTCATGTTTCCTGAAGGGAAAAAAAGAGGGGAACATCTCTGGGATATCCCTGAATATCAAGGGATGTCCCCTTTTTTTTGGAGGACATTTGGTTATTTCCTTTTGAAAAAAGAAAATATTATTTTTTAATAATTTCTTTATCGTTTTCTCTTTAAAAACTGATTTTTAAATTGTATTGTTGTAGTGTAAGATTGTTTTTGGAAGCCACTCATCTCTATTCAAAGAAAAAGTTTGTATGTATGAATCTAATTAAAATTCACTTTGGAAGCTCCAATAACTCAAAAAGTGTGTATCTATATTTCTGTATGAGGAGAAAAGCTGTGTAGATAATAGAAGTAGTAAGGCATAGATCAAAATGTTTACTGGTTAACCATAACCTGATTGTAATGTATTACAAAGACATTAAGAATCAAGAGTGATTTGAGAACAAATGCACATGGTTGATGGTCACAGACTGTTATTCATAATTTTAAACAAAAATTATTTGTATATTTTTAATATTTATAATTTTATATATTATATCAATAGTCGTCCCCCCTGCTGTCCTGGAATTTTGGAAATTTTTTGCCATCCTGAAGTCTTAGGTAACAGTGCACTAACTAGACATCCATTTATAGATCATTTTACCAAAATAAGTTCTTTCTTAACTCGCATGACCTTCTACTTCTAAAGGAAGATTCCTTGAATGAAGAGTCACACTTTTTTACCAATAAAGATAGTGAGCCTCAAAAGTTTCTAAACTCAAATGTTAAATAGCATACTATTTGTTCAGTTCTTCTAATATATAGGACAACTAAACATCAAATGCTATGTGTACTTGACTCCAATGCAATAGAGCCTACAAAACTTGTCTTTGTTATAAATCTGTTATTCTCCCCACCTTAAGCACATATTAGTGGACCCAAAACCAAACGTGAAGAATCATATCCCATGAGATGTAACGGTGTGAACATCTAGGAAATAGCATTCACCATCCATGAAATGCCTACAATACAAGTTGAGTTTCTGTGTTGGATCTTTAGGAAGCAAGATCCATGTGGTGTAAACATAAAATTTGTAAACATGTTCTGAATTGGTAGCATTTATCTCACCCTTATTGAGGTTCGTATTTGACGATATCAAGAGAGAACATAGTGAGAGAAAAATGATAAATGAAGATGCTCACTATATGCAAAACCTAAGAGATGTTTACATACCAATGGGCTAGGAATTTCCACTCAACATGGTTGAAGGAAATGCTTTGTCAAATAATATTAAGATCTGGATGGTTGTCTTTATCCAAGGAAGGCTATCTGCGTGCACTTTCCTAAATGAACTTAAGAGACAATGTAAATGTAGTTTCTAAGAACAAGTAAGATCAAAAAATTGTCTAAATTTGTTGACAACAATGATGTCAAAAAGCACAAGATTCTAAGCTCTCTATGATAGGCCAAGATTCTTTAAGTAATTCATTGTCCCAAGTCAAAGGTGATTAAAAGTCTAGAATGTAACAATAATTAAAATTCACGACCACATAAGGAACTTCTTATAGATCTTGTCTTCTCAACCTAGAACAACAACATAAATCACTTCTTATAGAAAGGGTTAGCATTTAAAGGATATACTTCAATGCAAACCTAAGGATAATGCAATTGTTTAGTTGGCACATGGGCTACACCATCCTATTTGGCTATGCTACTAGGGTTCGCCCCCACCCTCCCGTACCCCCTAGATACGTAGCCGGTATGGATACGTCCCAGGTAAATTTGGGTATGTACCTGGTACGTCACGGGTACATTTTGACGTATCTGTGACATACCCGGGACGTATCAGTACTGTTGGGCAGTGGGGGGGCTCTAAATTTATTTTATTTTAACTCAAACAAACTTCAGTTTTATTGAGGACTTGACTAGGAGGGCATGGCAACCACAAGGAAACATGGAGATTGTTTAAAATCCCTTTAGTTTATTGAAGAGAAAATATTCAAAGGATATCAAGAACGTTTGAGGTAATTATTTGGGATCATCGCAATTGGCCAAGGAAAGAAGCTATTCATAGAAATTTGGACATATATCTGAGCCTCCATACAAGTAATTTATGAGATCGAATCTCAAGTGATCTTCAATACTAATAGAAAAAATTGGAACCGCAAATTGCATAGCTTAACATTTCAAAGAGCATCTTGTCCTAGAAACTATTAAGGCACAACATTGACTCCTTGCATCCTTAAGGAGGATTAGAAGGTGATTTTGGATAATATGAATGCCACAACCAACCATTGGACTGCCCTCTTTAGTTATCATTGGCAGGTTAGAGTCAACCTAATTAAATAGGTCCGTTAGGAGCTCCCTATATACATCTTTTATGGCCACCATCACAACACAAAAATTAATCTCAAAGGAAATGGATGAAACACAAAGGAGTATAATATTCATATATCATAGACAATGTAAAATCTTCAATATATTGAATGTTTTGAACATTGATCGTACTATATTTTTGAATGTTTTGAACATCGATTGTGTGTGTGTGTGTGTGTGTGTGTATCCAAGACGTATCGTACCCAAGGGTTTTTTAAAATTGACGTATACGCATATCGAACCCATATCCGAACCTGTACCCGTACCCGTATCCTGGCAACATAGCTATTTGGGAAAGAATTATGGCCACCATAAACATTCCAATAAGACTACTTCTCTAAGGTTGGTGCCTTATATTCAATGTCTCCCCTTAGTCAATGGTGACATGCAAATGGCTCCACCTGTATGCCACAATCCTACAAGCATACAAGGATCGCCCACAGTGCCTTCAAGTCCTCATAACAAGCCACACCACTAAGACACCTAAAAGGGTTCATCTCTACTACCGTGGGATGGGATTTACCACTGCCCATGCAAACCTCCATAGAGCTGCCAACCCGTTCCAAAACCATCCACACCAAATGTACCACGTAAACACATGCAAATGAAATTGTGTGTGCAAGCCCTAAATTTTAGAATAGCTTCCATATAGTTGGCAAATCATTATTAAAATGAGGGGATGTCTTTTCAAGAAAACTGGCATTAAACATAGGAGACATTTTTTTAACATGCAGTCCACAATACCCAAATGCAAAATTGATACACCTTCCCATGGAAAGAGATTTATATAACAAATCGCCCATCTCTAGCTAGTGACCACTTCATGTTCTTGTTACACTGGTTCAACCCCCCCTACAAATTTTGTGACATCTCCACAAAACCTGAGTCTTGCCCTTCAAATTTTGTGAGACTAATTCTAGTGGAACAAGTGAATCATAACCATCTATTGTCCTCAAAGGACTTATACCTATAGCCACATGCTTGATCTTATTGTAAATAAATTCTACTAAAGGAAGATCTTCTCGTAAATTTTGCCTGACAGCCATACTTTCTTTGATGATTTCTTTCATTACTTCGTTGACCCTATTTGTCTGCCATCTCTTTCTGAGTGGTCCTCACTACCAAAATTCATTTAAGTATCCAAAGTTTTGTATAATTCCTTCCATAAATACCTTAAATTTTGGATCCTTATTATTCTCAAGGCTGCTTGTGAGGCCAAATTCAGATAACACTTCAATAACCCAAGGGTTAGCTATGTTTTCTGCACTTTGATTCTTTTTGCATGGAATCAACTTGGTCATATCCGTTATTCAATCTAATATTAACAAGCTCTGGTCATTCTATTTTAGTTTGCTATGTAAACATGCAAAAATTAAAATAACCATTGAAATACTTTCCTGTTTGTTGCCTGGATCTGGCAAGGGCATAAGTGTTCCCACTGTTGCAACATATTGGGCTTTATTAACATAGTAAGAATCACAGTTGTTGCCACACTGGGATGTCTTTCTTGCCCTTTGGTCAACTCCCTGCCCTTGAATACTAAAGCATTTCAGATTGTCCTGATCAAAGGGATTAACATAAAATCTTCACAATTTTCTTTCATTCTAACACTTACCATAAATCGCCCATATTGCTCTTCGCTGCTCTGGGGTTGTAAGCAATGTTCCTGAAACAATAAACAACAAAGAAATGGATTAGTATCTTAAAATCAGTTTTAACTGCCTGATAAGCATGAAAGACCACAAATATCCCCCCTTGCTAACACTTGCATATTTCTAAACTTTATATTCACCATTCCATTTCCCTTCTCAAATTTCTCTCACTATTAAGCTGCAGACCACACAAAATTGTTCGTTTTAAGGACTTAGCAATCAAATTTTGTAGGCCAAACAGAATTGATGACTTCAAACTTATGAAAATGGTTCTTATTTCTTAACTAAAAGACTGACATGGGGTCTTTCGTAAGGTAGCCACTTTCCTTGTTATTTATTTACATACACATCCACGGACTTGTAGATCAACCTACAGACCAAACAAAATTGTTTGCCTAAGGACTTGGCAATTAGGTTTAGGAGAGAGAATGAAAGTCTTAACGTCGTAATTGTCAATATGAATCCTTAACCAAAAGACCAAAAAGCTTTCAAATCTAATTAGGAATTCCTTGCAATAGACTTGCTACAGTGTAAAGACAATAGACATTTGGTGAGAATGAAACTCGTAAACCCATACCTGTGGATCCTTACCCAAAAGACTAACTACAAGATAAGCACAAAGAACAAAAGGTTACCAAATACGGCAAAATCACAAGGATTTACACTTTTTCCATATTTTTTTCTCAGCTGTGTAAAGATGCAAAATATCGATACATTGAAAACAAACAATATAATTTCATTAAAAAAGCCTAAACAATAGATCTCAAATATATATACTATTCATTATTGATTTTTTAGCATTGAATACCTAAATCGTAGGCTTAGAAGTTTTTCCTTTCACAGCAACATTTGGAAAGGATTTTCAGCAGCTTTTGGAAAGTTTTTGAAGTTGTTCAGGGAGGAGGTAACAGGGCAAGGAGGGGTACTACTAAAAACCTTCAGTTTAATTCCAGCACATGCATTCGTGTGGGAAGAGGACTCCTGAAGGTAGAGTATGATAATCCCATGGAATGGAATGGAAGGTGGATTGTAGACACTTGACATGAAAGATTCCAAGTAAACGTGTTCCAGTAAAGGGCACACAAACACTAACAGAAATCCTCAAATGCAGGTCCTATACAGATTGTCTGCTAACTGTTTGACAAATGTTTTGAAGCTCTTTCTTATTACAAACTTCCTCAATGAACTGCGTCTTTTTTATTTATTAAAAATGATCATATTTCTTAAATATTAATGTACCATATTTTTTTTCTGTATTTCGGTGGACCCATTTTTTCCCATAATTGAGTTCCACCCTCTAAAACGCTCCATGCTAAAGTTGCTACCTTACAAAGAACCAACTATAAGAGCAGTAAGCTCGTGCACATATAATCAACAGTGTTTTCTATATTCTGATCTGCAGAGCTTATTGCAGGGGGCTAGTGCAACACACTCCTATCCAGATGGGCATCCCAAATACCTGAAAATTCTTTAAATGGATTCTATATTAGAAAATATCTTCATTCTAGACAAGAAAACTCAACACAAGGCAGAGCAATCGCCATGATGATGATGACTCATGTTTACAATCTACTAGTATAAAACAAATACAATAGGAGGAGAAATAGTACCCAAGTAGAAATGCTTTCCATACTCTAAACAGATTTCACCACAACGTTCATAGGCCTCATTGAGGATCTGCTTAGTCCCAGAAGGAACCAAGTCTGGCTTCACATCCAGCAACCCACTCTTTGTTTTTCTTTTCAGCATGGCAGCCTGCTTCATCACAGAATCATACACCACCTGCCCTGATGACAAGGCCGTCCTTTCCGAACCATCTGTCACCAAACCAGCCAGGCCAGGGAACATGCTCACACTTTCTGGTGTGTGATTCGAGCTGGATTCCTTCAAGACAGCTTTCACAGCCAATCTCACTCTTTTCCTCTTACATTTTGTCTCTGAAACAAGTTTTCTCATCATCGTTGTCTCTGATACCACATTTCCACCATGGTTAGAGTGATAAATAAGTTTAGAGCAGCACAACTCCTTTGAACCAGATGCTACACAGACCAATGCAACAGACATTTTCTATATAATTCTACTTCACGTTCAGATATCCACAATGCAACTGTTAAACTTTTGACTTTTCACACCCACATAAAAAGTGCTTCTAATGTTAATGAACTTCAAATCCCTGAATTTATTGTAGTTTCCATTGATATGAAATTAGGAAGCAAATCTAATTGTCAACTCTCAAACTTACGTTCAACGGCTACCCCCGCTCTCTCCAAGACTCCAGTACATTAAATACCACATTGTCAGCTCCTTCATAGTGACGTTTCATATACCTGTTCCATCACGTTAAATAACTGGATGTATCATGTGTATATTATGGTATGTGATGGTGTATGGTATGCGATGCACCTATCCGTATTTAATTTTGCATCCATTCACACCTTAAGTCCACCAAGCCACCCACATTGTCTTCACGTCGGCCCCGATCTAACTATATGGGTGGATGTAGTACAGAAGTGGGGGTAGGGGTTAAGTTTGACGATGCTTTAGACGTTTTTCATGATTTTAGTCGTAAAAGATTTGCAAATATTTGAAATAACTGTTACATGTAACTTATATATGTTAAGTATGATCGTTATTTTTTATACAGAAGTACACTAATATATATATATATTATATATATATATAAAAGAAACAGTTAAATCTAAATAAAATAATCATTTATATGTTATATTAATAGTGTAAAAATAACATTATATTGCATTTTTGAAGGGCAGTATTTGAAAATTACCGTTACCTAATAATTATTTGACAGGCATAGGTGACCATCAAATTTAACCCATGTGAATCACGACTAATATTTGTTTGATTTTTTTTTCTATTTGTTGACATCCCATAAACGACTTGCATTAGGATTTGGGTTTTTGTTGTCAGTCAAAATATAAATCAAGGAAAATAGACTACCAATTATATTCAGGCAATGTGATGGAGATGTTAATAGGGGTAGCAGTGAGTGTTGGGAAGTTGAAGATGTGGAAAAGAAATGTGAAGAATCAGAAGAGTTATCTACGAGTGGATCGGAGTTGCAAATGTCTAACTAGCAGAGAAATGTTGGGGCGCTTGTAGGTGCGCCTCTTCTATTTTTGTGACTTTGACAAACGGACTCGAGCCTTCTTTGAGAAGCATTGTCATGAGATAGGAAAAAAAAATGTGCAATTCATTAAGGGAACAAACTCTAGGAACATATGTGAAAGCAACACCGTGTCAAAGAGGATTATGGAATATATTTATACTCTATGTATATGTAATTACTATGAAATGTATTATAAAATTAATTTTTAGGTTTTTATGACTTGTTTATGATTGTGGGTGTAAAGTCACATGTAGTTTTAATAATGCATTGTATTTTGAATTGTCATTCACAATCATTTAAGATATTTCATGATGATGATATGAAATAAGTATGTTCATGCACGTGATTGTAGCTAGTCAAAGAGGATTATGGAATGGTGTATGTGGGTGTATTTAGGAATGACAAGAGGACCCCATAAGTGTATTTGAGGATTATGGAATGGTGTATGTGGGTGTATTTAGGAATGACTAAGTGTATTTGCTTTTATTGTTCAAAGTATAAGGTTTACAATTGTTCAGTAAATTGTTGTTCTCTTGTATGTGTTTATTCTTTTTTTGTTTTTTTACAAATTGTTAATGTTTGTAATTGTATACACATGGCAATTTCTAATTTGTTGTAATGTTTCAATTTATTTTGTTATGAGTTTGTTTTTTTAAAGTATATATATATATATATATATATATATATATATATATTTGTTATGTCGTGAATTTGTTGCCATTATCTTTGTTATTCCTATTGTAATTATTTGACACTCTACTTAAATAATTTCACACTTTCCTTTGTTGATTATGTATATGCATTATTGGAATATGGATAAAGGATTGTCATTCATGCTTGGGGAAAATAAATGGAACAATGTTATGAATATTAATGCTTGAGAAGATTTATTTTGTCAAGGATATATTTAAAAAGGAGTGAGATAACATGTAGTGATGGAATGTTAGACTTGGTGGTGGTGATATCCTTAAAACGACTTGATGATTCTATGTTTGGAGAAAAAAGAAATACACTTGTATGCAAAAAGATGACAAATTCATCAAGGACGGGAAAACAGAGTCTCTCATTAAATAAATAAAATGTAAGACATAAGGCCCCTTGTAATTTATTTAAAACATATTTTTTATGACGCATGTGCATTGTAAACTTAATTATCTTAGTGTGTGTTTTAGTTATTGGTTCTCATATGGTCCTCAAGTTATTAGGAATGCACTCCCCACCCCATGAAGAATATAGTACTTTCATCATAAGAGGGGTTGTTTATGCCACTTTCTTGTGTACATGTATGAATCCAAAACTGATGTTGCATTCATAACCTACATTAATCATCATCATCATGCAAAGGTATCCCTTGTCATGTAATACATGACCCCTCCAAAGGTTGTAGGGTCATGCATGCCCCTTGACTCTCAAGTAAACTTCTTTCAAGGATAAAGACACTTTTAGCAATGGGTGTGCTTATGGACAACATATGTGACGTCAATTACTTGAGCGAGTTTTTTGGTGACTTGCCAAGTGAGATAGACAAATTGTTGAGAAAGGATGAACCTAACATATGTAGTAAATTGCAAAATAAGATGGACCATGAACATAGAGCCCCTACTAATGTTAACATGTGGTACAAAGAGGAGGATGGTCCTAACATATGTAGTAATTTGAGAAAGATTATGGACCGTGGACATGGTAAAGACCTTACTAATGTTAACATGTGGTACAAAGAGGCGAAAAATCATTGTTTTTCTAAACCATACATGTAAATAATGGAGACACCCCATTCATAATGAGTATTCAGATAAAATGAATGTTAAACACAATAGTGAAACACTTCCATAATAATGTGATAACAATGGATTTTGATTTAACAAAAATAATTTTTTTTGTAAAATCTTAAGATATTGTAGAGTCGTGTATGATAAATAAACACTAAAGTAAAAATCTGACACAAACAATAAACTAAAGAAATATAAAACCCTAAGTGCAAGAGAGAGGGTAGAAAACTTAGTTGATTTTGCAATTGATCCTGAAGTGTTTTAGAATAGGGTGCACTGATGAACCTCTACCAGGAGAATGTCCTGCCTCAAGTCTCCATCTCTAAGAACATATATCTAGAACTGTATGAACAAGCTTGGCCATCTAGGGCCTCTAAGTAAAAAACCATCAAACTGTTAGGAAATAAGGGATAAAATATGTGGAATAATCCCTCACATAATTGCAATAGTAGAAACTAATATGCAGAAATTATTACAGATCTGAAATAAAATTGCAGAATAAAATAACACAACACAAAGAGATAGTATTTAACATGGTTCACCCAATTTGGGATACGTCCACCAAGAATCACTTGTTCATATTTTATTACAAGCCACCGCTCTCTCAATACAATGCCCAAATCCATTTGGAGCTATGCTCACCAAACTCTACAGAATTCACAGCCGAATTCAAAGCACATCTGCAATGTTCTTCATATTTTCTTGTAAATCTATCATATGCATAAGACCATATAAATAGACAACTACTTAAGCAGTTTTACAAAACCGTGGGTATCAAAAACCATGGGCAAAACCCATCCCATAAACCTATGGGTCAAAAAACTTTCCCATATGAGAAAAGCACGTTTCCCGATATTTCAGGTGCTTTTTTTGACGCCAAAAAATTTACATGAAAAGCGAACAGTACTCTTAGTGTACAGACTTCAACACTTTCACACATGAAAAAAAAAATCCACAACCTAAAAATCTCCCACTTGGAGAATAGTTTTTCCTCTGAGCAAGCTTCTCAACCCTTCACTAGTTTCTGTGAAGACCAACCAAGCTGAACACAACTTCAGTTTTTCCCGTGTGACTAACTTGGTCATCATGTCTACAGGATTCTGACTGGTATGAATCTTATCCAACTTCAACTTCTATTCCTCTAAAGTTGTCCTGATGAAATGGTACCTTAAATTTATATGCTTTGTCCTAGAGTGGAAAGCAGAGTTCTTAGCTAGGTGTATAGCACTCTGACTATCACTATGCAGCTTACATTCCTCCTGCTTATACCCCAACTCCTCAAGCAATTGTTGTAACCAAATCATCTTTTTTCTTGCCTCTGTGGCAGCAACATACTTAGCCTCCATGGTTGATAAAGCCACCAGCTTCTGTAGTCATGAAATCCAGCTCATTGTTGTCCCACCTATAGTGTAAATATAACCTGTCGTGCTCCTCCTGCTGTCTACATCTCTAGCCATGTCTGAATCTACATAACCATGTAAAGTGTTGTCTGATCCACTGTAGCAAAAAATGTCCCCATGGTCCCTCTCAAATACCAAAGGATCCACTTTATTGCTTGCCAATGCTCTTTACCTGGATCACTCATAAATCTACTCACAGCTCCCACTGCATGGGAAATATCAGGCCTAGTGCACACCATAGCATACATCAAACTGCCAACTACTGATGAGTAAGATACCTTGGACATCTGGTTTCTTTCCTACTCTGTCATGCGACACTACTCCTTTGATAACTTGAAATGGATTTCCAAAGGAGTCCCAACCAGTTTAGCATCCTACATGTTAAACCTGTCCAATACCTTCTTAATGTACTCTTCCTG
This sequence comes from Taxus chinensis, assembly GCA_019776745.2. Lineage (NCBI taxonomy): Eukaryota > Viridiplantae > Streptophyta > Pinopsida > Cupressales > Taxaceae > Taxus > Taxus chinensis. The sequence continues at coordinate 155,888,653 of CM034155.1, read as the reverse complement.
AGATAAATTCAACTTCCGTTCCTTCCTATCCCAAGTTATCCTCATACCAAGGATTTGTCTAGCTGCCCCCAAATCCTTCATATCAAAGGATTCACTTAGGTGTTTCTTGAGTACTTTTATTTCCTGCATGTTTTTACCTGTAACCAACATGTCATCAACATACAAACACAAGATAATATAACTTCCATCCTCAAATTTCTTTGTATATGCAATGGTCAGAATGACATCTAATATAAGCTTGCTCCATCATGAAGCTATCAAACTTCTTATACCATTGACATGGAGCTTGTTTCAATCCATACAAGCTCTTCTTTAGACACCATATCCTCTTTACCTTTGACCTCATAGCCCTCTGGTTGCTGCATATATAGTTCCTCCTCCAAATCACCATGGAGAAATGCAGTTTTTACATCTAATTGTTCTAAGTGCAAGTCTTTCTACTGCCACTATTCCAAGAACAGTTCTAATAGAATTCATTTTTACTATAGGAGAAAATATCTCATCAAAATCTATACCTTGTTTCTTTGCAAACCCCTTGACCACCAACCGGGCCTTGATATTTTCTTTCCTCCTTCATCTTTAACTCTGAACACCCACTTGTTCTGCAATGCTCTTTTTCCTTCCGGTAGCTTCACCAAATCCCAAGTCTAGTTCTCCATGAGAGACTTATGCTCCTCATCCATGGCTTGCTCCCACTTCTTACTGGCATCTACCTACATTGCTTCATCAAAGCTCTATGTCTCTCCACTATCAATGAGTAATAAATAATAAAGAGAAGGAGAAAAATGTCCAGGTTATTTTCTTACCCTAGAAGACCTCCTCACTATAGGAGTTTGGGGTTCCTGTTGAGTCATTTCCTGAACTGATTCATGGGTCACTTTCCCATCCGGAAGATCATCTACCACTGCATATTCTTTCTTGGATTCTTCACTATTTTCCTGCAACTATTACTTATACATGAATTTCTCATTAAATACCACATCCCTAGACCGAATGATTTTCTTTTCCTTAATACTCCAACATTTAAATCTAAAGTCATCACCACCATAACCAATGAAAGTACATTTTTCTGATTTATCCTCGAGCTTGGTCCTATCATCCTTGTCTATATGAACAAACACCTCACATCCAAAGACTCTAAGAAATGAATAATTAACTTTCTTACCGTACCAAGCCTCCTCAGGTATGCCTCCATCCAAGGCACTTGAGGGTCCTTTGTTTATCAAGTACACAGTTGTGCTCACCGCTTCTACCCAAAAAGAAAGAGGTAGTCCTGCATGTAACCTCATGCTCTTAGCACATTCCATTATTGTTTTGTTCATCCTTTCTAATACCCCATTATGCTGCGGAGTTTCTGGAACCGTCTTTTTCCTGCGGATTCCATTCTTAGAAAAATAGTCATTAAATTCATGGTTGCAATACTCTCCTCCATTATCTGACCTAAGACATTTTAGCTTAAGACCTATTTCATTCTCTACCAAGGCTTTCCATTTAACAAAAGTTTCAAATACATCAGATTTGTTTCTAATACAATAAACCCAAACTTTCCTTGTTGCATCATCAATAAAAGTGACATAATAACTTGAACCCCCAAGAGATGATACCTGAGCCGACCCCCACACATCAGAATGTACCAGCTCTAACTTACTCTCTTTCTTCATAGGTCCAACCTTGAGAAACCTTACTCACTTTTGTTTCCCATAATGTAGTTCTCTTAGAAATCCAAAACTATTTATGTATATTTAAGAAAATCATGATCTGCATTTATGGCTCATAAGACCGATCCTGTGCCATAATGTCGTATCTGCATCTAAAGCCACAAGATTACAAGTACTATCAGTGGTTAAATAGGTTCCAACCTTCTTACCTCTTTCCACAACAAGACACCCTTGGTAACCTTCTAAGAGTCCAGCCAAGTACAACCACCACTTCCCAGCTGCCCTACCAATATCAAATTACATCTTAATGTTGGCACATGTACATCCTTCCATAACCAAGTTTCCCGCTTAGGAATCATATAAATAGTGGTATGTGATTAGGACCTAGAAATGTACCCAACTGGATGATGTTGTGTCTACATTTGCCCCCCACTTAATGTTGTTGAGTAAATACTCGATAACATAAAGGATAATATTCCCCATATATTTTTCTTTGCATTTCCTCACTAGATAAGAGATGCGTACCTGATAACCATGTGGATTGATGGCGAAAGCATGCCAAAGACAAGAAAAATATAAATGCGTGGAGTGATAAAAAATGAAGCATGGAAGCTAAAGAAGAGGAAGTAACTGTCCAGCAAATCCCATTATGCATCTGTCATGCTCCAGGGTTCGTTCACCTTCTTAGACAATGGAATATAAAGATCCTTCTAATAAAGGTAATCTTCCATTTGCATCTTCCAAAAGGGGTAAAGCATTGTTGTGCCGTTGTTGCATCTGTTGTCATTTTCGCTTATGCTTGTTGAGGCGGGGTTGCTTTTTGTTGCGTATTAAGGACAAACCTGCAAAAGAAGAGTGCCACCGCTCTCTCAATACAATACCCAGATCTGTTTGGAGCTATGCTCAACAAATTCTAAAAAATTCACACCCGAATTCAAAAAACATCTGCAATGTTACATTATACCTACAATATGCATAAAACCATATAAGTAGACAACTACTTAAGCAGTTTTACAAAACTGTGGGTATTAAAACCATGGGCCAAAATTGTAGTCAAAAATCCTAAACATATGAGAAAAGCACATATGAACTGCGCCCCTGAACCCCTACTCAGTGCCCAGCTTGACACTGAACCTCGGCAAGAAACTTATAAAAGTTTATAGTACTCTTAGTATAAAACACTGTCTCACATGAAAACAGGCTCCACAACCTAACAAGTCCCACAGCTTGTAAAAGGCAAATATCCTAACAACGTTCTGGCCATTCGGGGGGTGCAGTGATTTCAAGACAACCATATCAATATGACATGATTTTTGAATAATTGATTTACATATTGTTAAATAAAATGTTATATTTGTTCAAATGCTATGAAGCTCATGTTCACTCCCATATACTTTTTGAAAATGGGGATTCAGACTCATCCTCGTTTCCCTAGGAACATGGTCATATGACAAATGTGAACTTACAACTAAGCGCTACACTACTTCTCATGCACTTAATATAGTTATATGTAAAATATGTAAATTTTTCCCTAGGAATTGCCCTTGTGCAAGATCACTTGATAGCGAGTGATAAACTAATGTAACAATGGAATAGATGTGTGTATGAAAAAATTAACTTCCCCTCCTATGCATGTATGCAGAAAAATGTAGTCCCTTGTCCCTTGAGTGATTATTAGATGAATGCCTTGATGCTCTTAGAATGTCTTTAGATGTAACCTTAGGTTATGATAATAGATGCTTAGTGCTTGTTCCTTTATTATGGTCACATAAATTTGTATTTATATGATTCAAAATTTTGTAATTGACAACTAAAAGGCCTCTACCCATAAGAAAACAAGATGCCCAAAAGATAAAAGAGGCCCAAAAGAGGTGAGTAAGATACTAATGAGGTCGGGGGCATGCCTAAAGGGGATGAGGGCACAATAATCTAGAGAGTATGGTGTCCAAAGTCAATAAAGATAAATCAATGTAAGATCAGACTGGGGATTATGGTGGTGTAGAAAGACTAAAGAGGAAATAAGAAAGACATGAAAAGAGGCCAAAGATAGATGTCAAAATTACTAGTTTTCTCTCTTATGAATCATATGAATAGTAGTATGTGATTAGGACCTAGAAATGTACCCAAGTACCTGTGATTTTTGTCTATATTTCCCCCACTTTATGTTTTGAGTGAATAATCGATAACATAAAGTAGATAGAGATGTGTACCTAATAACCATGTAGATTGATGGTGAAAGCATGCCGAGAGACAAGGAAAAGCATGAAATGATAAAAAATGAAGTGTGGAAGCTAAGAATGAGAAAGTGACCCTAGGGTGAAGTGTATGTGTTGTGAAATGTTGTACCTATTGTTGTCAGTACTCATGTTGTGAGTTTGCTACCCATGTGGGGATGGTTCTTGTTGCATATTAAGGACAAACTTATAAAAGAAGATCTGAAATGAGTAGTCAAATTCAATGTAAAACTATGGATGAAAAATGCTGTAAAAGTATGTAAAAAAGATGCAAAAAAGTAGTAAAAAGGAACATGTGCACTTGATCCACACCCATGAGTGAAAAGGATAGAAAGTGTCCTGAAATAACTATAGAAGAGCAAGTTTTTTCAGGAAATCTCATGACAAGAGTGCTTTTTTGGGATATCTCACCAAGAATGAGTTTTTGAATTTTTTTAGGCGATCTCACACCATGACAGAAGAGTGTTGGAGAGAAACTTCTAGTATTATTCTCCATCCCTAACTACTTCCCAAAATTTATATGCCACAGTAGATGGTGTGATCCTACTTGTGTTCTAGTTTCCAGTTTGATCAATTTGATCCAAGGAAATAGGAAAAAAGAGATAAAATGCATTTTGATTGCTGGAGGATTGTGCATGTACTGTGAAAATATATTGTCTGTGAAATGCTGAAAATTGTGGGAAAGTAACTGTAATTGCCCCCTGTTCATAGGCACCCAAGTAGGGTTAGGAGTGCCCAAACACTAGTGTCTGTATCTGGGTGCACTGAGTGTTTGTGCTGAGCTGAAACCCAAGTTAGAATCAGGGTCATTTATGTAAACTGAAGACTTACTGTTATGATTTTGTGTGTACTATGTTGTAGCTCTAAATTGTTGTATGGGGTGACTGATTCACCCAATGTATGCCCCCCTTATTTGGGGTGCATGCGACATCACTAGGAGGATGCAACCCAAAGGAGAGGACCAAATGTTGATCTGAAATTGATACCTTGCAGGGGGAGGGAATGTGAATTGTAGAAACCAAGGGACATGCAAACAAAGTGGCTAGAAACATGTGTTGGTGTAATGAAGACAAATACGCATATAAGAGACAAAGTGTAATCTAACAAGCAATGAAGACAATGTAGAAGAAAATCAAATTATGAAAAATTCCTCACAATGTCACAAGCAATCAAAAGCGAAAAAAGCATAAAAGCAATGAACAAGAAGACATAGGGCATAGCCCACAAAAATGGCATATAATGGCAAACAATGACAAACAGTATCAAGCAAAGTAACAGATAACCATGGTGGCAAATAGTTCCTACAAAGAAAATGTTGCACATGAAGTGCTCGTTAGTGTGTTAGAAAGATAAGAAGTATGTCAAGGCATGTATATATCGATAGAGTAGTGTGCTAGTAAGAATAGGAAGTAGTATAAAACAAAACAATAACACATGTAGTGTGTATGAAAGTTAGATGCTCCTAGGAGCCTTGGTGGGACTGGTAAGAGGTACAATGCCAAACATCCATGTGTGTCATAAGGATCTATATAGAAAGTGCATTCACAACTAGATAATAAGTGAACGTGCATGTGTATATAAAATATAATGACATACTAAGTATCTGTCTAACATGTGAAACAAAGTGTACATGTAACAAGTATAAGAAAGCAAGAATAGATGCAACCAAGATATGCAGTATGTTGTGAATGAGTGAGATGGAATGGTATGCAACGTGAGTGTGATAGGAGCAACGTGCCCCCTGAGTATATGTGTATGAATATGTATGAGATGAGGTTCATTTATAAAAGACCCCTCAACAGTCAAGAATGAACCATAGAACAAGAGTGTGTCATCGGGAAATGGTTTGAACATGTGCAAAATGATAGATACAATGAAGCATAGAGCGTAAAGAGTGTGAATGTGGTGAGGTTCATTTCAGATTTAGACCCTCAATAGTAAAGTGTGAACCATGGAACATGAGAGTGCGTCATAGGGTAATGACGATACAAGTTGTGTGTATTATGAAGATGAGTGAGAATGTACGTGTGAATGTTCATAAGATATGAAGTGTGAACATGGAGCATAATAGCTAGAAATGAGAGACACCTGATAATGCTAGGAGGGGGGAGAATAAGTGTGATGCCCCCAAGTGTGCCAATGATGGAGATCTATGTGGTGACACAAAAGATACCATGCCATATTGTGGGAGAGCATTATCAGTGTCATGAGAAGAGAGAGAGTCAGCACAATGGTAGGTAGAAGTAACAATAGGACCATGCCATGGTGGTGGAGTTTGAAATGTGTCTTGGCCATCAATATAAGGAGTAGTTTGTTTGACAAAAATGATTGGATGCTGAAGTGGAGAGTGAGGAGCCTTGAATGATGAGTGGATTATTTGGTAATGTTGTAGAAGGCTTAGTAAGAGGAAGAGTTAGACTGATTTTGAGAGGAAGTTGCTTAGGAAGCTTGTGACTTATTGTAGAAGGAACCTAAGTAACAATGGCATGATGCTCATTAGACATAGATGAATCAGATTCAAGAACCCATTGAGATGTAGCAATTGGAGATGAACATTTAACAACATGTTGTGCATCAAATAAGATAAAACCATAATGCTTAAGGTTTCCAATTGGTTGCTTAAGAGCATAACAATCATCGTCATTATGTCCATTGATTCGATGATAATTGTAATATGGATGACCTTGATATTGTCCAAGCCGATAAGGATGATAGAAATGAGTAGATGACAAGTTGATCAATTGATGCGTGAGGAGTTGCGAAAGAATATCTTGTTGCTTAGCATTGAGATCAAACTTGAGAGGCGCGGGGAGCGACAAGATTTAGGGTTCACTGATATGAGCACATATAAAAGACATAGAATGAGGATGAGGAGTGGAAGAAGGGGCCTGAGAAGCGTCCTTAAGATGTTGAATTTCATATTTGAGGGATGTGATCGTTGATTCCATAGTCTAAAATTTATCTTGAAATAAAGAATGTAAAGCTTTGATTGATGTGCATATAAGTTGATTGGAATTAGCACCAAGAGAGTCATCAGAAAGGCGATCGAAGATAGCACTGACTTATGTAGGTGGTGTATCACTAGGGAGATACATAGTGTTTAGGGCTTTTAGGAGAACATTTTTGCAAGGTGGGTGCATTTGAAGCAATTGATGCAAGGATACTTGAGAAACCTTAGGAGCCATGCAGAAAAGGAATGTGCAAAATAAGGATCCAAATGACTGAGCATGAGTGGGGTTCACCAAAATGATTTAACAATTTTTTTGGTAAAACCCTAAGATATTGCAGAGTCACGTATGATAAATAAAAACTGAAGTACAAATCTGACACAAGCAATAAGCTAAAGAAATATAAAACCCTAAGTGCAAGAGAGAGGGTAGAAGACTTAGCTAATTTTGTAATTGATCCCAAAGTGTTTTGGACTAGAGGATTGACGAACATGAGGAGGAGACTGTCGCAACTGAGCACAGAAAATCCTAGAATGTAAAACAAGCTTGGACTAGGCACATGGACTGGGTCAGTGGTGCTTGGGCGCTGGAGACCTTTGTTGGGAGCCCATGATTGTGAAAATGGCCGAAATCTGAATTTTCTTGTGTCGTAAGTATGCTGCTAACCTTCATTGTTGGTCACCTGTGTGTCACACTATGTCCACAAAATTTGCCTGTAACCTGCAAAACAAATGATATCCTGCAAAACCCCAAAACATATCAAATCCTAAAAAGAAAAAGATGCAAATGGGGAGTTTAACTGACCCTGATGGTCACCTAACAGAGTGAACTTATGACCGAGCGTTGCACTACATCTCAGACTCCATGTAGTTCTTATGTGTGTGTGTGTGTGCAAGAATGATGCCCTAGGAAGCTCTTGTGCAAGATGCACTTGATAGTGAGCAATAGCTAGATGTAGCAATGTAGATAAATGTGTGGATGCCAAAATGAACTTCCCCTCCTATGAAGTGTATGCAGAAAATGTAGTCCCTTGTCCCTTGAATGATAGCTAGATGGATGCTTTGATGCTCTTAGAATGCCTTTGGATCTAACCTTAGGTGGTGATAGTAGATGCTTAGAGCTTGGTCCTTTATTATGATCACATAGCTTTGTATTTATATGATTCCCTTGTTTGAATTTCACAATTGATAACTAAAAGGCTGACCCATAAGAAAACAAGATGCCCAAAAGATAAAAGAGGCCCAAAAGGGGTGAGCAAGATACAAAGAGGTCGGGGGGAACCCAGAGGGGAAGAGGGCACCTAGGCGCTAGCGTCTTGGTTGAGCGCTGGTGTCCAGAGTCAAGAAAGATAAAACAATGAAGATCAAACTGGGTTGTGGGGTGTGCAAGACCGAAGAGGAAACAAGAAAGAAAGAAAAGGCCTAAGATAGATGTCAATTACTAGTTTCCTCACTTAGGAATCATATGAATAGTGGTATGTGATTAAGACCTAGAAATGTAGCCAAGTGCGTGATTTTGTGTTTATAGATTCTACTTTCAACTCCAAGTATGAGGTGAGTTTAAGTTTAGTCCATAATTTTCTCTTCTATAAAAAATTTCATTTCATAATATCTCATATTGAATATCCAACTTCTTCTAGACTCTACTTTTGAAATATATTCATTTGATTTTCATGAACTGCAATATCAACTCTATACTCCTGTTGTTTTTGATGAGCAAGATATTGGTGTGTTGGTGGCATGGGTTATGGCATCACATATCTAGGAAATGTGATATCCAAAAATGGCCGCAAGAGATATATGATCGAGGTCATTAACGCCAACCTCACTGGAAGATGACCGTATTCATGATTAATGATGTTGCATTTGAACTTCAAGTAATATAGTAAATGAATATATAGTTTAACACTCTTTATTTTTGTAAATTCATATAGTTAGTTCATTTATTTTGATATTTTTGACTTATTTAGGATTGTTTTCACATGCAAGAAACTTCTTTACATATGGCATTTACGTAGAGCATTGTTGAAAATGTAATAAGAAATTATACTAATAAGGAGATACAAAGGAAAATGTTTCAAACTTGGAGAAATAATTTATGTAACTTGTGATCATGAACGAGTTATGAGTACCATTATAGACTTTTTAAAAAAGTTTTAGGATGACCATGAAATTCTAGAGTACTTCACAACACATTGGATCAATAATGAAAGAGTGTGTAATCCGTTATTTTCATCTGTATTGTGTTTCCTAGTGTCAAATCTCTAAGTTTACAATTATATTATATTATGGAAATTATAAATGTAGTTACTTTTGAAATATTTGTAGAACCTTATGCATTACATCTTTACTATAATAAAATTATGAATTTTTCATTTCTTGTACAAATTCAAGTACCGGTTTGTTTATAGTTTTGTGATTGATTTTGGAAAAATCACTTTGTTGGAAAATATGTGGCCCAAAATATTTCATGATTTCCCACACTTTATTTAGGATACCTATGCATCTATTGAACCATACCATTTCTTTCTGAAGAGTGGGTTTCTAGTTGACCATACAAAGAAATGTGGCTAGAGGATGGATTAATTGATGTTTGCTTTGTTGAAATAGATTGAGCCATACTACAATAATCACAATCATTTGAAGTGGACGTGATTTTGTGACGTAGTCATGGTCATGGATCCTGATGAAAGGATGCCTTAGACCGTGAGAGTAATGAAAGATAACAAATATACATAGAAGAATTATCTAGCAACAACATTTTATTTAACATCACTTTTTCCAAACTTGGCTTATTACATCAACACATAAAATGCTCGCAGGATTACAAACACTTCAACACCACAATGTTGCCCCAAATGATTCAATCATATTAGTCCTTCCAAACCTCCAAAACATATCTCTAATCATTGTACTTACAACTACACTTAGACTAATATCCCCCAAACTAGAACTAGAATTGGATACCTTCAACAAATGTATTGGTGTTTTTATATAGACATATGATTAACTACTTACAATGTTTAGGCCCTTACATCCTACCCATATGGATATTGTGTTATGAATATGAAGTGAGGTATAAGACCGAAAAGACCCATAACATAGCACAACTTGAGGCAAATACACGTCACCCCAATGATCACAATATTTGAATTAGGCAAATCATTGACGGTTGTCATGTGAACTCAAGGTGGCCAACAAGTGATTCCACCATTTGGTTGTCTATGAACCTTGTGTGTTATTTTGTTAGAATCTACACAGATCATTCCTTCGAGTAACTATTGTGTGGAAGTCCCAATGCATCATGGTTTCATTGGTAGATGCACACCATCAAGATGGGTCTCCCCTCTAATACGAGCTTCTAAAAATGCCTTATGCATTATTGCGAATGTTAGACGATGCCTTATACCAACTTTCAGTCATTTGCACCATCTCTTTGATCTTGTGCCAAGAATGATAAGCTTTGAACCATCCCAAGGAGCATGTAGGAATAATGTGGAGGTTCCGCAATGCCTCTCGAACATTCTTGTGCTTGTACAAAACCCATAAAATGTGAATTCACCATCTCTTATTTCCACCATATGAGATATACTTGTGCCAACTTCTAAAGATCTATATGTGATTAGTGAGGTAATGCAAATATATCTAGAGCATTTTGACAATGTCGTGTACAAATATGTGCAGACAAAAACATTAGCGCACATAATAGACCTGCACAAAATAACAACATAATGTTTGCAAGCTTGCAAGTTGCACAAAATTATGCAAAACACTTTGCATCAAACAAGAATACACATTATTAAACTTATCTTATCTTCTTGTTTTGTCATATTTTTGGTTGATGCAAGATTTCACGTGAACTTGGATGCCCCTACTTGTTACACTCTAGATAATGACACAAAGGGGTGGGGGTGTACAACAGAGAGCCACCTCACACCTCGTTGCACACATAATACACATGTAAGGTCAATTCATAAAGAAAGAAACATGCATTGACATAATGATCAAATGAACCCATATTTGGAACAATAACACATCTTTGGGAATATTTTATTCAGAGAAACAACAACATCAAACGGATTGCCAACGATTCAACCTCTTATACAACATATATAGATATGGCAGATCCTCCATGTACTACTATTCAATACTTGAATCACTTTAGGTAGAGTTCTTTTTACATTGTTACTATGTTTATTCAACCATCATGATGATTTGATGAGCATTATGTTGGCATCCATACTCAACTCTTAAACACACTGAGTTTTTTTGGAAAACTTGAACTTCTTTCTTAAGGCAATTGGTTATACTTATATAGCCATTCATGCCATCTCTTAAGCATCCCAATTCTATGTAATTCAAATGAAAGGATCAAATGACTCAATAATATACCCAAACACAAATAGCGGCCTTCTCTAAAACGTGTGCCTTCAAACATTCAATTATTCCAAGTTTTTGGTGCAAACATGATTGCACAAACAATGTTGCACATTAAACGATTACACATCAGATGAAATAATGCGTAGAGAAACTGTGCACTCTAAAAACATTACACAAAGGAATTACACACTCAACAAAATGCAACATTGTACTCCATGGCTTGCCAACAACACATTTGCTCATTGCATGAGCCACAAAATACTCTAAAAAATGCAAAATAAATGTAGACACAATTGACTCACAATTATTCAACTATTTTTGGTTAATACAAGATTGCCTGTGAACCTAAATACTCCTACATCGTACATGTCATGTAATTTTTTGAAACTTGAGCTCTTGTTCAAGGAACCAATATGCACTTTCCACTTGACAAAATACATGGTGTACTCCTTATTGCGTGTCTTCTTAATCATAGTGTCTATTAGCCCTTATGTTTCATCATGCTCCTTCTCGGACATCTGTTTCCTCTAATCTACCCTGTCATCCTCTTATTTAGGTTCATGTTCACCTTCTTGTACTGCTCGGCATGAATATAGATCCACCACATTAAAGATATTAGAGATATCATGCCTACATGCAACTCAATCTCATAAGTGTTATGTGCAAAACTCCTGATAATTTTGCATGGTCCTATCTTCTTCCACTTAAGTTTATTATATGTTCTTTTCTGAAACTTTTTCTTCTACAAATTTTCCAAGACCATCTCTCCAATATGAAATTCAACTTCCTTTCATTTCTCATCTACGCATTCTTTGCAATACACATTTATCTTTTGCAATTGAATGTGTACTTGATATTGCATTTCTTTCATGTGTTTTACAAAATCTCCTCCTACACCACTCCTACCTTCATTATGCGACAAGTCTTTCAATTCCACGACTCCTCTTAGATTGTTCCCATATATAATTTGGAATGGTGTCTTCCCCCATATTCTTATTACGCCGAAAGGCGTTCCTACAATGGGGAAAGCTTGCTGGGGTATGACACGGACAGAGACATCAACGCCCAGGATTTATTGGTTGATGAAGCACAAACGTTTTTTGGGCATTGGATGTTCACTGGAGAAAGTACAAGGCAACAATAGGTCATTCAAATGGCAGAAAACTTATTGTCTCCCCTGCTGTGAATGGTCGCCGATGCTCTGTGACAGGAAGTAGGGTTACGAAGGAGTCGTCGCGACTGTGAGCTGTAGTAGCTGTCGCTGGGAGGAAGGGAGTAGGGTTTGCCATTTGTTTTTTAATATATTCATTGTAGTTTACGTAGGGTGTGAGAGAAAGAAAGTATTATTAATTTTCATATTTGGATTGAATACTACAGGAATGATGTGACAAAGGTTATAGTGGGAAAATCCGTATGAGATTGCAATGAAAGCGTTCTTACTTGTGCAGGGGGAAATCCTTACCAGTTTGTAATGAAGGCATTGTTGTTTGCGTAGGTGAAGAAGGATGGTTGAAGACGCCAAGGAGCTGTTGTTAATATTTTTTCTTGTTTTCCATGTCGTAACCTTACAACTGTAAGTTGTTTACTCGACTGGACATTGTGAAAGTTAACGAAGCCAATGTTTCTTGCGTAGGGGAAGGATGTAGAATTTGCAAGCGTGATGATGGGTGCAGAGTTTGTAAGCGTGATGATATGGTTGTCGTGTTTGGGGAGATCTCATCCCCGTGTAAGTCCAACACATCTTTTTCTTTCCAGCAAGTCTTCCCTTCTATAGCTATATTAGAAGATTTTTTTTTCAACAAGTGAACCGTACACTTGATTGTGTGGTAAAAGCTTGCGATTGGAGATGAAAATTTTGGTAGAGGATCTGGTGCTCCAGAAAGGTTTTTAGGTTTACTTGCTATCATCCCTAGAATGCAAGTTAGATAACAAGTGAGTGCAAATGGGATTTTGTTGGTTTCCTTACAGTTGTTGATAAAAACAAGTGTAAATGCACAATATAGACTACCAACATGTTTCCACGGCTTCTACAATGTGTCCCTCCAATGGCCATTTTTCTCCCTTGTAACCCCAAGCTTATTCCTTTCCCGTGCCTCTATCCAGATGTGCCGCTCCAAAACATTCAGGCCCGCTACTGTTGTGTCCTCACATGTGTGTAAGAAGGCGCCACTTCCCACCTCCTACATTGTCCCGTCAGACACTGTCTTCACTGCTCCCTCTCTTTAAGGCCCTCCTCTGATTTACAAAGTTGTTGAGAATTTTGTGTCAAACCTTATTTTTGTTGGTCACTTCTATGTGGAAGACATGTATTTCCCGTCATTAATCTTGGGGATGAGGTGTTTGGGCAAGAAAACTCAGAAAAGTATTATAAGAATCATGGGTGCATGTGCAGATTTAATGGGCTATTTCCTAAACTGACCTACCTTCATCAGTGAATCTTCAGTCGACCCTGCTCTCCTAAAGAGAAAAGTTATAGCTTCCAATTTTGCGTTGGCGGTTGTTTTCACCTCAAGCTCTCCTTTTTTGGAGTCCTTGCTACAGATTTCTTCCAACCAAGTTTAGAAAGAGGAGGAAAGCTCCTATCAAATATTCCTACAAAATATTATTAATCTAGTTGTTATCTTAGTTAATTACTTTTATTGATGTATTTTTTTTAATTTAATGTACTTTTTATGATTTGATATTTTTAATCTGAAAAATATGAAGATTTTATAATTTATTTATAAACTTTGTAGTGTTTCTTACTCTATAATGTCCAAAACAACCTAATCTTGGAAAAATGCAAAGTTAATTAATTCTTTTCTCCCATGTTCATTCGTTAGTTTTACTTGTTTTATAGTTTTGAGCTTTGCTAAATTTTGATTGCATAATGTTTGGATTGCTAAGGTTGATGATAAAATAGTTGTTGCTAGGAATATTTGGACAAATATTACTTTATTTTATAATTCAATAGGTTTTAAGACAATCTCTATTCATGCATGCTACTCTAGATCGATAGATTGTGAGATAGCAACTAAAAGGATGGTTTGGTTATTTAAAGATTTCTTTGAGATATATCTATTGATTCCATAAGCGGGTGCATTTAATAGTTTACAAATTAAATATGTTCATGCGTTAAATCTCCAAGAAAACAAAAAACTATTGTATCTTAATATACCTTTCTTGTAAGGACTATTTTGAACTATATGTTTAAATATTAAGGTTATATAGTTATGTTTATTTCCTTATGTGCATTTTTAAATGTTGTTACTCTCACATCCATTAATAACTATAGTGCATATACAATGTTCCTTTCATATTATGTCGGCATTGTTATCATGAGTTCACTTACTTATTTACTGATTTTTTTATTTTGATACTAGCATCCCTTTAAAGACAGAACAACAACATAATGTCTTTTCTATTCCCTCGATCAAATCTTTATGTGGGTCATGTTCTTTCGTCATTTCGGTGACCCCCTCTTGGAAACACAACAGTTCACGATGTTCCCCCTCCTTTGCATGTGCTTGGTCCATCTTTCATCGAAATTAATATGGTTGCAAGTAATGTCGCCAACACGCAACCACCATCTGCATCACCTATATCTCTTTTGTGTCTAGAACAACAGTTGGCTTTAAAACAATTCTTCACCACTTCTCACAAAAAAATCCATCTATCTCCACTAGCATTGATAATTCAAGGTGCCAGAAGGACAATGAAATCATATCTCATAAAAATTATCAGGTCTTTGATCAAAATTGCATCAACTACTACTCTTTCACATCTCCTTCTACTTTCCCCATTGGGGTTGCAGTATTCAACATTTTTGCATCAATGATACATGCATGCCTTTGCATTCCCATCAAAGAAATCAAACCCTTGGAAGGTCAAGCATTGTCATCTTTTCAAGACTTCCTTCAACATGTTGAATATATTCTAATTAATGAAATTAGTTTCAACAGGAAAAAATGCTATGGAATATTTTTTATTTCATGTCATCAAGGATTGCGAACAATAAAAGATAGATTTTATTTATCAATGAAGCTTTTTATTCATTCGTTTTGTAGGACTAAGGGTTCCGATGCGGTGAATTTTTCCCTCATTTTTCTTTGACTCTATAGTTATTATGTTGCGAGAAGAATTTGGTTTTATGTCAACATCAGGTGGCCATGCCCAAATTATTTAGGCCTGCAATTTTTGAAGCCTCAAAGCTCGAGATTTTGTTACTTGGAACACACGTTTAACATAAATATGAATGAATGTGAAACTATATAAATAGTTTTTATAAAAAACGTTAAAATAATGCCAAAGCACCTAATCTAAAATTTGTAACATACTTGTAATCATTTAAAATATATAATTTTTATTATGGATTACAATATTGGGAAAAATACAAAATATATACATAACTATATAGTTGGGTGTGATAGTGCATCGACAACCATCCTTGAATCATCAACGATTCGACAATCTTCCAATTGTGAATGCAAGCGGTGCAATGTAAACGCCGAAAGGGATGCGGTGAAGGATTGGACATTGGTTTGTGGAAGGAGAGGGAGAAAAGGTGTTTTTGTGGGAGAGGATATATTTATTTTGATGTAAATAGGTTGATTAAATGGAAGGGATGTAGCAATCATTGTTTATATTTGGCCATAATTTCATAAGTCGAAAAATGTAAATGAAACTGAAAGGAAGGAGAAGAAAAATGTGCATTGTAGTAGAGAATTCCAAATTTTCGTTTAGAAGGGGTTGCATGGGATGTGAAGTAGAAATGAAAATACATTTCGAACAGAGTAGACTACAATTGAAAAGTTATATGATCGGAACATTGTGTGGTAATACAGAGAAAGAAAAATAAAAGGGAAAACCCGTAGAATTAGATTGAATTGAAAGACATAAAACATTAACATTATTTTAAAGAACAAATGAGCATGAGGCCTTATGCAAGCAACTGGAGGGATTTTAGTGTTTGAATGTGCAAATAAAACAATGTTTCTAGTATACACTTGAATACCACTAAAAATATCTTTTCCAAGTAACCAATATTGAATACCACCAAAGAACTTGGAGAAAAATGGCTTACATACATGGGCTTAGTGATTGGTAAAGGGAGAGAATATTTAAAGGAAGATGCGAAGTACACTGTTTCTGAGAGGGGTGGTGGAATGTTGTTGGTTTTAAGGTATGAAGCATTTGGTAGAGTGAATGTAGCCTTACCTCCTCTTTTTTACGTGCATGAAGCAGAGGGGATCAAGAAAATTTTGAGTAGTATTTAAATGAAAATGGATCCAAAATGCGAATATCTTCAAGGGAGGGAACTCTATTGATTATTATGAAGGAAAGACCCTGCCTCACGATGTTTCCAATGTCAATTGTCACCTTTCTATAAGTCCTAGAGACTTGTGGCTAGTTAAATCCCAAGTCATTTTAATCACAAAATGTCTACGATCCCCTCTAGAAATTAATGCAACATGAATATGAAATGGGTTGTTAGGGTCCTAACATGGACTGGTATACAGATCAAAATTGATGACAACAAAAAATGGTATATGAATCCCTTCCATAGGAATTTTTTTACGAGTAGCTAACATACAAAAAAATTTCTATGATAGGTGGTAGCTTCCCAAGGTGACCAATGAGGATAATAAATCTCTTTCCAAACTGAATGTTTTGGAATGGGGCTAAGCTTCACAAAGATGGTAGTCAATCTTGCAAAGCAATTTTTGGCTGATGAAACTAATCTCATCAATGAAAATATATTTAACACGGTATATGAATCCCTTCCACAGGCTAATGTTCTATGAGTGGCTGACATACAATAGAATTTCGATGATAGGTGGCAACTTCCCCTGGTGACCAATGGGGATGATAGATCTATTTCCAAATTCAAATGTTTTGGAATGGGGTAAAGATTCATGAAGATGGTAGTCGATATTACTCAGCATTTTTTTCCTGCTGAAACTAATTTCATTAATTAGAATATATTTAACATGTTGAAGGAAGTCTTGAAAAGATGGCAATGCTTGATCTTCTAAGGGTTTGATTTCTTTGATGGGAATGCAAAGGCATGCATGTATCATTGATGCAAAAATGTTGAATACTGCAACACCTGTAGGGGCAAGTAGAAGGAGATGTGAAAGAGTAGCAGTTGATACAGTTTTGATCGAAGCCCTGATAATTTCTATGAGATATGATTTCCTTGTCCTTGTGGCACCTTGAACTGTCAATCCTAGTGGAGATAGATGGATTTTGTGTGAGAAGTGGTGAAGAATTGTTTTAAAGCCAACTGTTGCTCTAGACACAAAAGAGATACATATGATGCAGATGGTGGTTGCGTGTTGGCGACATTACTTGCAACCATATTAATTTCGATGAAAGATGGACCAAGCACATGCAAAGGAGGGGGAACATCGTGAAGTGTTGTGTTTCCAAGAGGGGGTCGCTGAAATGACGAAAGAACAAGCCCCACATAAAGATTTGATCGAGGGAATAGAAAAGACATTATGTTGTTGTTCTGTCTTTAAAGGGATGCTAGTATCAAAATAAAAAAATTAGTAAATAAGTAAGTGAACTCATGATAACAATGCCGACATAATATAGAAAGGAACATTGTATATGCACTATAGTTATTAATGGATGTGAGAGTAACAACATTTAAAAATGCACATAAGGAAATAAACATAACTATATAACCTTTATATTTAAACATATAGTTCAAAATAGTCCTTATAAGAAAGGTATATTAAGATACAATAGTTTTTTGTTTTCTTGGAGATTTAACGCATGAACATATTTAATTTGTAAACTATTAAATGCACCTGCTTATGGAATCAATAGATATATCTCAAAGAAATCTTTAAATATACCAAACCATCCTTTTAGTTGTTATCTCACAATCTATCGATCTAGAGTAGCATGCATGAATAGAGATTGTCTTAAAACCTATTGAATTATAAAATAAAGTAATATTTGTCCAAATATTCCTAGCAACAACTATTTGCTCATCAACCTTAGCAATCCAAACATTATGCAATCAAAATTTAGCAAAGCTCAAAACTATAAAACAAGTAAAACTGACGAATGAACACGGGACATTGGAGAGTGAGAAACACTACAAATTTTACAAATAAATTGAAAAGAATTAATTAACTTTGCATTTTTCCAAGATTAGGTTGTTTTGGACATTGGAGAGTGAGAAACACTATAAATTTTACAAATAAATTGTAAAATCTGTATATTTTTCAGATTAAAAAATATTAAATGTGTGTTCCAAGTAACAAAATCTCGAGCTTTGAGGCTTCAAAAATTGCAGGCCTGCATAATTTGGGCATGGCCACCTAAATCATATAATAAACTATAGAGTCAAAGAAAAATGATAAAAAATGAGGGCAAAATTCACCGCATCGGAACCCTTAGTCCTACAAAACGAATGAATAAAAAGCTTCATTGATAAATAAAATCTATCTTTTGTTGTTCGCAATCCTTGATGACATGAAATAAAAAATATTCCATAGCTTTTTATAAGGTAAAATTTACTTGGAGGTTGCGCTTTAACATATTTTTTGTGTCGTTATTAGACGGTAAAGTTTCAAATTCTTTCCCCTTTTGGTTTTTTCCACCATCTAATCCCTTCTTCTTCACCCCTCTTCATATGCTATTGTTTCTTCCCGTCAAATTTAACTCCTTCAAAAGATTCCCTTCAACGTTTCCATCATACACTTCACGTGTGATTGCTAATTTATCAAATTGTTATAAATGAATGTTGTCCATTTTATTAAAAGACCACTTAAAAGTACTCAACACTACCTGCTAAGAAAATTTAAGACCCACACGGAACCACTTCCTTAGGAACATTAAAAGAACAGTTGTCTTTTATGAATGCAAGAACGAAGGGTACATACTTTACACTTAGAAACAGAAAGGGACATACAGAAGTGCACTCACACGTTTGTATTTTATGAAAGAGAGATCGAGGTGTCCACAAATTGTGTCCACTACTTACACCACCACATGATACACCTGGTATTATTTAATTTATTATCATATTGGATGATATGCACCGAAACATTAGGTATTTATGATACATAATTTTCTCGTACATCTGTTTCTTTGCCTACTTTCTCACAATAATTGTTAATACCAAAAAGAATTATAACATGTTCAGTATTTTAGAAAATTTTAATCCATTTTTTTCTCAACTTGAAGACGTGTATGATAAAATATTGAGAATAGCTAAACTACCCAAAACAGATCCACCAAACACATTAGTATGGATTGTCCTTAAATTTATTGCAATACTTTAAAATAAATTAATGGATTTTTATTTTTAAATTATCATAATCACACGATAATGATTGTAATTAGCAGTGCCCAACAATAAAACGCTATATGAAATCCACAAGCATTATTAAAATATTTGGTTTTTTAAATTGAAAATTTTCCACTTTTCACAACATAAAATAAAATAAAAATCTTCAATCATAGTTGGATTTTGCAAGGCGTTTGAACATTTTTAGTCAGTTTAGACAACGAAATTTCTCGTCTTTTATCCAATTAATAGACTAGTAGATTGAAAATGATATTGTTCTTGAAGTCTAATTAAAGTATATAAATTTAGAAATATGTACATGGACCTATAAATGGCAACTCGATTGAAAAGGATATATACATATAGTATATGATTTTTCAATGATGTGTATTTTTATTTTCAAATTTTCTCAATGGATTAGCAACTAGGCTGAAAAGGACAACATTTGAAATGAGTTTTATTTTAATGCTTTTATATTATTATTTGGGTACGTGCCATTAAATTATCCCTATTATATGAATCCGCATATTTTTTAATAAGGATTAATGAAATAAACGTGGTAAAATATTCAGTCTTAGCGTATATATATATATATATCTTATTTTATATTTTTATGCGGAAAGTTGTGTTTACATGTAGAAAGCCCGAGGAGCTCTGACAACATATTATAATCACCATTGTCCTTATGTAAGACTGTATCAATGACCCTGACAATAATCTGAGTCATTTACTAGGATTCTTTCTATCCACTTGAGTCTACCATGTACATGATTGGTTCATCAAAGGACATTGTGGGATCGTACGTGCTAGTAATCAATGACGGAGCGAATGTTTTGTCTGTCTTTTTGCTTCAGTCCTTGCGCCTTAGATTTTTAATGTCGGCAGAGACACTGTCGATAGAGATTACACCGATGCCTTGAAGCTGGGAAAGACAGTATTGTTGTTAAGTCGTCGTCTTTCTTCCTTGACAAGGGAAACACTTTCACAGGGATATCCCAAGCTCCTCTCCTTCACCAATCCAGGGACCCAACGTGCACCAAAAAGAGGGAGCTTGTTTGTTGTAGAGTGAAAAGCGCTTAGTCTGAATTGTATTATTAAAGTTATGTTGTGGAAGATAGATTGCATGTTCTACGTGGTTGGTTGTTGAATGCACCTTGCCACTGTGAGTTTCAATGACAAACTGTGAGAAATAAAGTAATCGTTCCAAATCTGCATTGAATATATATAACTCTGAGCTTATATATCATTGCCTTTCCATTTAGTTGGATTTATAAATATTAATTATTCGCTTTGTATTTTTAAGTTTGTATTACACCATTAAAATCCCACTATTAGTCATCTATTCTTACCATATACCATCAGACAAGCCATTGTTACAAATAATAGCAGAAAATGAAAACAACGAGCAGAAATTTGTCGAGAACTAGGACATGAAGCTCTTCAAATCAGCGTCGGTAAGACCCACATCTAACTAATTTAGTTGTTTAGGTGTGGATTTAGTCGTTTCGTTGGAATTGATTTTCGAGATTTGTTGGAATTGAATTTTGAGATTTGTTTTAACATTTTTAACACATTTGAACTCTAATTTAAATTTGCATATTATTAATAGATTGCATATTTTTAGTAACTAATTATTCCATGACTATAACTTGCAAGACATGAACTACTTAAACGTAGACTAAACACATCAAATCTTAAATTAAGAAAACAAGCAACCTCTTTCCACCTGTACATTGCACGATACACTTTGATGGTTTTATTAGTTCTAATCCCTCTTTCGAATGGTAAATAAAATCCAACTTTCTCTCATTTGGCCAACTGCTTGAAGGACTTCATTATCGATGACTTTTTGTGCGTTGACTATTCTCGTGTCCTTGCTCGAGCTTGAAAATGAAAAGGGAAGTTTGTTGGGCTTTTATATTTTTTAATTTTGGTCCCTTTAAACACAAATTGCATTATGTTATCAGCCAATTTTGACTACGCAAAATAAATAAATAAATTAAATAAAAAATGGAAATTTTGTAATTTTTCAAAAGTGTTACTTTGCGTGGTTTGTCACTTTCATCACGAACGTCTCTTTTTTGTGATCGTTTCGGTCTTTGTTTCATCCTTTTCGGGCGAGAACTCCTCCCGCTAGGCTTTAAACTGCGTTAAAATTAATTAATTAATTACTCTTTGTTTGATAAAATTAATTTTTAAATAACTTGGGAGTATTTAATTAAATAAATATCAATTAAAATTCATTCGATAAGTTTTATTTTAATTGCCGGGGAAAAATAAGCTTCCGCTTCCAATTGCCGGGAATGCCAAATTGGCTTCTCGAGCTCGGATTTCCCCTTTCCTGGCAAAATTGTTTTAATTTCCCCTGCTCGTGCGATTTCTTCCCCCAATTGCCAAATTAAAAAATTGGTAAACGGGCAAGAAATCTCCCGATTTCCCACATGGGGAAATTGAACGGATATTGCTAGCCCATGTTGCCATTTCCGTTGGCAATTGGTCGTTGCTTTCCCCATTTCCCCTGGCAATTAATTCCACTACCCGGGAAGAGGGGAAGTCGGTTTAACCTTCATAAATTCCTCTTTTAGACTTGTTGGAAAGAGTCATACGAGGCTTTCTAAAATTGCTTCTCACTTCTTCTAAGGGACATCATAATATTTTTATCACATTCCACAATACTGTGAACGCCATTGTGAAGGAGAAGTAGCAGGTATAGGCCAAAGCAAAGGCTAGAACAATCCAAAGAATTAATCTCTGCGCAGCCTAAGGGAGATAAAGGAATTTTGCAGAAGTATTTGGCATAAGACAAAACACAAGAAGAATCCATGCGTAGCAAGGCAATAGGAAGGAACAGTTTGAAGGAATAGTCCAAAAACAAGAAAAAGACAAAGAAGGAATCTCCACGCATTGGTAGCAGGCAAGAGCATTAAACAAAAAAGCTATGTAGGTTTTGTTTTTAATATAAAGTCATATGCCCAGCCATGAGGAATTCAAACACCACACATAAGGGAGATACAACCAGATATCAAAAGGACACAGCTTTCCATGCTCAGCCAGGAGAAAACAAGAATTGATTTTCCAACGCATGGAGGGAGAAAGATAGTAAAAAAAAAGAAAACAAGAAAGGCCCCATGCATTGGGTAGAGGTGATCTTCCACACACGTTTTAGGAGCCCACGTTGAAGCAAAGAAGACCCACGTGCTGGAAAAAGGAACCCATGCAGACTAAAGGGTAAAATAACCCATGTTTGCTTAAGAAAGAGACAGTAGAAGCCAACATACCACGCATTTTTCAGAAGGAGAAATTCACGCATTGGTAGAAGGCCACGAATCCACACAGGCCAAAGCCAGGACAAAGAAGCACGTAGGTTTTGAGAAGAAAAATATAAATAAATCTCTTACGCATTTGCAAAAGATAGATTTCCACGCATTTACCTGAGCATCTACCCACGTTGGGAGAAGAAAGGAAGTTTCCACGCAATCTAAAAACTGCAATCACCAACACGCAGTCAACCACATTGGAAAATAACAGTCCCAAATAGTTTTGAACGCATACCGCGTGCCAAGGATAGCTGGGGTTGTCAAAGAAATAAAGAAAATAATAAACTTTGCAGAGAAGAACACGTTTTCCCAGCTGAGAAAAGATTAAATCATTTCTATTTCTGACACAAGAAATCACGCATTCTCCAGGGGTATCAACACATTTACAAGAAGTTTCAATCACGCATCGATCAGACGATCGCAATGAAGAAGTGAATCTCAAAGTATGCGACTATTTAAATCAGGTAATTTTCACACATACCAGGGAGAATTTACTCCGGTAAATTAAATAAAAATCGATATTGAACTCGGGTGATTTCGTTTATTTAAAATTAATAAATAAAAAGTTGTCGCCCGAGTCGGAATTCAAAACCTAGTCTTGGTGTGTGATTTTGTAAACAAAACTAGTTATTATTATTATTATTATTTTTAATAATAATAATAATAATATTAAAACAAATCATATTGTTCTTACACTGACGGGGGTTTCAGAGACTGAGACCTGACCTCGTTTGCATTGTTTTGCGTGCTTGAGTCATTTTTCTATGAAATTCATAATGGCCGAAAAATCTAACAAATCTATAGGAAGATCAAGGAAGCCAGTGGAGAAATCGAACAAATCCACGCTCAAGTATGAAGTCCAAGGAATCGTCCCTCCCAGTTCCATTAAGTCAGCTTATGACAATATCATTGATACAAATTTGGGTCACATCAATGTGCAACAATTCTGCGAACGGGTGAAAATTGAGGGCAAAACCATATTCTCGGATAGGCTTTACCATAGTGGTTTACCCCAAGTAGCAACATTTCCTGTCTCGGTGCAATGTCCGGAGCTGGTTATCGCTTGCACAGAGCATTATGATCCTGAAAGACGAGGAATTTTTAAAGACAAACCGCGAGCCTTTCCTCTTAATCACACCAGAGCATATTGAGGAATTGCTCAGCATACCTGACTTTCCTAAGAATGCAGATATCACTCACCATTCAACACAAGAATTTTGGGATGAAGAACCCCTTAGGTGGAGCAAGATGGTTAATAACAACTAGTTAGTAACCAAGAGGCCTCGAATTGACAGGCTTCCCAAAGAACTGTACCGCATTGAGTTCAAGGAAGAAATCGGGGACATGATTACTCTCCTAAGTCAAGTTTTTGGTCTACCCTCTGCTAGGATTTTCCACCCATGGATGTATCATCTTATCTGTAGCATCCTTCCTAAGAAAGAGTTTGTGGATTGGGCCACCATCATCAGTAACACCCTTCACAAACAATTGATAGAATTTAAGATGATTGGATGCTTCTACATGACATCGTATCTAACTTATGCAGTAACAAGAAGAAAGCTATTTTCGAGACTTGAAACAAGAGGAGTCATGGGGCCGTCAAATAGTGTTTTTCATTATTACCCTCAACTTAGTTTCAAAAATAGCTCTCACCATTTTAGAAGAGTCAACGATGCATTCACCTTCTGCGTGATTCAGAACCTAAATCGGAATACCGAGGAAAGATTTTCTAAAGAAGCCATGAGTGTCATTTCCCAATGGGGAACCTGGTTTATTCAATTTTCATCATTTTCCTACATTCACGTGAGTGGCTTTTCTGGTACCCCGTGGAAGCTTCCTAAGTACGTCAGTGACAGATGGGCATTAATGGAGCTTATGCGACAACTATTCCAAGTTCACTGTCTTCTTAGTGACAAGCATCGTTCAAGAATTCATTTCCCAATCCAAATCGGGGAATACCAATGTCCAAATCTTTTCAGTGCACAACTCATGGAAAAGGAGTTCGCTCTCATTACAATCCACCCATATGTGAAGAGAGCCCATTTTGATATCAATGGATATATGCAGAAGATTCTGGGAGCAAAGTATCAACATAACCCTACCATGGAAGATTTATGGGCTGCCTATTCGGACGAACATGAAGTAAGAAGACGAGAGTTTTCTTACCTAACACTTACTCAGATCAAGGCCTTCCGCATCAAGAACCCTCCTGATTCATTCATAAATGATGATGAATATGTCATTGATCCCTCATATGATGCAGTTGCTTTTACCCCGTTGCCTCGAATTGATTGGACAAAAAGAGATGATTTTTATCTTGATAACAAGAATCAACTGATTCTTGAAAGAAGCATATCTTGGTACGACAAAGAACTTGCCAAGTTACAATCAATTCAAGATCATGCTTTAGGATCACAAAAATTTCCAACACGAGGAGGCCTTCATTCAACCAAAGCCTCTTCTTGATCAACCTCTATACCATTCAATCATACACAACAAGCAAGAAAGGAGTGATTGCCAAAATCCACTTCGCCAAATAACGTGTCACGAGGATAAAAATCTAAAGATCCTAACCCCGAAGAAGGAAGAGAGCGTGTATCAAGATTTTCTACCTCGAGTAGAGATTCTTCTACCCACATTGTTAATAGTGCTAAGAAGCACGTGGCAAACGATCCTTAGCCATGCTTCAAACAAGCATCCACTCAGGTGCAGGTAGTTCAAATATCAAACACTTCAAAGCATGTAGTTCATGAAGGGATTTCCCAAAGTCTCTCGAATAATCAGGAGGTGGATATTGAGGTTGTTTCTCCTCAAATCGAGGTCGTAGATAAGATTCAAGTAGGATCTTATGATGTTGAGAATAATGAGAATATTGATTTGAGCTCTAGGATTTTGTATGTGGAAATAGTGCATGATACTCCTTCCTGGGTTGATTTCGAGGTTAAGAAAAGGAAGAGGGTTGTCAAGGCAATTGACATTGATTTTGATGCCCTTTTCAAACTTTCAAATGATGTCATTCCAAAGAAGCCTAAGGTGATTTCTTGAATAATGGTCAATAATGACGGAAAAATATTTGCAGATCTCGCCATCCCACAAGTTGATAAGGAGCGTGATGCCATGACACCTACTGATTATGAAGTTTCCAGCCTCGGACTTGGAAGGTCCACATTAGAAAGTTACATGACGATGGCTTGAGATTTAATTGATATCGTGCTAAAGAGACTTGAGAAATATAAGTCTCAGAACTCTCAGCTCAAGGCCGAAAATAATCAATTGGTGGAATATGTTCAACATTTGATAAATCCCACTATCAATCCACTTTCCCAGTACCTGATGTAGTGGCTTCCCTTGATGAAGAAACTCTCAATTTGTCAAAAGAAATAAACACATTAGGCCATCTCACTAAAACTTGGCTTTTAAAGATTCTCGTGTTAGGCCAAGGGACGATCAAGACCACGGTTAAGCTTCATGAAGATGGCAGTGTGTATCTTGATCCAATTCTTTCTTTCAAAGAAAATTTTGTTTCTAATATATCAAATTTGGATGAGATAGTGCCCAGTTTGTAGGAAATGACAAGTATGGAATCCTCAGTTTTAGCCATTGAAGGAATTCTTGAATTTGAACATCGAGGGACACATTTTCTTTGGTGTCTGCATCTCAAATCAAGGAATATGCTTCTCGAGGATTCTATGATCCATTATGAGAGCATGTGCAATGAAGCCTTCACTTCACTCTCCTTGATTCAAGAATTCATAGCTGAGATTCCTTGTAACCTCATAAATGAGCATGATCAAAGGTGTTCATCAAAGCAAGTGGAAGAGCAATTTTCACAATTGTTTAAGGACATGTACACTCCCGCCAACAATTTCTCATCAATTTCAATGGAGCGGTGCATCAAATTAAAGAACTTATTTGTGAAAACTTAATCCAAAATTGTTAATTTAAATGATATGCCAAGTAGGATTCTTGAATTGCAGGTATTTTGTGAGGGTATTCTTCGACCAAATGAACCTCGTGAAGAAGAAAAGATGTTTGAAACTTTGGGAAGGTTTAGATCTTTTCAACTAGAAAAAGTGGCAGATCCTAATTTCACTGGCGGTTCAGGGGGATAATTTTCTTGATATTTGATGAAGTGGGAGAGTCCATTTCTCATATGCTTGAGATAGACGGACCCCATTTTGATGGATAAGGCACTGGTTATTATTGTATATTTTAAAAGGTGTTGTTATTTGCTTTCGGGAAACTATGGATATTTTAAGTAATTTCTATTTTTGTTGTCTTTAATAAAGTTAGTTGAAAAAGTCAAAGGTCACTTAAGTGCCTTATTTAATGATCATGTAAAAGCCTAACTACTTTGTAACCAACTTTTGGGTTATAAAAGGAAGTGAGGGGCTCATTTGTAAAGGTGACTTTGAGAGAGGAGAAGCAATACTTTTGTGTGCAAGCTTTGTTTCAGGAAGAAACTTTGTGTTCTTTTGTGAAAACATTTTGGAGTTAATGAAATACGAACTTTGTGTCTCATTCATTGTCTCTTGTAAAATTTGATGTTCTTATGTTCATTAGATTTTAGATGTTTGAATCTTGCATGCAAATATTATCTTTGATCTTATTATCAATGTTTTTAAGTTGTTGTTCTTGTTCAGAGTGATCAATCTTTGATTATCTACTTGCTCACGTGTGCCCCTGTACGACGAAAAAGTGACATGCGCGCGTGGGAATCTACAAGTAACTCTTCCTCGCACCCGACCTCTCGAGGTCGTGCCGAGACAGCTGGTGGGTATTGAATATGTATGGGATGCAGACAAACTAGTTAGGCAATCTAATGTCTTCAATACGCACTAGTGGAATTTGTGAATCTAAGGCAAAGAAGGCCCTTCTAACTTGAACTGGTGTGATAGATCGATTGGCAAGGATGACTGCTCGAAGGCTCCAATCAATATCGAGCTCTAGCGTGATTCGATCTATGGGTTGTGGAATATGTGGAAAATGACCTGGGATAGTTTTGTGTATGTCTCTAAACAGGGTCATGATGATGAATAGATAAATATAGTCGACTCTATGGGCGATTATCTGGCCTAGTCCAAAATTCCCTAGCTTCGTTAACTGTTGTGTCTAGCAAGGATAATTGTTCGATGATGATAGGTGGAAGTGGAGTGGATATGAATACTAGTGTGCGTAGGCCAGTGTCTATGTCTAATTGACTTACGGATTCATTGGGCTGCGGGATTTGTGGGTCACAATCATAGACTCGTAGTTGTTGTGGTCCTGCTATCGTCATGTGCGGAGAGTCAATTCGTAATCCCTAGTATCCAGTAATCGTATGCTTTCTCAGCTTCTATATTTAGGACTCAATAACTGTGCGATCTTCTCAAAGTGCCTCACAGGCGTTCTTGCAACCTGAATTCTTAGGCTAGTATCTATGTCTGTGAGCATGTCTCCTGCGTCTGGCTGTGGGACTAAAGGATCACAACCAAAGGTTTGTTCTCTTTCAAGCCCTTCTACAGTCATATGAATGTTGCCTAGGGTAATCTGTCGTTTGGTTGATTCGACCAAAACGTGTGTGCTTGGGCGTCTTCTACATTTAACCCATGCTCAATTGGGAATTGATTTGTTGCAAGCTTACCATTGTTCAGAAAGACTTGGATCCTAAGATTTTGGTCTATATCAGTTATTGTTGTGATGAGATTGGGCTGAGGCATGATTGGCTCGAATACGTATTCCCTAGGCTCTCTAGGTCCCGTGATTGTCATACAAAAGCAACAATGTAAAACGAACTACAGTAAAATGAAATTTAACTATGTGAAGTGTATCTATAGCATATATGATCTCTCTATTTTTTTTGTGTTTTCTCATGAACTTAATGAATTTAAGAAAGAAGCTATTTAAAATATCTAGAATTGACAGCTAAAATAACAACTTAAAACAAACAAAATAACCGAGTGTAGCTATTTGTCTGTGCAATTTGTAGATCTATTCTAAACAATGAAATAGCTTATCTAATCTATTTTCAAGACTCTCGATCCTACCTCAGAAGTGAGGAGTGAATCATAGTTTCTCAGAAACTATCAATCCCCACAGCTTCCCTGGCAATATCGAGAGTAGAATTAACTGAAATAAAGCAATTAACTACTCTATTTGATATGATTCTAACTAGAACTTTGAAAGCTAGAACCTGGATTCTGCAGAACAGTGGCGAATCCGATGGTGTGTGTGATCTTGTCCCCTCAGTGTGATCTCCTCATTCCTTCGTGTTCACGTGGATCCAGAAAAGTGTGTAATGCTAGCATCAACAGAAGTAGATATTGGGATAAAGGCAGCTCAGAATACAGACTGAATACAATGCGAGTAGGAGAGGGATAGCGCAAGAGTACAGAGCTTGGCTTATGCAATTCCTAGCGGGATCTATTGCGAGTCATGCAACATAAAGCATCCAGAACCTGAAACTATCCTATTTGAAGAACAAAACCTGTAACTTTAATGGCTTCCTATTGAAAACAAACTATTCTACTCCAATGGATTGGATGAAATAACAACAACACTTGCACAAGATGGATATGTGGCTTACTAATAGTAAAACAATGCTAACTAAGCATGCAATGAAAGAAACTAAGCATTCTAAGCAAAATGAAAACTAAATCTATTGCAAAGAGAAATCAGAGGCAAATTTGAGGGGCCATTTGCTTGAGCACAAGCCAACTATTTATAGCATTTGCATTTACCCAAGGTAAAAACCAAATAGAACTCTTAAACTATAAACAATGGAAAAACACTATTCCAGGGAACCAGAATCATAAATGCAAGCTTATGGCGGTGAAAGAAAGCTGGTAAAACGTTGAAATTACGTGAGTCATGTTAAAAGAGCTTTCTGGAAAATGTGTAAAGGACCGCCGCCCTGAGCAGGGCGGCAGTTACAGGACCGCCACCCTGTTCAGGGCGGCGGTCACGAGACCGCCGCCCAGGCAGGGCGGCGGTTTCGTCACTGAAGAGCAAAAGGCCAAGAAAAGAGGGGAAAAGGGAAAAACAAAGCACGTGGGGGCTAAGCGGGGCATGCGGGATGTTAACACACACTTGGAGAGATTTTCCGGATCCCGAACACCTTGCGAGGAGACTTGTATCATCATTGGGGGACGTGTTGCGTTATTCCGACAGTACAGTACCTTACAATTTTGGGTACGTACATATTGCCCCCTCAGAGAAGTGTTTTAGCCATGAAGAGGCGTAAAACGGTGGGTCCGAGTATGGCAGTCCCGAAATGGGAAGTTAGAAGTTATACCTGATACATCCGTGTGTTGAAATGACGCCGTCCAAAATTCCCGCTACCTGCAAAATGAAAAGAGAACTCAAGTGCAGATAGACACAATAGTTTGGAAAATAAACGCTAAAATAACAGGAAATGAGAACGTACCATTTGTGTGGGGATAAGAACTTACCTCCGTCGGCGTTCCAAACCTGTGAAAAAGGCATTTAAAATGAATCAGGGTGCTATATATATGAAAGTGGGCCCATTTTCCTATTCATTTGTGCGAGTCGATTTGATTGATTTTGAGCTCTGGGACCCACGGTGACGGTTTCTTGCGTGAGTAGAGTCAAAACGTCCGTGACGAGATAGCGATCATGCCTCCACGTGCGGAACATCGACCCGTGAGATCACATGTTAGTTTTCTTCAAT
Organism: Taxus chinensis; assembly: GCA_019776745.2. Taxonomy (NCBI): domain Eukaryota; kingdom Viridiplantae; phylum Streptophyta; class Pinopsida; order Cupressales; family Taxaceae; genus Taxus; species Taxus chinensis. The sequence goes on along the minus strand of CM034155.1, from coordinate 155,858,161 downwards.
TTATCCTTTTTACCCCCTTAATTTTGAAATGCTAAAATCTTTGTCATGGGGGGATAATTTTTGAAAATGTTAGTGTTAAAAGGTCCATCTAGGGGGGGCGCCTACTGGGTAGGCTTTGTTTTTAGGTAAAATGGTCCTTTTTTGCATTTTTTAGGCTTTTTAAATTTAAAACACGTGTGGGTTTTCGGACCACGACCACCGCCCTGCCTAGGGCGGTGGTTACATGACCGTCGCCCTTAAGGTGGCGGTTACGAAACCGCCTCCCTGCTCAGGGCGGCGGTTTTGCACAGAATGTAAAAAGAACATCCCTTTGACATTGTTTTTGCTTTTCTAGCATTTCTACATGTTTTCGTGATTTTTCCAGTATTACTTGGATGCTAACTTGCTCTGTTTTGTGTGTTTTTGGGTGTATGCAGGCGAGAGAGGAGTATATCCGGTGGAGTAGAGAGAGGGAGTGTGATTGGCTCCCAGGGGTACTAGATGCCCTCTCACAGGATGAGGAGGACACTCTTCAGCGGGTTGGAATACTACGCATTTCACGCGTGCCCCACGTTGCTCCTTCCAGTCACATTCTTTGTGACTTGTTCTCATATTGGGATGCAGATCGGAACACCTTCCGATTGCCAGGGGTCCGCGGTGAGTGGACTATTACATTGGAGGATGTCTATCGCATTCTGGGGGTCCCGATCATCGGGAGACGACTCACCCTAGAGACAGCAGGTTCACGGGCCTAGATTACACAGTGGGCTTCATATATGGGAGATGTAGTCATCTCCACGGGGTCGAAGAAGGGGGTTTAGAGTTCGATCCATTCCTATTTTGCCCATCCCCTTACTTCGCCAGGCTATCATGGGGATCCTTGCCTCGAGACTGATCAGGGACAAGGGAGGAGATACTTTGTTATACTGTTGGTCCCCCCATTATTACACAAATAGAGGGACATGGTCAGGATATATGCCTGGGGAGCAGAAATTCTTGGGACTACCTACCATGACTTATACAGGGTAGTCTGTTTACAGGGGCAGTCCTTGAGCCACCCGACCCTAGTCATGAGTTGGGTCTACGAGCACTTCATCCCCTATGGCAGAGGTGTAGAGGTGACAGACCCCGGAGCTGTGAGGGCAGCCAGATGGACAGACATGTCGGTGCTTAGAGCACCTCATCAGCCAGTTGCCTCCCTGACTACTGCCGACATGGAGGCCACACCATATCAGACTATGGCAGGCATATGGGGCGAGGAGGCTCTTACTTTGATCTCCTGCTCCACCACAGGGCAGCTTATTGATAGAGTGGGGTGAGTGGAGATACACCCCTTTGGCCGAGTTCCTCAGCAGTTTGGCCTACCCTACATGGGTATGCTTCCCCCAGTGGTGCTAGTATACAGATCAGTCTGAGAGGCCAGAGGGGGGCCTAGAGGCCGGGGTTGGACAGTGGTTACTCCTGGCATTCCTATTGCATCCAGGAGGATAGTACGTGCCAGAGGGAGAGCCGGTGCGCCTCAGGCACCTTTGCTTTAGATCGCCGCGGGTCCTGCCCATAGCAGCGATGACCCCATTGACATAGACTCTGAGTCTGAGGAGTTTACAGGGGGAGAGACAGAGGAGGAGACCGAGGACAGTGATCCTGAGTGGCATGACACCCAGGATATCATGCAAGCGGAGAGGGCCGAGCAGAGTGCAGAGAGGGTGACTCTGGTTTCAGAGGAGCCACTCTCCCAGGGCCATGGGGAGGATGAGTCTGTTGCGGGGCACTACGTTGCTCCAGCCACAGGAGTAGCCCCTCAGTCAGCAGCGGCATCCGTGGCAGGTGCTGATCCTATAGATCCATCCTGGAGGCCTGGTGATCCGAGTAAGTTACCCTCTCTCCCTTTTAATGTTTGTTTTTAGTTAGGATCTCCTTAGTTGCTATCTTGTATTTCTAATTTCTTGTTTGGTTTCTAATTTGTTTTCTCCTTTGTTTGCAGAGACTGCTGATGAGTGGCGAGATTTGATTCGTAGGGTATGCATTGATACCTTGATGATCCCCACGGAGAGGACCCGCACAGAGCTGTCCGTGGACGCTGGGGAGCCTTCAGCAGCCGGTAGACATACTGACGTCTTCGCCCCAGTCTAGCATGTGGCCAGGATGGTATCGACTTTCCGCACAGAGTTAGCGGGGTATAGGATGGCCAAGCACCTGATGAGGAGCCATTCTCGTGGTGAGACTGTGGCTGCCCCTCGGGATCCTGAGCCCTCTGTGCACTCAGAGCGCCGGCGTAGCCGGAGTCCTAGGCGTGGGCATGCGCCTTCAGAGGGGTCTCATAGGGATTGAGAAGCCACTTGGCTCTCGTAGATTTTTGTATGATACATTCTTTTGTATATCCCAGGCTCTTTGAGCGTTTTGACCATGCTTAGTGCATGATGGCATTGTACATAAACGTTGATCATTTATATATATGTATATTTGTTCTGGATCAAATCCTTGGCATTCATGGCTTACTTTCTATTTCCAGTTTCCTCATGTATACTATGATGTATGTTTATGCATGCTTTTTAGAATGTATGCAATGGCGAACAAATGATGCAAGTGTTTATTTTCCTTTTGTATTTCATGATGCTAATATATGATAATGTAGATATAATGTGATTTTGAATTTTAGCTTCTGTAAGAAATTTTGGATACTTCATGTTTGTTTTGGCAAAGTGATGAGTATAAACCGGTATGATGAACAGATAAACCTACCCCTACCCCCAACTCCATGCAACTAGTAAGATGCGAGGGCTTATCACCGAGAGTTGGGAAGGGCACAAGTTATGAGATGTGTTGAAATGATAGTGATGAAAGATAGACAAAGCTTTGGCGGAACCAAATTAGGATAGCACAAGCCTACTCTTACCCGAGTGACTTCATAGTTTAGAATGCAACTTGCTTTGTGGTTTATCCAGACTTAGATCCTTAGATGGCCACATAGTAGACAAAATCTGGGTTTTTTGGATTTTGAACTCTTTTGGAATTTTAGACATCTGATTCATTTGTTTTTGACTCAAAGATTCAAGGTTTGAATTGTTTGTATATGACCTTTTGCATTCGTTTGTCAAGAGGACCCCCTACACTTTGCCCCATGCTACTAGTAAGAAGCGTGGGTTTATCACCGTGGGCAAAGCATAGGCGAGTAAGGGCATTTCCATCCTTTCCCAACCCTACGTCACTAGTAAGAGACACAAGCTCATCACCGAAGGTTGGTGGGGCAAGGAAATGTGTAAAATTAAAATTTTCTGTTTTGAATCAATGTTTGACTTGTTTTCTTGAGTAAAATGTCAGTATGTGCTTGTTTCCAAAGAGATATACATATGGGATAGATGTGACACCATGAAGCTTCTAGAACAGACCATAGGCAAGACACCTATCCTAAGAAGAAACCAAAAGTGAGAACAAGCCTGCAAATCTTGGCATGGTTACCGTTAAGACTTTGTCATGTCTAGCTTTATTTGATGACATGATTCCGAGATAATTTGATGATATTATGAAAATGGAGAAGTATGATTAAAGTGTTTATGCCAAAAACATCATGAGTTTGTAATGAATTGTTTTGAGAATAGATTCCTTGATCACAATTTGTGTACGAAACAAGCGGATGAATATGATCCTAATCTATATGAAGATGCAATGTAGATATATATATATATAAGTAGTGCTAGTTGCTTACGCATAAAAGCACTTGAGGTGTAGGGAATTGACTGTTTCGCCAAATTCCTCACCTTCTAGCGTACATAAGAGGTATGCACCATTTCCATAGTCCTTCATGACTCGGTATGGGCCCAACCATTTAGGCCGGAATTTCCTTCCTTCACCGGTCTTTTTGTCGATCCGGCTGTCTAGCCTTAGAACTAGATCACCTTCATATATGTCGCGTTCATAGACCTTCTTGTTATATTGCCGGCACATCCGGTCAGCATAGACTCTATGCTCGTTGTTCAACATCTAACCTAGCTTCATCTAGGCTTTCTAATTGGGAAAGACGTGCTTCTCTATAAGCGTCTTCATCCAGAATCCCTTGTAATGAAATGTGGAGACTGGGTATTTCAACCTCAAGTGGGAGAACTGCCTCTGCCCCGAATACTAGTGAGAAAGGAGTTGCTCCCGTTGGTGTTCTTATTGAGGTTCGGTGGGCCCATAAGGCCGGATATAACTTCAAGTGCCAATCTCGTTTGTTTTCTTTCACCGTTTTAAGGAGAATGGATTTTAGTGTTTTATTTGTTGCTTCAGCCTGTCCGTTGGCTTGTGGATAATATAAGAAAGCCATATGATGGCTTATTTTAAATTTATTGCATAGTTCGCGAACCTCTTCATTCTTAAAATAAGTTCCATTATCTGAGATAATGATTTGCGGGATACCATACCTGCAAATGATTTGGTTCAAAATGAACTTGGCAATTACAGAGCCTGGTACATTAGTAAGAGGCATAGCCTCTACCCACTTGGTAAAATATTCAGTGGCCGTGATTATAAAATTATGGCCATCTATGGATGAGGGAGAGAATTTCCCTATTAAATCTAGACCCCATGTAGAAAAGGGCCATGGAGTAGCGATTGGTTGCAGAGCTTGTGATGGCATATGGATCTCATTGGAGAATTCTTGGCACTTATGACACCTGCGTACAAACTCTACTGCATCGTGTTCTAGAGTGGGCCAGAAATAGCCCATTCGATGTATTTTGCGAGCAGTGGCATGGCCACTGAAGTGGCCTCCACACATTCCACTATGAGATTCATGGAGAATCTTCTTGGATTCTTCTGCGTCGACACATCTTAGAAGCATTCCATTGAATGCTTTCCGATAGAGCACTTGCTCTATAATGACATATTTGGCTACAATAATGCGTAACCGCCTTCTTTGTTGTGGTGTAGCCCCTTCTGGATACGTATGGTCCATGATATAATTAATGATATCAGTGTACCAGGGACACTCAGAGATAGAAGGTCGGGTTTCGATGTAGTATACGCACTCATCTGGAAAATCTAGATCTACTAGATCGCCTCCATCTAATGGGTTATCAGCTAACCAATCTGCGATGATTTGTCCCTTAACGGACTTTTGATTTACAAATGTTAATTTGAATTCTCCCATTAAGGTTATAAAACATCTAGCCTTTTTAGACAAGGACCCTTGTGTGAGGAAAGTTCGTAAATGGTCCGTTTTTTACCATGACCATTGTTTCTTGATTTAGCATATAGTATCTTAAGCATTTGGTTGCAAAGACTATAGTGAGACATTCTCATTCTGCTTGTGTATAATGTGTTTCATAGTCGAGCAACGTTCACCTATTGAAATAAATTACACGTTCTCTTTTGCCATCGTCTTCTTGAGCCAGCATACAAGGCTAGCGAGACATCGATAGCTCATGAGTATAAAATTAATGGGTGAGTCTAGCTTAGGTGGCATTAGCGTAGGTGGTGACAACAAGAAATGCATAATTGCATCAAAATCTTCATTGCATTCTTCAGTCCAATCAATGCTATGATCCTTTCTTGAGTAAATTTTTGATTAGATGAATGGTGAAAGCTTAAGTCCGAGATGAATCTCTGGATTGCACCCAGCTTTCTCGAGAAATGACCTGATTCCAGATTCATCTGAAGGTGAGACCATTTCGAGGACAGCCTAAATTTTGGTTGGGTCAACATCTATCCCTTTTCACGATATGATGTAACCTAGGAGCCTCCCTCTTGTTACACCAAAGACACATTTTTTTGGATTTAGCATGACTCTGTATTCTATCAGACGTGAAAGAATGACATGGAGTACTTCTAGATGGTCACAATGCTTCTTGGCCTTAGCCAACAAGTCATCTACTTAGGATTCCATGATCTTATGAATTATATCATGAAATATATATGTCATAGCTCACTGCACTGGTATGTAGTGCTAACGTTCTTGAGACAAAATGGCATAACAACGTAGCAGTAAGTTCCCCAGGGAGTTATAAACGTGGTTTTGGCTTGATCTTGTTTTAGATATCCTAATTTGATTGTATCCTCTTGAATCCATCCATGAGAGACAAAAGTTCAAACCCAACTATTGCATCAACAATGACATCAATGGATGGCAATGGGAATTCGTCTTTAAGACACGCTTTGTTGATGTCTCGGAAGTCTATGCAGATGCATATCTTTCCATTTTTCTTTAAAACGGGAACGATATTTGATACCCATTGGGAGTAATCGACCGGTTTGATGAATCCTACTTGGAGGAGTTTTATTACCTCCTCTTTTACCATGAGAGCTACCTTGGGTTTCATGGATCTCAATTTTTGTTTAATTGGTTTTGCATCTGATTTAGTGACGAGGTTGTGCACCACAATATGGGGTGCAACTCCATGTCATTTCCTTATAATTAAATGTGAAACGCTTCTTGATGTTCCTTGAGAATTCGAGTGTGTATTTCTATTTCCTCTGGGGTTAACGAGGATCCTAGTTTCAATATCCTTGGTTCATCTTTCGTTCTGATGTTAACATCAATTATTTCTTCAATTAAAGAGGTATTACCTTCTTCAAACTTAGGTGACCCTAGAGGTAAGTCCAAATCATCTGCCATTCTCTACTATTTATATGCTAGGTTTTGTTTGTGAGGGGAGCTCCATCATGGGATTTCCGAACTAGGAAGATGAATGTGGGATTAAGGAAAAATCTATCATATGACAGGAGAGATGTAGTGCCGCATAGCCGTTTAAATAACTCAAAGTGGCCATATCACTATCAATGTGGTCTAGGATAGTAGATTCATTTCCATTTAAAAGAGAATTTGTCATTTTTTTTATCAATGGTTCAGATCACGAAGGGATACCATGGAACGGGTATCCTCTAAATTACTACTTGGAGTAAAGCGTGATGCCGAGGTTGCTATATAATCGGCGAGAAGATTGTGTTCTCGCGGGATTGCTTCAATTGATATGAAGTCAAACTCCTTGCTTAAATCTAATACAACTTGTTTTGTAAAGCTGTAAGTGCTCAGCTTTGGTTTCATATACCTCAGAGACTTGGTTTGCTACCAATTGTGAGTCTCCTAACACCCTGATGTTACTAACACCAATCCTTTTGGCTAAAATGAGGCCAAGGAGGAGGGCTTCGTACTCAGTGCCATTGTTTGTACATTCAAAATTTAGTTTGAAGGCAAAAGGTAAGACTTTTCCTTCAGGGGAAGTAAAGATTATACCTGCCCCACTCCGTAACGTCATCTAGCTCCATCAAAATGGAGTGTCCAATATTTAGCTGGGAATATGGACGCTAGGATATCTGTTGTGTTTGTGCATTCTACTTCCACCATACAGAGATCCTCTGCTGGAAGAGAACCAACGCCTAGGGAATATCCCATGCCTGCTAGAGTCAAATGGTAAGAACATTGGTAGATCTTGTTCTATTAATTCAATGATTTTTGCAGTAGTTCCTAATGATACCATTTCTACAGTGTTAGCCTCATCTTTGGGGGTTGGGGTTGCCTTGGCTAGGCTCATAGTTTCAAGATCTGTCATAGGTACCAACTTTTGTTTTGGTTTTGCGTCCAGTAGGTTTATTAAGTTGGTTTGTTGGGAGTTCAAACTCTGAGTGCACGCCTAGTCTTTTCTTTAAGTTCAGCTAGGTGTACATCGAATGGTTTTGGATCACCTTTGGCTACAAATATCTTTCCTAAGTGTAAAAACCTTACTTCTTGAAATAGCGTAGAAGGGATTGCCTTCATACGGTGTATCCATGGTCAGCCGAGGATCATATTATAGTTAGTTTCCCGATCTATAATATAAAACTCAGTCAAGATGGTTTTGGGTCCTAAGGTGACCGGTAATATTATAGTTCCAACCGAGGTGGCTTTAAGGCTATCATAGCCCCTTAGTGTGTTTCGAGTTGTGGAAAAATTGGTTTCTCCATACCCTAGCTTTTGAAGGAAAGAGAAGGGGACTATGTTAACCGCTGCCCCATTGTCTATCATTGCACACTTTACATAGTTGTTATAAACCCATACTTGTAAATGTAAGGCTGGATCACCTCGGCGTGCGATCTCAGCATCTGTCAGCATTTTGTTTATCTCGAATATGAATTTGACGTCCCTATCCGCCTGCCCTGGAGGATGAACATCAAAGTCTATATGATTTACCTGTGTTTCAGGAGGTGGAGTGATGTTAATTAAATGACCTAAACCTAATGCTTCTAAAAGAGCAGCCCTGTGAGCAGGAGAGTTCTTTAGTAAGTCTAAAAATGAAATGTGTGAGAAGGTTTTTGTTAGGTCGTTAATTAAATCATAGGCACCCACAGGTTTTGCTACGATTTGTTGGATGTTATCCGCCTCTGGCAGGTGGCTTGGACTTGGCTGAGAAAAATACTCTCGTGTCCTTGTTATAGCTTCGATGGGTAGTTCAGCATCTAACTCCACTAAACCGACTACCTTAGGTCATGGCTGACTTCCCAGTTGTGGCGCAACTAATGGATTTAGTGAGGTCGAGGCTTCATGATCATTGTTTCTTGTCATTACACCCTTGTTCGTCCTAGTTATATTTATCCTATTGTTATCGTGATTTGGGAGTGGATCATTAAAGATCTTTAGGGGTGTGTTTTGAGGGGAAACTACCCCTGAAAAAGGTATTTGACGTTTGTGACGTAGGATCTGCCAAGAACATATCCATGAAAAGTTGTCTTTGTTCATCTGGCAAGCGTTGCATGAATTTATTGTAGTCATGACACATTCTAGTGTCATGGCCCCGAATTTTGTGGAAACCACAATACAAATTAGGATTGTAATTCCTAGTTTGTTGGTTTGGTGCGTATTGTGGTCCAAAATTTTGATCAAACCGTTGTCTATAGGATTAAAATTTTGTGTTTGTTGTCTTTGGTTTGAATTCTGGTTTTGGTACCTAGTTGAATTTTGGCTTGGACCCTGTGTGGGGTTTTGCCATTGTTGTTGTTGTTGTTGTTGTTGTTGATGGATGGTTAAAATCCACTGTATTGATTGTCGGGGTAAAGTTGTTGTTTCATTGGTTATTTATTTGTGATGGAGTATTGACAACATTTACCTTTTTAGGCTGGTCGGTTACTCCGTCTGTTGTTACACCTCGATTTTTATTAAGGATTTTAGGTCCTTGATTGACGTTCATGGTAGTAGGATAAGTTGTGGTGTTCTGGTTGGAGGTGACTAACCTCCCATTTGCTCCATATGTTTTGCGAGCACTATTAATTACCACTTGATCTATTCGAAGAGCACTCTCAAGTACTTCATCGTAAGTTCTTAATGGGAACTTCTGGACTTCTTCCTTCACTTCTCTGCTAAGAGAATGAAGGAATAAATCACATAGTTCCATTTGATCCATGTTTGGAGCACTTGCCAAAGAATAAAGAACTATACGCCACCTTTGGATGAAATGGGCGACAGATTCGTTGTGTTCTTGTTTGATGTGTAAGAACTCCCTGATTCCTATCCTTAATAGTTTATTCATGTCAAAGGCCTTAATGAAATTTGAAATGAGTTGTTTGAACGAATGGATGGAAGCCTCAGGTATTCTATAATACTAATCGAGAGCGATGCCTTCCAAGGTTTTTGGGAATATTTTAGCAACAACCCCATCCCATGGGAGTAGTTCTCGAATGGCTGTAGCGTAAGCTTTGATATGTGCGTTTGGATCTCCCTCGCCTTTGTATTTGGGAAAACCGGGAAGAGGTCTTGGAAGCATGACGCTTTGTATGGTGAAATCCAAGGGCTCTTTCAAATATTCTGAGTAAGTCCCTATCGCATATGTTTCGACCATTGATGGTGCCTGTTGAGGGAGTGGCGGTGGAATGGGTTGTTGATATGGCGTAGCGTATACGTTGGCAGGGGCATAAGGAAGCCCCTGTGTTTGAGCAAACATGCCGGGAGAGGAGAACATATCCCCTTGTGGTGATTTGGAGTACATGTTTAAGTATGACGGGGTACTGTCCATGAATGGATTGTTTTGTACTAGACCGGGAGGAACAGTGTTAGAGATGGTGGGTCTAGTTGGCGTTTGTTGTGAATACTGAGGAGTCATGCCTAACGTGCCTACTCCTGTGAGGAGATCTACTTGGCTAGGATGGTGTGGAGGATTGGAACTTCCTGCTTGTATGAATTGTGAATTTTGACTTGCTTGGGCAAGTTCTAACCCTCTAACCTTTTCTATTAGAGTTGAAATGACTTCATTTGGTGAAGTCACGATATTCTGCCTTGGTGGCGTTTGTTGTATATCATGGTGTTGTATAGGTCTATGATACCCCGCTATGAACTGATCACTGCCCTGCCAAGTTTCCCCGAGGGCATTTCCTATATGTAATGGGATGGAAGTATTTTCTTGAAAAGAGACCTCGGGTTGTGTTTGTAAACCTCCTATAGGTGGGTACATACTCCGAGAGCGTTGTTCATTCCTGGCATAATATACCGAACGTTCATCATCTAAAACCTAGTATGGGTCTGATTGTCTACTAATTTGTGGTCTAAGTAGTACCTAAGGAGATGAACCAAATTCTCCAGTGAACGTCATATTGTTCGAGCCCGAAGGCTCTGTTTGTTGCGTTTGAGCGAGTTGTTCCAACTCCTCTGTTTGGAAGGACGAGCTATATCTGATCCTTGGAGTTTGTGTTGATAATTGGTTATCTGAATAGTTGTCACCCCATACTGAGAGTGAGGGTGATGATTGTCTATTCTGTTGGGCGTAGTATGCCTCAAGACCCAAGAGGGGTCTGCCATATGCATCGAATCCCGACATATTCGGGGGGTATATGAATACCCGCCGAATAATGGGAGAGAGCAAAGGTACAAGCTGATGGTGAAAGCTGATCAGATAGTAAAGATGAAAGAGTTGTTTAATTGAAAGCTGAGGACTAGTAGATATATGACCCCAGAGCAAAAAGAAGAAGGTTCACGTCGGGTTCACCAATTTTGTACGACGGAAAAGTGACATGCGAGCGTGGGAATCTACAAGTAACTCTTCCTCGCACCCGACCTCCCGAGGTCGTGCCGAGACAGCCGGTGGGTATGGAATATGTATGGGATGCAGACAAACTAGTTAGGTAATCTAATGTCTTCAATACGCACTAGTGGAATTTGTGAATCTAAGGCAAAGAAGGCCCTTCTAACCTAAACTGGTGTGATAGATCGATCGGCAAGGATGACTACTCGAAGGCTCCAATCAATATCGAGCTCTGGCGTGATTCGATCTATGGGTTGTGGAATACGTGGAAAATGACCTGGGATAGTTTCGTGTATGTCTCCAGATAAGGTCATATGGTGGATGGTAAATATAGTCGACTCTATGGATGATTCTCTGGCCTAGTCCAGAACTCTCTAGCTTTGTTAGCTGTTGTATCTAGTAAGGATAACTGTTTGATGATGATAGGTGGAAGTGGGGTAGATCTGAATACTAGTGTGTGGAGGCCAGTGTCTATGTCTGATTGACTTATGGATTCGTTGGGTTGCGGGATTTGTGGATCACAACCATAGACTCTTGGTTGTTGCAGTCCTGCTATGGTCATGCGTAGAGTTAGTTCCTAATCCCTAACACCCAGTAATCGTATGCTTTCTCAGCCTCTATATTCAAAACTAATAGTTGTACGATCTTCTTAGAGTGCCTCACAGGCGTTCTTGCAACCTGAATTCTTAGGCTGGTATCTATGTCTGTGAGAATGTCTCCTGCGTCTGGCTGTGGGACCAAAGGATCACAACCAAAGGTTTGTCTCTCTTTCAAGCCCTTCTACAGTCATATGAATGTTGCCTAGGGTAATCTGTAGTTTGGTTGATTTGACCAAAACGTGTGTGCTTGGTCGTCTTCTATGTTTAGCACACTCAACTGGGAATTGATTTGTTGCAAGCTTACCATTGTTTGGAAGACTTGGATCCTAAGATTTTGATCTATATCAGTTATTGCTGTGATGAGATTGGGCTGAGGCACGATTGGCTCGAATACGTATTCCCTGGGCTCTCTAGGTCCCGTAATTGTCATGCAAAAGCAACAATGTAAAACGAACTATAGTAAAATGAAATTTAACTATGTGAAATATATCTATAGCATATATGATTTCCCTATTTTTTTTGTGTTTTCTGATGAACTTTATGAATTTAAGAAAGCAGCTATTTAAAATATCTAGAATTGACAGCTAAAATAACAACTTAAAACAAACAAAATAACTGAGTGTAGCTATTTGTCTGTGCAATTTGTAGATCTATTCTAAACAATGAAATAACTTATCTAATCTATTTGCAAGACTCTCGATCCTACCTCAGAAGTGAGGAGTGAATCATAGTTTCTCAGAAACTATCAATCCCCACAGCTTCCCCGGCAATATCGAGAGTAGAATTAACTGAAATAAAGCAATTAACTACTCTATTTGATATGATTTCTAACTAAAACTTTGAAAGCTAGAACCTAGATTCTGTAGAACAGTGGCGAATCCGATGGTGTGTGTGATCTTGTCCCCTCAGTGTGATCTCCTCGTTCCTTCGTGTTCACGTGGATCCAGAAAAGCGTGTAATGCTAGCATCAACAGAAGTAGATATTGGGATAAAGGCAGCTCAGAATACAGACTGAATACAATGCGAGTAGGAGAGGGATAGCGCAAGAGTATAGAGCTTGGCTTATGCAATTCCTAGCGGGATCTATTGCGAGTCATGCAACATAAAGCATCCAAAACCTGAAACTATCTTGTTTGAAGAACAAAACCTGCAACTTTAATGGCTTCCTATTGAAAACAAGCTATTATACTCCAATGGATTGGATAAAATAACAACAGTACTTGCACAAGATGGATATGTGGCTTACTAATAGTAAAACAATGCTAACTAAGCATGCAATGAAAGAAACTAAGCATTCTAAGCAAAATGAAAACTAAATCTATTGCAAAGAGAAATCAGAGGCAAATTTGAGGGGGCCATTTTGCTTGAGCACAAGCCATCTATTTATAGCATTTGCATTTACCCAAGGTAAAAACCAAATAGAACTCTTAAACTATAAACAATGGCAAAACACTATTCCAGGGAACCAGAATCATAAATGCAAGCTTATGGCGGTGAAAGAAAGCTGGTAAAACGTTGAAATTACGTGAGTCATGTTAAAAGAGATTTCTGGAAAACACGTAAAGGACCACCGCTCCTGAGCAGGGCGGCGGTTACAGGACCGCCGCCCTATTCAGGCGGCGGTCACGAGACCGCCGCCCAGGCAGGGTGGTGGTTTCGTCACTGAAGAGAAAAAGGCCAAGAAAAGAGGGGAAAAGGGAAAAACAAAGCACGCGGGGGCTAAGCGGGGCATGTGGGATGTTAACGCACACTTGGAGAGCTTTTCTGGATCCCGAACACCTTGCGAGGAGACCTGTATCATCATTGGGGCACGTGTTGCATTATTCCGGCAGTACAGTACCTTATAATTTTGGGTACGTACAGTCCCCTTTTCCGTATTCTTGTTTAGCTAACTCAAACTTCGTTTTATTTGTGTTAGTTATTCATATTTCCTCTTCATGCAACATTAGGCTCTATTTTTACCTAACTCTTGCATGTTCTTTCAATTCATTCCATTTCACTCATTTCCTTCATTCCATTCCATCTCCCTCATCCACTTTTCTTTCCATTGATGTTCCAAAACACCCCCCACATACAATTTTGGATGCACATATGTAAATACAGTTTTGGTTTTCAGTAAAGGCAGCCTCACCTTCATTGAGGAGGGACTTTGTTCCCACACTGTTGCATGTCATTTGCATGTGTGCAAATCCATATGCTAACACATTCATGTTAATAATACGAGCGAGATTGGGATGATAAAGTGGAGCACATATCATATATTATTTAGGTAAGAAAAATCTAAGTCGAGGAATGGGTGTGGGGCATGTAGGTATTTAATTCCCACGTTTTTAGTAATACATTACTTATTCCCCTACAAGTACTCTAGCTTGAAAGTGAAAATGAACATTCACTGGATTTTCCTTACTTTTTCATTTTGGTCCCTTTAAATGTGAATTGCATTCATGTGCATGATGCAAGAGAGATTGAGAAAAAAAAGTGGAGCACATAGCAAATATTATTTGGGGGGGAACAATCTAACTTGTGGAATAACTGTGGGGCATGCATGCATTAAATTATCACATTTTATTTCAGACCTTCAATTCATATCTTTGTCTTCCTTGAACATTCCTTTTATGTGCCCTTGCTACCTGATCCCAAGGAAGTAATTTCATATGCTAGTTTTCCATCTCAGTACACATCTCGAGCGAGAAACTCCATTGGAAAAAGCACGTTCCATTTCCCTTCACACTTCTAAGGTGTACTTCACCTACATCATTCACATCTAGAAAATCTATGTGCCTCACAACTAGAGGCAAACTATAGTTGTTTTTCTGATAGCTATACAGAAACCCTGATCACAATTGTGTATGCAACCCATGCCCTTGGGTTTTAGGTCCACTCGGCATATCATTGTCTCTAAATTATCCATTAAAACATGTGAGTGAACCCCCCTTGCAAGGGTTTAATTCCCATTTAACTAATTCATGGAGTAGTTGTGGGACACGTAGGTATTTAATTCTAGGGTGTCTTTCACCTACATTGTCAACATGTGTAAAAACCATGTGCCTTATGGCTAGAGACAAACATTATTCTTTTCACTTGGACCTACATAGAAATCCTGATCCCAGTTTCATAAGAAACCACTATTCGCAATTATGTATAGAACCCTTTTCACATTTGTGTATAAGGTAGAGCACATAACACACATTATTTGGGTAGGAATGATCTAAATCGAGGAATAAATGTGGGAAATGAAAGGATTTAATTCCCATATTTTTACTAAGTCATAGAATAGGCTTAGGACATGCAGGTATTTAATTCCCATGTTTTTATTTTATAATCCCTCTTTCAAATGACAAATAAAATACACCTTTTTCTCATATGGCCAACTGCTACAGTGGCTCAATTATCAATGATTGTTCAAGAATCACCTATTCCCCTACAAATACTCAAGCTTGAAACTGAAAAAAGACATTTATTGGGGTTTTCTCATTTTTTACATTTTTGTCCTTTTAAACGTAAATTGAATTCACGTGTATAATATGTGCGAGAAAGAGACAAAAAAATGGATCACATAATGCGTTTTAATTTTTAACCTTCAATTCATGTATTTGCCTTCCTTGAACATTCCTTTTACGCATCCTTTCTGCCTGATCTGAAGGGAGTAATGCCAACTATCGGGTTGCAATCTCAACAAACCTCCCTCCCAGTTACAAGCATCACCCTGGCCACAAGCACATTGCGTCGCCCTTCATGTTTCTTGTTGTACTTCACCTCCATCGTCCACACCTGGAAAAACAACGTGCCTCATCGCTAGAGACAAACCCTGTTCATTGTCCCTAATAACTACAAAAAAACCCTAATTGTAATTGTGTATGCAACCCATACCCTGGGATTTAAGGTCCACACCACATATCCTTGTTTCTAAATTAACCCTTGCAACACATAAGTGAATTCCCCTTGCATTTATTTATGTTCTAACTACCTGTAAAGTGCAAGAACTGAAATTGTAAACAACAACTATTGACATTGGCAATAATGATTGATCACTCTTTTCTTTTTTAGATATCTCCAAAATATGTTTCTTCGGCCCCTTGTACAATCTATGCACTTTTTCTTTCAAACAATTGACACACTAAATGTCGTGCAGTCAAAAAACCTTTCCACCATAAAATACGTAAAATGACAAAATAACACAATTCGCTTGTCAGAAAACATCTTCTTCTGCCCCATACGTCCATTCCCCAGATGACCTCAATTATCAATAATTCTTCCTGCATTGCCTACTTCACTATAATTTCTTGAGCTTGAAAATGTAAAAAAGCATGTCTGCAAAGTGCTACAAGAAGCAAACAGTGCGGGTGGGGTATCGATTTGGGACCTTAGTGAAGTCTCATACATTTTTTATGTTGAACCCTTTAAGCTCACCCCTTGCACGCATTACACTCTTGTGAATAAATTGCATGAGATTATGACGATTAAGTGGAGCACATATAGTAGCTATTTTTGGGATAAGGAACAATATGCTTCATGGAATAGGTGTGGGGCATACATGTATATAATTTCCCACCTTTTAATTTACAACAATCCATTCATGTCTACATCTTACATATCCAATTGAATTTCGTCCAATCGAAAACCTTGATGCCATTAAATAAAAAACAACATTGATTAACAAATAAAAGACACATTTCACTGATATGTCTGATTGCTCCTGGGACTCAATTAACAATGTTTGTTTGCGCACCATCTATTTTTCTACACTTGAGCTTACAACTTGAAAGGGAGGCTACAAACTACTATAGAATGCATCCATTCACCTTGGGTATCGAACCCTTAAACTTCTCGAGTTTCCCCAAAAAAAATTATGTCCTCTTTGTGAGATTGAAATGCTTAAATGGAGCACAGATAATAGATATTATTTGGGTACGAACAATATGATCCATGGAAAACGTGTGGGGACATGCAATCCAAAGCCTTAATCTACCTTTGGCTTGGATGACCAATTGTTGGAAGGTGTCAATTATTGATACATGATCGTGCATCTACTCCCTACAATTACTTGACCTTACAATTGGACATAGAGGCTACAAATTTATGCAACAAGTAGTCTTTGTGGTCAGGTTCTGAAGTTGGAACATGTTGGTTTTTCCCTTTTTTATTTTTCCCCTTTAGACGCAAATTGCACTCGCGTGAATACTGCACTACCCTAATCGTTAACTTGATAGTTGGAAAAAAAAAACCAATGTAAATTTTGCATGATATTGCTACTTGAGCATTCTAATTACACTTTGTGTATTCTTGTCCCTATCATGTCTAATGAAACATGCATTCAAATTCCCCTTACATTTACTTTTTTCTAACTACCCAATAAAGTCAAGAGTTGCAAATTCAAACAAGTATTCGCCTCGGCAACATTTTTCATCCGCTACTTGCATTTTGAGATATCTCCCTCTACAGTTTCATCTACATCTTCCCGATGCGAGTTTTCTCCTTCTTTCGATTGACATACATGTTGTGCTCTTTGTAGAGAGTTTATTTTCACATTGGCTCCTCGATTCCTCTTTCCTTTCCCATGCACTTCTCCACTCTCTAACGCCATTTGGTACACCCCTCTTCCTTTCCCATTGTTCCTCTTCATCCAATTTCTCTGCTTTAATTATCCCTTTCGACATTCACATTGTACATTTCACGTATGATTGCTAGTTATAATTTAAAAGGGAGATAAACTATGAACTACTTCAATCACTTTGTTGTAGCTCAAATATTTGTGCCCATTTGACTTTCCTATAGAGATGTACTAAGCATATTGAGATATTATTAAATATAATTTATTAGATCTATGTGTTTGAAGAATCTTTAGGTCTATCATATTATGAAAAAATAAAGCATTATCAACATTTTAATTAATCCCATCGTAAAGAAAGATGAGATCAAATATTGTATTCATTTTGACCTCTTGCTTCACTAAGATTATAGTCAGTTGATTGGTAATAAGTTTATCTTCCTCTTATTAATAAAATGGTTGATTGATTGTAGATAACAATATTTATTTCCTCGACCTTCCCCTTTCTACCACATATTTTTCTAATTTAAGTTTGCAACAATTGTATATTGTTGGCATATTGTTGGCATGCATTGTTTAGATTATGTGAAATTTCCAAAAAAATATACATGTAATTTATAATTTTATATTTTAATAGAATTTTTTAATATTGGAAAACCATTTATTTATCTTGAATTTATTAAATATAAACTTAAATTATTGTATGTATTTTTAATATGTAATATAAAAATATAATATTGACATGTATATTAAATTTTGAATGTCACATGAAAACCATATACTTTTTTAGACTGTCACTTATTATTTTAATGACATGTAACATTGAATGTCAAAATCGAGCACTGCTCGCAATGATTTAATTTCTAGAGTCTTAATCTAAGGTGAATTATTTTTGTACGATAGTGAGAATTAGGGTTCATGGTGTCAAGCACAAGGGTAGAAGGCCTTTTTCTTCCCATGTCCAAAATTAGCCATAAAAATTCACGTGGAGATTAACAAAGTTTTGTCTAATCAATTTTAGTTAATAATAATAATAATAATAATAATAATAATTAGTTTTATAGTTTACGATGTTAGGTTGGGTTTTTGGGTCACCAAGTGGCTTATAGTTTATGGGTTTACCTTGTGCTCCCACTATGCAACAGGCACTTAATTGTGCTTTAAATATGAGACACACATACCCTACCCTCCAACAAGATTTGAACTTGTGACTTCTCTTTCAAGAACACAAATTCTTCACCATTACACCAACTCAAGTATACAAAAATTCACATAATTAAGGGTTGGTGGATGGTCTCGACTACCCCATATGTTGAAGTTTTGTTGGTAAAAAAATATAGTTTTTTTGGGTAAATCCAACCAATAATGTAGTCTTAATATTGCTAAATTGGTGATTATGATTAAGTTACACCTTTAGGTATATTTTTATTGAAATAATATTAACAAAGGTATCTTAAATATTTTTATTTAAAATATCTTAATAGATATTAATTTCAACATTTTAATTTCAGATTTTACATATAGTAAAATTATTAATAATTTTTTTGTTGAGTTTTACTTTAAATCAATATAGTTGTATTAATATGTGGGTTTCGATAAAATCATTCCAAAAAAAGATATTGCAAATTTTTGAGTTTCTTTGAATAAAAAGAAAAAAAAAACTTGTAAATGATGATTAAATGGACATCACATTAAAATTGAAATTACGATGGGATAGTTAATTGAGTATCAAATTTAAAACTGAAATTTCTAAGTGATGGTCAAATTGATATCAAATTTAATATCATAATTGACTGTTTTTGCATGGACAACTCTACCACCTTATGGTGTCATTGTAGAATGCATGTTGATGAAGTAACAATATACATTGTTACTCTTATATATAATATATATAAGTGGAATGACATCACTTTGAAAAATATATTCACGAGGATCAAAAGAATACCAATCAACGTTAATTAACTAAAAAAAGTTAATAAAAGTTTAAACACAACTATTAATTCATAAAATAAATAGCAAAATTTAAATCCCATCAACATTTAGACGTCAATGCATGAGGACATTAAGTGATTAGAGCATATGGTAGAGGAGGAGGATCTTGTCACCCCATCTACCCCCTATAGGCAAATTCGGTGGATCATTTAAAGGTTCATGTTCATCATTATTCTTATCATTATTTGTATCCTTTGTATCCCACCTAGACGAGGAAATTTCCAAGGCAAGATGAGGGAATTTACCTTGGTAAGGATCAATCCACCCACCAGGATCAATGAATACATGACAAAACCCACCTCCATAAGAGTTCTGAATAGGATAAAAAACACAAATGTAATGAAGGACTTCATTAATTTCTCCTTGAAAAATATATATGAGCTCTATAGTCACGACCTTGAAAACGACACCGTCAATGACGAGAATATGGAAGAACCCAACATACAACATGAGATACTTTCCCAATGGTTCAACAAAGAGTGAAGGTGTTCAACCTCCAAATAAATATTCCTAGCTTGAACTTGTATATATAACACAACATTAGAAATCACTTGCAATCATCAATAAATTTATGATTAAAGGCACTTCATTCATTTCCATAACTAACAAAAGCTTCATAAAGAAAAATATGTAAAATTTGGTTATATTGTGTAGGTAACATGGTTGAATCCCTTAGGTGCACTATTTTCCATGAAAAATATTTTGGTATTAATGGTTGAAAATGGTGTGAATCCACTTCCAAGCCAATTGGGAACACCTGCAAAATCAAAACATATGCTAGAGAGACTTAGGTTGTTGACAAGAGGAACATATAGGATTGGAAACCCCTACGTGAACAAGCTTGTTTCTAGTTGGAAAACCTTGCTAAAGATTGTTGTATCTATGAAAGTGTTTTTTTGGATTCTTCATCACAATCTTCGATAGTAACCAATAAGTCTTAAGAAACCGTTGAGGTTTTTGAGGGTTTTATGTATCCTCTAGTCCACCATGACCTGGATCTTGTGAAGATCCACTTTTACGCATTCATGAGAAATGATATGACCCATATATCCTACCTTCATGACTCCAAAATAACATTTAGAGGCCTTGACATAAAGGTGTTGTTATTCAAGAGTGTCAAAAACATTATTGACGTGATGTAAGTTTTCCTCCCACGTCTTGTTTTAGATTAAGATATCATCAAAGAATATTAGAACATTTTGTTTGCAGAAATGAATGAAATATTGAATTCATCAAACTTTGGAAGTAGAGGGTGCATTTATAAGGCCAAAAGGCATTACAAAAAATTCATAGTGGCCCTCATGTGTCCTAAATGTTATTTTATGAATATATTCATAACAAATTTTGATTTGTTTATATCTTGATCGAAGATCAAATTTTGTAAAATAAACAACACCATGTAACTCATCTATATCAAATTGTCGATGACAAGAATAGGAAACTTATCTTTTACCATGTATTTGTTGAGCTCCCTATAGTATGGACACATGCACCAACCTTCATCCTTCTTTCTTAGCATCACCACTTGAGAAGAGTAAGCACTCTAACTGTGGTGAATAATACCTACTTCCAACATCTTATGGACCATATTTTCAATCTCACTTGTCTATAGATAAGGGTACCGATGAGGTCAAATATTGGGTGGTTGAATTCCTGGTAATAGCTGAATAACATGATCATGATCTCTTATAGGAGGCAACCATTTTGGCATATCCCTAAAAAGAATTGAAATCTCATTAATAGTTGTTCGTAGATATGATGATATGGAACCATTTAATGGTTGAGATTCTAGTGAAAATAGTTGTGTTACAAACCAATATGCACCCTTCTTAAGCATTTTATGCATTTGACAAGAAGTCACCAACTGTGGAGCCTTTTCCTTCATATCGTGAAGCTCAAAACTCTTTCCTTCAGAGTGGAATTGCATGAACAAATCCTTGAAGTTCATCTCAACATTTCCTAAGGTAGTAAGCCATTGGAACCCTAACACAATGTTTGCACCTCTCATTGAAATGACATACATGGGGCTTTTTAACAGGTAATCACCTATTGATAGTTTAATCTTATGACATTTTCTTGAACAACTAACTTTACCTCCATTTGCCACCATGACCTGAAACTCCGGGGTTGGATAAACAAAGCAATTTAAGTGCATGACCAAATTATGATTGATGAAGTTGTGAGTACTTACAGAGTCAATTAATGATGCCACTCTTTGTTTATCCATGAAACCAATAACCTTGAGGGTTTGTGGGGTGTTAATTATTTAAATTGCATGGAAAGAGATAGTTGCCGGAGATTCTTCAACATTGAGCTCAAGTGTTTCTTCTTCTTCACCGACGCTTCATCCTATTCTTCTTCCTCATTAGGCCCTTCAATGTAGAATAATTTCTTCTCAACACATTTATGTCCTTTCTTCCATTTTCCATCACAATTGAACCATATCCCTTTTGCTCTTCTCTTCAATTTTTTGAGGAGTCAATCAGGTAGGTTGAGGGAATAATGGTATCGAGGTACTACAATATCTAATGTTAGTGAAGGTATTCCTCTACACTACATGCCATAATAGTAAAATAAAAAACGTTAGCTAGATCAAACATTTGTGCCTCATGTTGGATGTGATCCTTGAGACCATCAAGGAATAGATCATTCAAATTATCATATGTAATTTTATCCACGTGCAAGGATGAGATGTAGAATTGTTGAATATAATCCTTTGCTAACCTCATTTGTTGTAACTTTTCCAATTGGATGAATTATTTCTTAGCCACACTAACTATTATAGTCCATGTACAACTCCTGTATAAAAACATACCATGTTACATTAAGAGCCTTCTTCTTATTTTGAGTACACAAAAATCAATACCAAGTGAATTGTGCAGGTTCTAGATATAAAGATGCCATAGTGACCTTCTACCCCTATGGGATTTATTTTGTTTCAAGGAAATTGTCCATTTAGTTGATCTGGTTGAGTGGGTCCTTGTCATCAAACTTATGCATGCCCACCTTTTTAGAGTAGATTTTGTGGACCGGAATTAATGTTGGCCATAGAGGCATGCACTGCACTACTTGAATCACAAACAGAGTATTTGTTAGATCCTCCTTGAGTTAGTTAAGAGGATACCAAATCAATGTTTGTGCAAATCTTAGCCATATCTCTGTAATGCCCTGTTCGGCGGCTACCCCGGTTTTTGTCGCAGTGACCTTTTTTTTTTGCTGAGCGTTGAACGACTGTGTGCAATTCCGTTGTCTTTGACCATGTCTCAGTGATGTTTTAGCATCTTCCCTCTCCTTCTTGCTTTCTCGAGTCGTTAGCGACACCTCTGTTTGTGGACGGTGTAATGTCATGTGTGTCATCCCATTTACAGGAGGATCTTGCTGTCGCATTGTTAAGCTCAATCGTTGGTCATTATTAATGTGGGTAGAAATTATATATGATTATAATATATAATGGTAATAATGTTTAATTTAATTTAATTTTCGATCGACCTTATTTTATAAGTATTATTATTTTACCTTATTTTCGATTATCATCAATATTTTATATTAATTGTCTCTATAGCACTTTGTTTTTTCTAGTTGTTTCGTCTGATCGTGTTGTCGGACAAACCCCGTCCCGCGCTGAAGAAGGGATTGCCCGTCTGGCGCAATGGTAGTCCTTTCTCCGTGTTCGTCTTTGAGTGTAACCTCTAATTTGTTCCCCCCCCCCTTCGTGTCGTTGCCGATGCTTCCCGTGCTGGCCTCCGCGGCGACCGTTACCTTTTCCCTATTTAATGGAAATTTGCATTTTCAAAGCCTGGTAGATGGCTTGTATTGCAAGTTGGTATTTTAGGGCATGTCCCTTTTTAAAAGAGATTCTTATATTTGTATTTTAAAAAAATATATGATTGTTATGAATAGTCGATCTTTGTCTTCTATTATTAGTGTCGATCTGGACTATCGACATTATTAATATTTCAATAGTTATTCCTAAGTTGTTCTTAAAAAAAAAAAGAATGAAAATAATATTTAGTTATTGTCGTTCGGTGACCTTTTCGTTTCTTAATTGTTGATTGTTAGCAATAGCTAACTAACTGCATTAAGCTATTCTACTTAATTGATTGATCCTTCCTGTCAAGCGAGCATCGATTTTTTGGCATAAGAGGAGGATTCCCTTTGTGACGTTTTGGGTTACGCATGTTCGTCCTTATTCCTAGGTTTCTGGTATTCTTTTCGGTTTGCCTTTTTTAAACCAAGCTAACTGGGTTATTATGCTTTAAATATATATATATATATATATATATATATATATATATATATATATATATATGTATGTATATATATAGATATAAATATAAGTATGTATGTATATATATAGATATAAATATAAGATGAAATAAAATAAAATAAAAATAAAAATAAAGAAATTCAGTGGTTTGCGTGGGAAAGAAGGGAGGTAGGTGGTGGCGCAGGTTTGAGGAGACATTGAATTAAAATCAAAATTTAGTTTCTTGTGCCTACTGTCCTACCATCCCTCACCCCCTTTTCTGCTATCTAGTCCTTGTGTGTGGCCATCTCCCACTGGCTTTACCTCTGCTAGCCGCCTTCCCTTCATTTATTACTGTTGATTTGCAAATCTTTTATGTCCTTTGCTGTCTGCCTTCTATATTCTATTCTGGCCGTGTGAGTAGGGATGAGAGTTTGTTGTTTAGATTTGGTGATGAAGGGTGTGAAAACCCCCAATCTAATGGAGTTGCAGGTTATGGGAGCTCCTCCTTTGTTGTTTTCTCCCCTTGCCATGGCCGCAAAACTCCCTGCATGTGCCAAACGTGGCCACTGGACGTATATGGTCATCCAACAAGCTAAAGCAAACGGATTTCACCTGTGTGTGTTGTTCCTGAGTTCAGGTTGACGTGGTTACAGATTTGAGGCGTATAAAATAGGCATGTTAAACCTGCCCCTTGCAATCTTCTGCTGTCATTTTATTTTTTCATGAAATTAATGTTCTTTCCTCTTCTGTTATGGCATCTTGAAGGGGTTTTCTGGTAGTTGCTTTAAGTTGCCGCCCTGTTTCAAACTTGGTGAATCAATAGTCTATGCCGATGCATTAGTTGGAATGTTAAAACTTTTTTTTTGGGTTCCAATGTTTCCTTTAAATCGATTTCCCATGTCAAGCTGTGACGCCTAAGCATAGTGTGCTACAGAACTTCTGGATCATTTTTGAGTTTGAAGTGATTGGTAGGAAAGTATATTGTTTTGACAATGCTGTGGCATGCATGTGGATCTCGAAATCAATGGAGGTTGCATTTTGGAATTTAAAACCGAGTACCAATATGTGTTCATAATAAGTTTGAGTTTTGTAATTTGGTTGGTATATTTTAAACCCTTATGCAAGGTTTGGGTAAATTCTATTATGAGGAAAATATGATAAAATATGAGGTTAAAATCAGACTCCTGAAATATTACTTCCTATGGAAATAACGTTAAAGGGTATGTGCTACAACTTGTATAATGAGTAATCTGCCTGAGCATGGATGAATGTCTCATGGGCAGGAAATTTAGTATAATCTACCTGGTTATATTTTATCACTCTCCTTACAAGAAATAAGGATACAGAACGTTTTTGTGGGCTGTTGTTGGTATACTGATTTTTGTATGAATACAGTCTGAAAATACAAACTGGGTAATCATTTTTTTCTATTGATTTGAAATGCGGGTTGAAGTTCACTTTTTTTTGGGATACATAAACAAGTCATTGTAGAGTATTTTGAATGAGATTTTGGTTTGTAGCCAAGTTTTTGGGCTCTGGGAATGATTATACGCTAGCATGAATTTGAGGACAGAGCTTACTATTTGTTTTACCCCAATAAATTAATGGGATGAATACTCTTTTCAAGTTTCTGTACTAACGAGGATTGGGAACTTGGGTCGATCTTCCTTCTTTTTTTTCTTAACCGTTCGAAGGAGGAAATGTCACATGTGTGTGCCATGTGTTTTGCAACAGATTTTTTGGTATTTGTTTTATTAGCATGATCATGTTTTCCGTGGCTGAGTCCGAAATGAATAATTTATTACTCATGTATTAAGATAATCCAGTTTGGGTATAGGTATAATACGTATGGGTATATTTCTATGCGTATCAAAATTATATATATATATATATATATATATATAATTAATATATATATATATATATAATTAATTAATTAATTAATTTTGTTACGTGTGTAAGGATTCCACTGTGATTTCTGTTGGAACCCTTGGGGTTTTTTAAAATATCAACGCTTGATGATTTTGAGTAAGCCATTAATTTGTTCTCGGTTGTAATCACCTGAATTTTTATAATGGAATGTTCTTGTTGGGCTGGATGGAATAATCTGTTATTTATCCATCCATTGTGGATAATGATCAGATTGTTAGAAGACAATTTAAGTCTATGATTGGTTTCCTCGTGAGCAGCCATACCGGTTTTCAAAGTATGAAAAGTGGCCTATTAAACATGATTATGATTGTATATATATATATATATATATGAATGTTTTCCTAAACAAGTTAAAATGGTTAAAAATAAAACTATAGAAAACTAAATTGTTATGGAACCTCACTCTTTGAAGGATGGAATAATCTTGTGTTGTTGTGCGCCATGGATTGTTACTAGCATGTTTTGGCTTATCAGGTTTCTTTTTTTTAGAGGGATTGGGTATTAGATTTCAATCACATAATCTATAGGATTACATGACTGAAATCTCAATACTCTCGGCCTTGTTGTATTTCACCAATCAGGTCTTACCTTGAATAATTTTTGGAATATCTGTCTTACTTGATTAATGGGATTCCTCCTTGTTGGCTGGTATAAATCTCTCTATCGTGTGAGACATATTGGTTTAGTGGTTTGTGAATTGACTCATTCTTGAATTCAGAATTTTTCCTTTCATGATATTATAAAATGTTAGCTCATTGTTGCATTGGGTAGCCTTAACATGTTCAGTTCTAGTGAACTGACTCTAGCTAATATTTGTGTAGATGGATTAAGCGACTAGACTAAAGGAAAAGAGTGTAAAAGTTGCAACAGTTCAAATTATGGAGTTCCTTGTAAAAATGTCCAATGTGTTGTAAATTTTGTAACATTGCTTGCAAAAGAGTTTATAAGATCTCTTGCTGGGACTGATCGGAGATTACGTGATGAAATTGTTTTGTCCTTTTTGTAATTTGGCTGGTAACTCATCTTAGTGAGAAATAATATTCAATCTTTGCACTGGCATAAGTATTGTAAAACTTTGATCTTGAGAATTAAGTGTTAAGTTAAACCTTTCTAAGACTTTGTATTGATGTGTTATTTGTAAGATAAAATGGGGTGGTAAATCCTTACAGAAGTTACCTAAAAGTTTTATTCAAATAAATTTACTGTAGAGGTGATTCACTTGAGAACAAACACTGCCTTAAGTAATCAAAGGCGAGACTATCCTTGCAAAGTGAAATTATATAACGTGATATCCTTAGCTAAACTAGTGAACACTACTCCTTTTTGGTGAACTCTTAAAACAAGCTTAAAGGAAGACAATGGTTAGTCTCTAATAAGATTTAACAAGTAAGAGAAGGAAAATTTAGAAACCACTCAATTTATCTCTCAGCTTATTGGAAAGTAAATAGTTTCCTTTTGTTAAGCTCTTTCGGTGAAGCCTAAGTAAAATCGTTAATAATTACGTATAAAACCTTAAGCTCCAATTTAACCTTGTTAATATCTAATGATGTCTGAAGGAGGAATTCAACTTGACCTTATTCTCTTAACCCTTTCCCAGGGTGCTTTGTAATTTCCTCTAAATTATGTTGAACACGAATTCTTGTTGTAACAAGGTGATGAGCGAATTTTAGTAACATAAGTAGGGATAGATGGCCTTGTGGAATTAAATTATCTCCTTTATTAAATAATAATAATAATAATAATAATTAATTGTCGTAGAGGAGAAGACTTTAAGTGAACTACTCTGCAATGTATAATAAAATGATTCAGTTTGGTAAGATGAATTATGTGAATCATATCTTGAATCTCTCTGAAAACATAAGTTAAGAGTAAAAGAGTGTTTTACCGAAATATAACCTTTAATAATTTCTTACTGTGGCTTGCCCTAGCTGTAAGAGTATCATGTGGTTGGACTGTTATGTTGCCCTGTCAAAAGAAAAGTATATTGTCCTTGTTGGGTGTGAATGTATCCGTGCTACCTTCGTGGTCATCCTCGTATCTAATAGTTCTTAGAGTTAGAGGTAACCTTGGTGGCGACATGTTGTGTCGTGTCATGCTTCCAGTAAAAAATAAAAAAAATAAAAAAATTATCCCGTATGTTTTCCTATGTAGTCTTGTGTGCTTGATATGAGGGTGTTACAATCTCCCTCAATTTTGTTTGACATATTAGCCATATCTCCTTTAATTCTTCTAGAAATATTCTTCATAACATCTTTTAGTGCTTCTACCTCTCATTGCATGTTGTGACACATCAGATCGACCTCTCCTTTCATGGTTTTCTAACTCTCTATCAAGGACTGTATTTTTTAACCCACCAAGGAAGACATAACATTGGAAGTACCACCCCATTCCAATCCGATTCAACCTCCTCCTTGTTAGGAGTTTTCTCTGGAGTGACAAACTTTTCCTTGGCCTTTAGTCGATATCCCTACCATGAAGATTAGGGTTTAGGTTTTTTAGATGATGTCAACCTCAAATCAGAAACAATAGAGAATAGACCACCATTTATTTTTTTAAAGCTTTCCAAAAATCTAGACAACTAAAAAAAATCAAAAATTGTAGCCTATGGGTCAAATTCCTAAAAAACCCTAAAATGCCAATAACTTCCATAAAACAATTCAAAATAGGTTGAAATTTGGACGGTAACTTCACTAATAATTTCCAATCTCCAATTAAAAATTGCAAAAACAAATCTTAGTGGTTTGCAAGATATATGCTTATCCTAAAAATTAGGGTGTCGACATGATTTTGGCCCAAATCAAAGCTCTAATATCACTTGTAAGGAAATTACTTAGATATATATAAATATCAACAACAATAGAACACCAACTAACACCACAATATAGAGAAATGATCACAATATGTAACTAGAATGACTAGCCACTTCGAGGGGCAACCTCCAAACCATGCAATAAGACTGAAGTGCTCAATACGATGATCATCTACTAGTTATTAACTCCTATATGTAGCATGCCGTGCTTTCTAAACTACCCAGGCCGACCTACTAAACATTTGGAAGTATAGGTAAATGAGATATGACATATTTAGAGATTATATTAGCCATAAGTCATCCATGCATATCTCAATATATGACCTAGGATTAAAGGTATAACATAATATAACCTATCGGTTAATTATTGCTTCTTATTTTAATTTTCTTTCTTATAATTTTTGAGATGCGGTAGGGCACTTTCCCTATCTTCTTTATATTAGGAAGCCAATCTTAACCTTTCATAAACATTAATATAAGATCAAATCACAAATATTGAGGGCTACATTTTAAACATGAAAGCATAAAAAAGGATATTCAAACATAAACTCAAACATTTGTCTTTTATGAATGTTGAGTCAACAAGGTGTGCATGATTTAGACTTTGCGAGGGGTTTTATAAAGGGTATTGTTGCTCCTATTTTTATTGAGTGGGCAGTCTCATAATATTTGTAAGAAAACAAGAAACTTTAATCTTTTCCTAGAAGCAATAATTTTTTAAGACAAGAGTAGGTAAAAAAGAGGCTCTAGAAGTTTCCCATATCCACTCTTATTTTATAAGAAGATATTTTACCAAATATCAACTTATGAATGAGAAAAGTATATTAAATTTTTGTCACAAATTGAAATATGACCTTTTTTAATATATGTCCTAAAAAATTGCACTGTGCTCTTTAAAAAAACTTACTGAAGGACCATTTTTATTAAAAAAATCTTTGTGAAATTACTCTGCACTACCTGCTAAGAAAATTTAAGACCCGCCCTCCAATTGGAAACATTAAAAGAAAAGTTGTATTTTTTGCTCTTTTTTTTATGAATGGAAGAAACACTTGGAAACATAAAAAGACATACAAACGTGGACTTGTTTTTTTGTATTTTATGGAATAAATCGTGTGCATTGCATCACCACATGACACCGCATTATTTAATTGATTATCATATTGCATTAGGTATTTATTCATTATCATAATTTGCATATACATTTATTTCTCTGTCTACTTTGTGACTTTAATTGTTAATACCAAAAAAATATTATAACACGTTTACTATTTTAGAATTTTTTAATCCTATGTTTTCTTGAAAACTTGTGTATGATAAAATATCCACCCAAAACATTAAATAACCCAAAACAGATCCACCTAACACATGAAATAAGGATTGCCCAAAAATATTATAAAATATATTTAGATTTTGTATCGAAATCATACCGTAATGATTATAATAAACATGGCCAAATAATATAAATGAAATATAAGATTACCAAATCACTTGAAAATATTTATTTATTAATTAAAAATATTTGAATTTTTAAATTTAAAAATCCTCACTTTTCACAACATATAATAGAAATACCATGTGGCCCTCCCTTTTTGTCTGCATATGCTCGAATGGCTATAAAAAATTCGCACGTGGAGGATCATGATTAATCAAATTTAGTTAATATCGGTGGATGGTCCCGACTTCCCCATAGGTTGGACTCTTGGAGTTTTGTTGGTTAAATACCTATTGGAGTTTTTTTTTTTTTTCTAAATAAGAATCCACTCAACAATATAGTCTTTACATTGTAGTCTTAATATTGCTTATTGATGATTTTGTGATTATTGTTATGGTTTTTGTTCTTTGACGTCTGGTTGGCATTGGTGTTTGGTGCTCCACTTTGGTTTGGATTGTACACCATTTCCTGCCTATTATGAGGAAAGAGGACCATCTTAAAATGTTGTCGAATAAGGTAGGTTCCTTTGTGAAACTTGACGATGGCTCTCTCAGGTGCAAATTTGTGAGTGTGTGCAATTGTTGATTTGTCCAAGCCCATCTTCCATTCGCTTCAGTTGAGGTCGTCTCGCAGTTTGTAGACACAATTCATCAACTTTAAAGGTCTTCCCCTTCGGTGCTTTCGCTGATCTGTTTGGTCATCGAGCGACTTCTTACTCTTTTCATGGAGGAACCTCTTCCACTCCCCACCTCTCAACGAGTTTGGAGGAAAAGCACCAACTCTTTGAATTTTGAATTACTTTGGCATAACCATGATTTTGTTCACCAATGGTTATGGCCCTTGCCCTTCTCCTCTGCCCCCATCGAACTTGGTTTGCAAGAAGGTTGCAGTCATACCCATAGTTGATGAGGATCCTCCCCTTCTTGGGGATGCAAGGCCAACTTCCCTATTTGGAACTTCCTCCCCATTGTCTTCTTCAATCTTCTTTAGAGTTGTTCCTCCCTCCTCCAAACCTAGGCAACGATGGAATTGTGCGCGACAATGAAGCACAAAGGATGTCAGTCGAAACAAAGAGATTGTGGTTGGATGTTGAGATGATGGTGAATGATGGTTCTCGAAGAATGTTAGAAGACTTCCTCTCCCTTGGTGGGAGAAAGTTGTGTGCTTCTCAGGGTTAATCCTTGTGTGGTATGGAGTTGGTTGACCTTGATGCTTTTCCCTCTCTTGTCACTCTCTCATTTTTTTCTTGCAACTTTGCTAACCTTTTGCTGACGGCTTTAGGACCTTTTACTGTTAGTGGTTGATGTGTTCTGGTTGTTTCAAGCTGAGAATTGTTATTTGTTTCTCAGTTGGATGTTTTCTCTTGGTGCTTGTTTTTTCAGACTTGGTGTATTTGCTCTATTGGGGATTGGGTCCCCTGTTTGTCCTTCATCTTCGGTTCATAGGTCCAATCAAAAGTGTTTACTCAATAATAAATAAAAAAGTTATGCATAAAAGTGTATTTTTATTGAATTAATATTAATATAGGTATCTTAAATATATTTATTTTTAAAATATCAATAGATATTAATTTCAACATTAAATAAAAACTATTTACCCAACAAATCCAAAAATTCAATACCATGTCTAATTGTGATATAAATCTCAAAACTCTAATTTTTATTTTTATTTTAGATTTTATGTATACCATAATAATTGACAATTCTATTGGTTAGTGATAAATGATATAAATATAGTTGTACTAATCTAATTTTTATTTTTATTTTAGATTTTATGTATACCATAATAATTAAAAATTCTAATTAGTGATCAATGATATAAATATAGTTGTTCTAATATATGAGGTTTGAAAAAAGATTTCTAGAAAAAACAAAAGATTTTACAATTATATGATTTATTTTTTCAAAATGAAAAGGAATTTTTTTTTTTGTTGTAAATGATGATCAAATGGACGTCAAATTTAAGGTTGAAATTACAACGTGACAGTTAATTGGGCATCAAATTTAAAATTGAAATTTCTAAGTGATGGTGAAATGGATATCAACTTTAATAGCCTAATTAATTATTTTTGCATGGAAATTACAACCACTACTACCACTTTATGTTGTCATTGTAGAATGCCTATTGATGTGATAAGAATATACATTGTTACTCTTATAAAAAAAGCAAAATGACTTCACACTCTAAAAAATATATTCACAAGGATCGACGAAGTACCAATCAACTTTAATTAGCTAAAAAAAGTGACTAAAAGTGTAAACACAACTCTTCAATCAAAAAAGAAATAGCAAAATATAAAGCATGCCGACATTCAAACGTCAAGGCGCGAAGACATTAAGAAATTAGAGATGATGGCATAGGAGGAAGGTCATCCGACTTGTCACCCTATATACCCCCTATAAGATAATTCGTCATATCATTTACAGGTTCATGTTCACCATTATTCTTGTCTTTGCTTGTATCCTTTGTATCCTGCCTAGACGATGAAATATCTAAGGCTAGATGAGGGAATCCACCTTGTTAAGGAGTAGTCCACCCACCAGGGTCAATGAATACATGACAAAATCTACCTCTACAAGAGTTATGACTAGGAGATAAATACTGCAAATAGGGTTAGTGTCACAAGACAATCACGGAGAAGGTGCAAAGGCGACATAAAAGGAGGAAAAAATGAAACAAGTGAATACAAGTAGCAAATAGTAGTTGTGAGGCACATGTAGAAAGATAAACTAGTGCTGCACAAGACACATGTTAGTCCTATTACTCTGAAAATATAATATACACAATATAAAAAATTGATCATTATGAGGAAGTGAAGTAACTGTAATGAAACAAAAGCACTTAAGTAGTAAATGAGATGCCTATAGGAGATCACAGTGAACTAGGCCAATACTTGTCATCGTGCATCAATTTATGTATGCCCTGTATCAAGCTCAACATGCCTCGTGAATGCACTATAAAAATTATATAGAAAAAGATGATATCTATTAAACAAACATGACAAACAACATATGTAAAGTAACAAACTAGAAAATCAAGTCATATGTAGGTCTTGGTTTAATGTGTTTGTAAATATTTGAATGTTTTTGTAGCCATATGATTATTTGAATGTTTTAGGAATTATTGTGATTATATATATACAAAGGGGAAGGTGTATGATAAATCCAAAAAATTGTCATCAAGATCTAGGATAATCAGTCATGGATAAACTAAGCAATGTAATCATCAAACATAATGAACATAAAAGTGACCGACCTATCAAAGGAAAAAAATAGTGGTATTTGTAGGCACTTACAACTAGTAAATTATCCTTTGGTAATGACAAGTTTGGCTTTGTTCCAATGCCAAGACAAATCTCTCTCTCTCAGCATCATTACTGAACTTTATCCTTCGCATATCATATTTCCTTTGCAAAACTGTAAAAATCAAGTCCATGGTGGAGTAAGCTCTTGGATGACTTTTGTGGTCTTAGACCCTTCCATCTAAGGACTCTTTTTCCAATTTGAATATCTTATGTGTGTCATTTCATCTTCCTAGGTCAACCTTAATGTTAATATTTAACCTAAGGAAGCCTATACAATCAAGTCAAATGCACTTCATAACTCAGATGAGATTCTCATGATCCCCCATTTCAAATATCAACACTAAAGCTCTCAAGGCTCTCCAAAATATCTCTAAAACATTTGTACATCAATTGGATAAGACACCACATAGGTTTGAAGCACTCAAACAAGGTTCAAGAGTCTAGTTTACTCCATTCCCAATCACTCAAAGGTCATAGAGCCACGTCTTAGCAAAATCAAGTCACTCCAAGAATTGGAAAAGGTCTTCAAGGGACAGTCTAAGCATTTGAATCACACCACATTACACTACTAACACATTGGGCACATTCTCTATTATATGGTTAGTCAACTACCTTTGTGTTAAGACACATGAGAGCACCAATAGGGGGTTAGATTAGATGTGCATGCACACTAGCACCTACACTAGGAGAACAACATGAAGTTTTCTCCTTCTCAATGGGATTTATTGAAGCAATTGAATTGGTTTAGCAAGGGTTGTTCGCCAAGGGTAGTCTATCCTTGCTCATGGACTAATTTCTCCTTTTGGTTATCTAGTTATGTCATGAAGTTTGCTACAAGTATCTATAATTTTTACTTGTTATAGGTATTACAGATGACGTTGAAGTCGCATGAGTCCTAAAAATAGACATCAACACTCATCAACGAAAAAAGTGAATTTATAAAACCCCTTCGTGCATAGGTCAAATACCATATAGGAGAAGTCGAGACCATACAAAATCATTCAAGACTATACATTAGTTGTAGGATCCTCCACATAAGTAGTTTCTAGTTATTGAATTATAGATGGACAATTTCTAGATCCTGAAGATATATTTCTCCCACTCTACACACCCAAATTAGCCTTGTATCGCTATGCATAGCTAATTTCCTATCCATTTGTGTGTTTAAACAATAGTCGTATCATGTTAGCATAGATGTAAGTATTAATGATTTATTATGAATGTACATGGTTAAATCTTATTAATTAGTGTAAATTACTCAACATGTAACAAACCCTTACATGTTATATATTAATATACACTTCATATTTTTAGGGTGTAAACATTTGGTAAACTTAACTGTTGCTCTTGCACAATCTTATCTTACAGTAGGGGTTCATATTTCTTCAATCTTCTAGGGTTTGTGTTCATATGTTATTTTGATTCCCATCTATTGCATGACCTAAAACTAATTTTCAAATTTTTCCTTAAGGTCTCAATATTAGTCCTCCTCTTTAG
This sequence comes from Taxus chinensis, assembly GCA_019776745.2. Classification (NCBI taxonomy): domain Eukaryota; kingdom Viridiplantae; phylum Streptophyta; class Pinopsida; order Cupressales; family Taxaceae; genus Taxus; species Taxus chinensis. The sequence continues at coordinate 155,823,859 of CM034155.1, read as the reverse complement.
GTCCCTTTCTAGGGTTTCCTAATCACAAAATCGCCTTTCATCACACATTTCTAAATTAACAAACCTAATTTCAAATCTCTTCAAGGTTTTGCTTTATTTTTATAAATTAAACGAAAACCTGCATTTGTTTTGTATTTTTAGCACAATTTTAGAATTCCAAAATTACTAATTTTATCGATAAGGGCATAATAAGAACATATACATTTTTTTACAAATTCCTTTTTTGTTCCTCATATTCAGATCATAAAATACCTTTCTTGGTTTCATAAAATTCAACTTTTATTATTAGAAACAACCGTTTCATTAATTTGATGACTGTCGTGTTTTTCTAAAATCACTTTTGGTGTAACACCCACAAAAATTGGCACACAAATACAACAATAACAATACCAGAATTTTTTTTATCTTTCATTACTTGATACACGACACTGCATGGGATCACTTAGGATAATTGAGAACACATGAGACATTTTCACAAACATGAACCCACATATATACAAGATGAGGAAAGGATAAGCACCAAAAATAGAGACGACACACCTTGCCAAACCTACTAAAGAGGCTTACAATGGGGAGATGTCATAATTGTAACTACCTCTTATCTCTCCAAGAAAGAATCATGGCTAGCCTTTGGTTCCTCCAAAGCATACACACTATAGACACAAAGTATATGCACTTGGGTACATTTCTAGGTCCTAAAAGCATGCTAGTATATACATGATTCCTAAGCAAGAAAACTAGTAATTGACAACTCCCTTTGGCCTTTTGCTTTGTCTTCTACACTTTTACAGGATTTATACATCTTACACTCTTGCCGACATTTGACTATTTTATTTTTCTATGGCCTTGGACACTGGCGCCTAGTTGGAACACTAACATCAGGCGCTCTTATCCTCTTGGGCATTATTGTCCCTTTTCACCTTTTTCTTATCCTTTTGGACCCCTTTCACTTTTTGATTAATTTTTACTACTTTGGATCGGCCTTCCAGTTGTAAATTACAAAATTTAAATAAGGGAATCATATAAATACACATTTATGCTTTCAAAATAAGGTACCAAGCACTAGCATTATCTACTATCACCTAAGCTTGCATCAAAAGGCACAAAAGCACTTCAAAGAATCCATGTAGTACACTCATTCAAGGGACAAGGGTTACATCATTTTTGCATACACAACATAGGAGGGGAAGTTTATTCTATTCCACTATACACATTTGCATCTGGAGTATTATAGATCTAGCCAACTATCTTAATGTAACTTGTACAAGGGAATCCTAAGGCATCATTACAAACACTCTTGCACAAACTACATGGAGTCTGAAATGTAGTGCAACACTTGGTACTAAGTTCACTCTTTAGGTGACCGTCGAGGTCAGTCCAACTCCACATTCTGCATATTTTTTATTAGATTTGATGTCATTTGTGGACATATGTAGGTTAACAACTTGTTTTGCAGGTCACAAGGACATTTGGCGATCAAGGAGTGAAACCAGAGCAACAAACACATACTAGCAGTGACATTCCTCCTGCATAGAAAATACCAGATCTGGATCATTCACATAGACACTACCACCCAGAATGGACACTAACACCCATGCGCTCCTATCTGACACATTCCCAAGTCTCAAAACATCCAGCGAGCATTGAAGACACCCTGCTTAGTTTGTTTTAGTTGTTCACCTTCCCATATCACTTCCAAATTGCTCGAGAATTAGATAAGTCTCTCTATCTCCCTCTCTTGCTTAGGGTTTCACATTTGTACATATTTGTTTGTTTGCATCTTTACTGTACATCAGCATTTTTATATCATACACTATAATAGTTACTCTGCAATTATATTAAATTCAATTTCTATTAAATCATTTGGTGAACCCCACTCCTGATCAAACACTTGGTTCCTTATTTTTCCTACTCTATCTGATTTTCTTTCATGGCTCCTAAAAACCCTCTAGTCTCCTTGCATCATTTGCTTCAAATGTACCCACCCTGCAAATATGTTCTCCAAAAATCCTTATACACTATGTATCTCCCTCGCAATACGCCACTTGCACTAGTAATTTCCATTTTCAATCATCTCTCTAATGACCCTATTGATACCACAACCAATCAATCCATTTGTAAGTCAATTCAAGCTTTACATTGTCTATTTCAAGATAAAATTCAAGCAATGAAAACCATGATTACATCTCTCACCGCTAAAATCCAAGATCTCAAGGCAGTTTCTCAATCCCATGCTAGTTCTTCTTCTACACCTACTCATATAAGTGAACCCAATCCTATCATCCTAATCTTATGCCTACTACATATGCTCATATAAGTGAACCCAATTCTTATCGCTACCAACACCTCTAAAGTTTGATCTAAATAACAAGCAACATGATATTCTTCCTGAGCTCCTCAATCACCAGTTGACCAACTTGCTAACAACTCATTGCTACCCTCTTTATCGGCTTGCCAAATACATAGGTCTCCTATTTTACAACTATCACATAATTAATGGACATCATGAAAATGATTTCTATTATTTAAAATGACGAATTAGGCACCTTGAGCATCATAGTTTTATTTTATTTATCGCACAACATTTTGTTACATGCTCATATCTTATAGCTAAATCCCATTGGGTTGCCAAATCTAATCCCTCCATTTCTAGTGAGCATCATTGCATCATTAATAATGTTCATTCTCTGGTCAGTCTAGAGCCACCTACCAACCCAATGTCATACCACCTCTCAAATTTTTTTACCTCATCACCTCCTCCTAGCAAGTCTTATACAACGTTACCAATTCCAACTAAACCACCTATCAACATTTGTACCCCATCACCTCCTCTTATCAACTCTTCTAAAACATTCCTAATTTCAAATCACCAATTACCAAACACCAACCACGTAAGACCAATCAATTCACCCTGTAATAGTTGACCTCTTTAACACTAGTCCTACTCTTACTCCTACCTAATATTGTGATGACCATATGATTTATTGTGACACATGACATTTCCTTCTTACCTCATCACATAGATATCCATTACTTGCATACTTGGGGGACATCGAACTCTCCCCCCTCATAGTCACATGTTCTAATAAATAATTACCTATCCATACTATTCACATAAACATATATACATTACTCTTGTTTTGAAATTCACACCAATCTTTCTAGCAACACTTGCTCTTATATACACTATGTGCACACCTTGCTACATCTATCGATGCTCCTATGCTACCATGTACATGCTTTGTTATTCATGCTTACTTATGGATCCTTTTATTCATGGTACACATATCATTCTCTATATATGGTATACATCCTTACACGCACTATACATACTTTGGCTACTTTTTTCACAATGATTGCATCTATTTTCCAATAGTTTTTGATCAATTACCTATAGTGTATACTATCACACTTCACACTCTGTGCTCCATGTTTATTTTTTCTACGCATTCTTACACCCTTTGGTACACACATTGTACCGTCATTACCCGATGACACACTCTAGTTCCATGGTTCATACTCAACTGTTGATGGTCCAAATCTTAAATGAACCATTCATTATCTACGCTTCACATTCAATGCTTGATGATATATCTTTCTAGCATCTACTCTCACATAATACACTCATTTCCCAATGACACACTCTTGTTCTATGGTTCATTCTCGATTGTTGAGGGAGAATTTATAAATGAACCTTATCTCATACACATTTTACTAGGGAAATGTTGCTCCTACCATCTACAAATATTTCATATCACACCATCACACTCACACAGCAACTGCATACCTTGGTTGTATTTACTTTTGTTTACTTGTACTACTTACATGTTGCACTTCGCTTACTATGCTAGCCGGATTCTTAGTATGTCATTATTCTTTTCATACACACATGCACATTCACTTGGTGTCTTGAGGTGAATGCACTACTTATCACAGATTCATACACTATGCATGATGCTCAAGACAACTCTTTACCAGTCCCACTGAGGCTCCTGTGGGCATCTACCTTTGTTCTCTTATACTTCATACATTATAGGTTCTATTTTCACATTATTTACTACTTTCGATTACAATCACTATACTTTTCGCTGATTTATACATGCTTTGACATACTATTTATCTTTCTAACTTTTGCTAGAGCTGTAAGGTGCTTTTTATCATGTAGTGTCATTACTACTTGCAAAGGATCAGGATTACAACCATGGTAATCTGGGTATACCAGTTGAGGATTATTATGTCCTCATCAAATTGCACTATGCCACTATGTCTTACATGAGCATTATATGCTTCTAGAATTTCTTTTTTCTTTACTTATCATGTGACAATTCCATGAGTGGATGGGACCATGTGGAAAATTCATTTTTCACGGTTCAGATTTTCTTCCTAGATATGTTTGTTAGACCCTCTGAAAAATTTCATACTAGATTAATTTTACTACTAATACTGCTTACCCTAGATTACTTTATTTCCATGTGCAATTGGTTTCTACCAGTGCACCATGTCTTACCTTCTATATGAATCCACTTGTAGATTATTTCATATCTAGAAAAAATTTGAGTCTCTTTTGAACAAAAATGTATCAACTTCACAGTCAATCCCCTTGAACATTAAATTGAATTTAGTGTTTGATGTGGCAGTTTATTGGGTGAAGCTTATAATTTCCATCTGACATGAACTCATAGCTTCATGATTATAGATACAATACAGTTTATAATTGGCCAAACAATTTCATTGTTGCATTATAGATCTAGATAGAAATAATTCTATGTAGCCCATAATACTTCTCAGACAAAAACGCCTGTACCTGGCTAGTAGCGGTCATGACGCTTTGCTCCTAGGGGATAAAAATTTATTCTTTTCACTCCAGGGACATAGTTTACAACAAGTTTTTAGATCATTTCTCTAGTAGTAGGAACTTGCCTCCAGTTACAAAATTTAGTCTTTTAGTTACAATTAGAACAACTAGGACTAATAAGGACTAACAAGAACAATTGGAACAAATCGTCTATCACTATCATAATTACAATGGTGCTCATCCTCACCAAATGTATCATCTGAATCATTTCTTGTGATGTTTTGGAATAGTATCATCTCTCCCTGTGTAAAATCTTCTCTTGAAATCACATACTTCTTCAAAAAACTCGCACTTTCCGCGAGATGGGATAAAGTACTCACACTTGGCATGAGATCGCCCAAAAAACTTGATCTTCTAGGCGTGAGATCTCACAAGAACCTCCCCATCAATTTTGTATCGCAGACACACTCTTCCATAAAATGGATACAATTATCTGATCTGTGAAACTCTGAATACAGTCAGGTACACCATGTTCCTCTTACATACTTTCAGTCTATTTTTACTTACTGGATAAACATAGTCCCTCTGAAAATTTAAAACATTTACGGAGGTTAAATCCACTTTTTCTCTCTTCTTTTGCAATTCTATCCTCAATACACAACAAGGAGTAACTCACATCAACAAACACAACATGCTACTATGCATACGTTTCACCCCTAGGGTCCACTTCCCTTTCCTAGTATTCATGCTTTACATTGCGATCACTCCATGCTTTAGTTATCCACTTAGCACGCTATTGGATACACTTTTTTTTATAGGTTCATAAGGTACACATCTTCTATATATTTTATGCTATGAAGTATTCACTCAAGCATAAAGTGAAGGAAAATGTAGACACAAAATCTATGCACTTGGGTACATTTCTAGGTCCTAAAAGCATGCTAGCATTTACATGATTCCTAAGCAAGAAAAATAGTAATTTACAACTCCCTTTGGCATTTTGCTTTGTCTTGTGCACTTTTATTAGCTTTATACATCTTGCACTCTTGACGGTATTTGATTGTTTTATTTTTCTATGACCTCAGATACTAGCGCCCAGTTGGGACACCAACGTCGGGAGCTCATATCCCTCTTCACCTTTTACTTATCCTTTTGGACCTCTTTCACTTATTGATTACTTATTACTACTTTGGGTTGGCCTTCCATTTGTAAATTACAAAATTCAAACAAAAGAATCATATAAATACACAGTTATGCTTTCAAAATAAGGGACCAAGCATTAACATTATTTATTATCACATAATCTTACATCCAAAGGCACAAAATCACTTTAAAGCATCCATCTAACACACTCATTCAAGGGACAAGGGTTGTATCATTTCTGCATACACAACATAGGAGGGGACGTTTGTTATATTCCATTACACACATTTACATCTAGAGAATTCTATATCTAGCCAACTATATTAGTGTAACTCGCACAAGGGCATCATAGGGCATCATTACACACACTCTCACACAGAATTACATGGAATCTGAAATGTAGTGAAACTATCGATACTAAGCTCACTCTTTGGGTGACCGTTGGGGTCAGTTGGACTCCACATTCTGCATATTTTTTATTAGATTTGATGTGATTTTTGGACATGTACAGGTAGATAATTTTTTTTATAGGTTATAGGTACATTCGACGATCAATGAGTGAAACCAGAGTGATAAACATAAAATAACAGCGAAGCTCATCCTACATAGAAAAGACCAGATTTGGATCATTCATATAGACACTAACAACCAGGTGTTCCTATCCTCTCATGGACACTCCTATCTAGAACATTCCTGAGTCTCAAAACCTCAAATGATCAGAAATTTCACTTGACACAGGTTAAGGCACTGGTAATCATCAAAATTTCAATTCAATGTGGAGTTGCCATTAAGGATTTTCACCTTAGTTGTGTAGATGCACTATAAGTAACTTGCTAAGTGTCTATCAATGCTTAATTTCTGCAAAGCTTAACAGATATGACCTTCCTTTACCCAAATTTATCACTATTGATGCAAATTTAGTGCAATAACCACTAGAAATTGGAAATACTGCACAATGAACATGTAATCTTGCACAAATCTTACAAATCTCAACAAAGGATGACTTTTAAACAATGTATCTATACTTAAATCATGCAAGAAACATTACCAGGGTCAGTATGTGTAGCAATTGTAAAAATACTCCCCGGCAATAGTGCCAATTCGGTGTTGTTGTTGCACAAATAGGTCCCAGAGTTCAAATAATCCTCGAAAATGACACCAATTTGGTGTTTTTGCTGCTCAAATAGGTCCTGGAGTTTAAATAATTCCCCGAAAAATGGCGCCACTTCGGTGTCAGTATCCAAATTGATTCTCCTATGGGGGCCGAGCAACATCACAAAATGAGCAGGATGCTTAGGGAGAGATGAACCATGATATGAGCCATTTTGTAGCCGGGGATGATATTTGTCTGACTCTTTGTCACTCGGGCATTGGAGAAGTTGATAGCACCTCACTGAGGGTTTGATCTACCCCCACTACTTTAGGTTTTGCCTTCAACCGGGGTGAGAGGACCCGTTCTAGAACCCGTGTTGGTGAAGGACATCAAGGGATCCTTCTCTCCATAATTTTCATGAGAACCTTGAGGAAATATGATCAATAAAACACAATCTAACTCTCACGAGTTGTCACACTAGAGAGTGGAGATGTTTCCTGGGAAAAGGTTTGGATTAATAAAGACATTAAATGAATCCTGATTGTCTGTGCATATTTTGGCACTGGAATTTGTTCATTTAGGGATACACAGTACAAACAAGGGTAGTTAGTGTAGGATTCTTCGTTTGAGAAATTTATTGGTGGGAAGTTAAGAAAGATAGAACGGATTATACCAGATCTTTGAGAGCCTTTACAAATATTGGGAAACTAACAGACAGAATGCTTCAGAATAGCCAAGATATTCCTTCAACTAGAAGGTGTGCATCAATGGAGGCCCAGAGACGCATGGTTTCACACACTCTTCGAAAATTCAACACAAAGGATCGTGCCAAAAACTCAATTAAATACTAGAAATCCCTGGTTCGTCATGCCTAAGATACACTCATAGGCTTACAAACAATATTTATCAACATAGTGAGAGTAAAGTGATTTTAAATATTTTATTTCATTACCAGATGAAGGCTCTTCTCATAATGAAATTGCAAATGCCACAATACTAACACACGGATGAGATCTTGTGTGACTCAGAGAGATTTTAACATAAGATTGCAATAGGAACAAGAAAAACTATTTGAAAACATTCTGAAAGAAAAGCAGAAACAATAATGCACATGATCAACACATAGTCATTCAAGGTTCATCAAATTCATCAGCAGGGGAAATTTTCTTAAACAGTCTCAGAGCTTGTCAATGGTAGTACAGTTACAACCACCTTGCAACCACCGTGACACGATTGAATCCAAAAACATAGGAAAATGAACTGGTCCCTCAGACGGCCTCTCAGGAAAATGGATTCTCTCAAACTTTCTCAGAAACATTAACCTCTGACCTTATACAAGAGTATTCTCATTGCATTAATACAATTCACTCACTCACTCATCCCAAATTCCCCCCCCCCCCCCCCCTAAAAAAAAATATTCAAGGAATCCTTTTCTTGTTACAAGTTTGTCCCAGAAAGTGATGTTTAACAAATTTACACCCAAAGCTACTAGGTGGATAAATCATGAACTGATCAAGTTTCTCAGACCCTCAACTATGACTGGGATGCCATATCATAATTCTTTGATAGTCCTTATAAATCAGTCTTTTACTCTGTTGTGCGCTGTGAGTCCACGTGTTTCCTTGGCACAACTGCAAATGTGAAGTCCAGAGGCAAGTTCCCAAGTGAGTGCAGGCCTTCCCATACTTTGAATTTTCAGCAAGTGATGTAACTCTCTAGGATGTCAGGGATGAGATTCTTATGACTCTTTGTCACTAGGGCATTGGAGAAGTTGATAACGCCTCAATGAGGGTTTGATCTACCCCCACTACTTTAGGTTGTGCCTTCAACTAGGGTGAGAGGACCCATTTTGTAACCCATGTTGGTGAAGGACATCAAGGGATCCTTCTCTCCATAATTTTCATGAGAACCTTGAGGAAATATGATGAATACAATACAATCTAACTCTCACAAGTTGTCACACTATAGAGTGGGGATGTTTCCTAGGCAAAGGTTTGGGTTACTAAAGACATTAAATGAATCCTGATTGTCCTTGCATACTTTGGCACTGGAATTTGTTCATTTGTGGATACACAGTACAAACAGGGGTAGTTCATGTAGGATTCGTCATTTGAGAAATTTATTGGTGGGAAGTTAAGCAAGATAGAACGGATTATACCAGATCTTTGAGAGCCTTTACAAATATTGGGAAACTCACAGACATAATGCTTCAGAACAACCAAGATATTCCTTCAACTAGAAGGTGTGCATCAATGGAGGCCCGGAGATGCAAAGTTTCACACACTCTTCGATAATTCAAAACAAAGGCTCGTGCTAAAGACTCAATTAAATGCTAGAAAGCCTTGGTTCGTGACACCTAAGATACACTCATAGGCTTACAAACAATCTTTATCAACATAGTGAGAGTACAATGATTTTAAATTGTTTATTTCATTACCAGATGAAGGCTCTTCTCATAATGAAATTGTAAATGCCACAATACTAACACACAAACGAGATCTTGTGTGACTCAGAGAGATTTTAACATAAGATTGCAATAGGAACAAGAAAAACTATTTTAAAACATTTTGAAAGAAAAGTAGACACAATAATGCACATGATCAACACAGAGTCATTCAAGGTTCATCAAATTCATCAGTAGGGGAAAGTTTCTTAAACAGTCTCAGAGCTTGTCAATGGTTGTACACTTGCAACCACCTTGACGCAATTGAATCCAAAAACACAGGAAAATGATCTGGTCTCTCAGACGGCCTCTCGGGAAAATGGTTTCTCTCAAACTTTCTCAGAAAAATTAACCTCCACCTTATACAAGAGTATTCTCATTACATTTATACAATTCACTCGCTCACTCATCTCAAATTTTACCCCCAAAAAGAAGAATATTTGAGGAATCCTTTGCTTGTTACAAGTTTGTCCTAGAAAGTGATGTTTGACAAATTTACACCCAAAGCTGCTAGGTGGATAAATCATTAACTGATCACGTTTCTCAGACCCTTAGCTATGATTGGGAAGACATATCATAATTCTTTGATAGTCCTTCTAAATCATTCTTTTACTCTGTCGTGTAGGAAATCCCTTTTTAAATCATTTTCAGGAGGCTCCATATGATTTGATATGACAAGAAATCCTTTTTACCTCTGAGAATACACCTTGAGAAATAATTTCCCTCGCATGGATACCTACATTCTTTGCTGTGATTCCAAGTCGGCCAAGTGCAAAGAGGATCTAGCGGAATCCTCCACGTTTTTCCTTGGCGCAACTGCAAAGGTGAAGTCGAGAGGCAAGTTCTAAAATAAGCGCGGGCCTTCCACATGTTCAGAACCCTAGAGAGTTGCATCGGTTGTTTAAAAGTCAGAGCATGGGAAGGCCCAACGGAAGCTTCCACGTGTCTGTTCGATGCAACTTCAAAGATGATGTTTAGAGGTGAGACCTCAAACGAGTGTAGGCTCTCCACATGTCCTGGGCCCAAGAAAGTTGCCTTGGCCTTTGAAAGAGTCTCAATATATAGAGGAGCCAGTGGAAGCCTCCACATGTCTCTTTAGTGCACTTTTGATATGGTGCCCAAAAGCGGAGACCCTAAACAAGCATGGGCTCACCACGTGTCTCAGCCCAACAAAGTTGTTGAAAGAGTTTAAGGACTAGTGGAAGGTGTCACGTGCCTAGGATCTGAGAAAGTTTCCTCAGCCGTTGAAAAGTCTAAGTATGGGTAGGGTGAGCAGAATCTTCCACGTGTCCCTTCGGCGCTCTTTCAAAAGTTAAGTTCGGGGGCAGGTCCCCAAACATGTGTGGGCCCTCCACGTGTCCCAGGATTAAGAAAGTTGCTTGAGAAGTATAAGTATAGAGAGGATCCAGTGGAAACCTCCACGTGTCTCCTGAAAGAGGGTTTAAAACTCGCAAGCGAGGAGCATGAGGGGAAACGTGCACATCAACGGATGTGCGAATGGTAGCGTGAAGAGATCTCGAGAGGAGCAAGCATCAACTAAATGTGCATGCAAAGATTTAAAACACGAGCAGAACCTGGTTAAGAAATAAAACTCTCCTCTATCTCATAGATCAAATGGGGTGTACATATAGGAGGTGCTGAGTAACCCCCAGTGCTGCAATCATGACAACTCGAGTAGAGAGGGGGAGTTACATTCCCAGAATAGAAGTGTAACTCCCAATGACACATATGATGCACTGATGCGCTGACACACTGACGCTTAAGGGAATCTCATAATGACCCCTAAATGACACATGTACCTACGATCTCACCTAAGTGAGATGACTCCCCTAATGATGTGGAAAATAATACACACCAACAACCCCCTTCATCGTAACTTAGGATGAGGCAGTAAGTCAGAAACGAGAAATGGGTCCCGACACAAAGCCTAATGAGGTACCCATGTACAAGAAAAAGATCCCAAGCAGTGAAGGAAAACCCAGTGGGAAAAACATCCACCACAAGAGAAAAACACACTCTCTAATCTAAGAAAGATGCCAAAAATGGGTCCCGGCCATAGACGAGCCTGAAAAGGTACCCATGTACAAAGAGGCAATCTCTCGAAAAGAAGAAGAAGAGAGAAGAAGAGGGAGACGAGAGGAATGCAGAAGATGCCATAGATGGATCTAAACTCTGCAGCTCTAAGAAGTCTCCTAGAAGAATGTCGATGATGAGATCCTCTTCCTTTGGACTAAAAAAGAGCCACCCACACCTATTGTCCACTCAAAATTCCCCTGCTTTTAAGAAGTTGAAAATTAAAATTTTGAGGTTAAGTGTCTTTTCTGTTGTCCTGATATTGTGAAAGTCAAGAAATTGGGAAAATTTGCGTTTTTTGGGTCATTTTGTGTGTTTTTCGGGCCTGTTGAACATTTTTTTCCCATGTGTCCCAGGTTCATTTAGGCTCTCTGTTCCCCAATCGGCCGGTTTACCCAAAGTCTATTCTTTTAGGGCCCGTTGGAACTTTTTGTCCCAAATGTCCCAAGTTTTCCCGGACCCGTTGTTCCCTTTTCGTCCGAATCGGCCGAATCGTGTATTCCGCATACTTTCGTCCCGTATGTCCCAAAAGCATTTGTGCGTCTTTTCCCCGCATCGCCCGAATCGGCCGAATCACGTATTCCGCGTACTTTCGTCCCGCATGTCCCAAAAGCATTTGTGTGTCTTTTCCCCGCATCGCCCGAATCGGCCGAACTGCGTACTTCGCGCTTTCGCGTCCCTCGTGTCCCAAATGAACCAAGTGCCATTCGTGCTAATTTTTCCCGCTCTACCTGAATATCTTGCTTTTCAATTTGGTAGATGTGTATTTAATGCACATTTATTTCCTTTCTCTCTCCTAAATGGCTATATAATAAAGTACCCCTATGCGTTTTTGCACACTGCTTTCATGCTATCTATTGCTCAAACCCTTACAACCAAAATTTCTACGCGCGTATCCATTTCCCTTGCAATTCCATCCCAAATCTAGCTTGCAGCTTTGCTCTCCGAGTTACTATCAACATGAAGATCAAATTCCAGGGGTAGGAACAAGTTTCACCACTCGAGTCTGCCGTTCTCGATATCGAGGACAGTGAAGTTCGCCACCTTGATTTTGGGGATTTTTGGGCAAGGATGATAGATGCAAACCCTTTAGCTATGGCATAGATGATTCATGATAGTGGCTTGGCGTTCGCCCGTGGCTTCCCAATTTCAGTACAATGTGTAGACACTATACTCGCTTGTGGAGCTCATTTCAGTCCCGACTCAAGTGAACTAACGAACGTACATGGAGAACTCATTGCCAAGTTAGATGCCACCACCAACACATCAGTTCCATGTGGCAGAGACATAGCAGAGGCGTTGAAGAAATTCAGACAACGAATCCTTAAATCAGTGGGTCCCTCCCAATCTTGAACGCTTGTCTTCTTCTCCTGATTCTTCTCCTCCTTCTCTTCTTCATCATGAATTTATTGTATTTAGTTGGGGTATTGTGATTTGCAGCCCTTTAACTAATCATTAGTTAAAAGAAGTAGTTACCGGGAGTAACTAATTTGTAAACTATATAATGGCCTCTCCTCGCCATTTTGAAAAAAAAGAACTTGGCTTATTTATGAAAGTGTAAATAAATCTTAAAGAAATCAATACAGAAGGATTTTTCATTCTTTGTCTATCTGGTTTCCTTTATTCCTAAGCTATTCATTTAATCTTGTTAGATCATTTGTCTGTATTATGCTGAGAAGCTTTGTATTCTTACAGATGTTATTTATAGAACTTTGTGTCTTTTCAAATTTCATCTTATTAATGTGATACAAATGATCTTATTCCAATTCACTGTACCCTCGCATGCATAAGGAATTACTCTGTCATCTATAATTCTGAATGGTGCCTTTCTACTCATTCTCACATTTTCATTCCTCAGTCCTTTTGTGATTGATGATCCTTTTAGAAAACACTTTCATAATATCCAAGTTCTGTAGTAAAACCATGCTTTGTATATGTGTAAATAGGTTCGTTTCTGAATAAGGGAACCTCTCCCATTAAAGAGGAGGGACTTCTTGTCCCTTGACTATTGCTCTTCTTGAAGTCCTATTTGACGACCAACAACACCGAACAGTGTGCCTGCCCTTAGGAAGGACAGAAATGACGTGCTGGAAGTCTACCCACTCCACAAAGGAAACTGAAGGCAGCAACACGAAGAACTCTGATTCTGGTGCACGGAAGTGTGAAATAGGTCTAGCAAGTCAGTGCCAAGGAATTGAAGGTAATGCCACGTGCGTAAAATTGTCAGAGTAAAAAATAGGCTCACCCACAGAAAGGATGTCCAAGTGACGTGAAGGGAACAAAACATCCTCAACAAGAAAAAAGGGATCCATAGTTGAGGGTGGATCAATGAAGGTCTCTGGAAATGCGGAAGTGACATGATTCCTGGAAGGGGCACTCCCAACAACAAAGATGATGAACTCCTCTAAAACACCTATAGATGGATGAGGGACCTGTAGTGCATCACAAGTAGACTTTGCGAAAAGATGACTAAGGTTAGACAGATACTTGTCCCAATGAGGGGGCTCAACAAATAGAAGAGCGATGTCAGATAGATATGAGTCGTCCAATGAAGGTAGAGGATTGAAAAGGGCCTCACACATTGGAAGTGGAAAGGAGGCTGGTGTGATGACTGCATGACACTGTATAGGAGACTGCTCGATATCTGATGAGATATGAGAGAAAGAGGAGAAGAGTCCTCTGTAGTCCTCTCGACATCAGAACTGGGTGCACAATCCTCGTCATCAAAAGTATAATCAAGTGAGTTTATGTCAGCAGAACTGCCATCACACAAAGAAATGGAGGATACAACTGAATCAACAGCAGCAACAACGGCTGCAGTATATGAAGGGTCTCCATAGAGGGACTAAAGAATGCTCCAGACACGGTGAGGTGGAACTGAGTCTGCCACGTGAAACTAGAGAGAATGAGAGACATGCATCATCATGTGACCAAAGATGTGGCCACAAGTGTTGAGAAAGTCCTCTAGATGATGATGATTAGTGGGTGCAGGAACTGGCCCAAGCAAGAAGGGTAAAAGACCCTTGTGGGTGAAGTAACATTCCATGGAAGCACGCCAAGCTGAATAGTTCCCTCTCCCGGTGAGAAGTGGCGGAGGCTGTAAAGTGATCCTACGATGCTCAAGTCTGAAAAGAGCACTCTCCATGATGAAAAATGCAAGATGCACAAATGCAAGACGTTGGACTCGGCTGATAATGCATCTACGTGTGAAAGCCCAAGAGTACAGTCAACCCCCCAGAATGCAGCACTTTATAAATTAGTGCATTTACAAAACTGATAATGTCATCACGTAATGTGTGAGAAATCATGTAACTTTTACTAAAGAAGCGCTAAAAAATGAGCTACGAGTCAAAATTTATGGCATTAAAACGATTCCTGCAATTGATGGAAAATGCCACTAAACGCTGCAAATGCATTAAAAAAGTTCTCAAAACGAGTGCAAAGGGTATCTTGTGACTGCTAATTGGAAACGACATCAAATTTTAGGCAAGGTTTGTTTTTCTTGCGAGGGGAGATTAGCCTCCTGCCAACCTCGGACCTCGTCCTCCGTCTTCGAAAAGCATAGGAAGGTCATATAAACAAGCAAATAAAGCCTAGAAAATAATACAATGCCAATGTGAAATGAATGTTTTTTTTTAACACCTTAAAAAATTAAAAAGAAGGTGATTTGATTTATCCTCCAAACAAGACCAAAAAGGTAAGTGAGCCCACATTAGAAGAGTTGGCTATTGACCGAGCTATGGAAGCCCACGTGGAGAGAGAAACCGTTGGTGGAGGGAGCAGACCAAAAGTGCTGGGCTTGTAACCGTCAAGCTATGCGTGGAGAGGTTGCTGGAGGTCACTGGAGGTGATAACCATTGAGCCATGTGGTTGGGTAGAATGTAACGGATGCGCAGAGTGCTGGAGATCCACGTGTGGGAGGTGCATAAACCGCTGGAGTGGAGTAACCGTTGGACAGGAGTTATGCAGGCCGAGTGGGTAGTTGACAAGGAAATGATCGAGAAAACCACCAACAAGGCTAAGCAATGAAGAGAAAACGTAGGGCCAACACTGAGAATGGGAATCCAGTCAAACGGAGCTGAGTGGGAGTCTCACACCAAGTTGGGGACGTGGAATCCTTCGCAGGTGAGTTGTCCAGTAGTTAACATGCACAACAAATAGTGAAGCATGAGTAGCAGCGAACTGGTGTGGCATTAAACGTGGAATCCAATTGCAAAGATGTGATGGAGGTTAAAACAAGGCATATCCAATGCAGAATGTTGAACGCAGGCATAAGACAAAAACGCCTGAGCCAATGCGACGACCAATGCAAGAGACTCTAGTTGATCCAAAACAAGATGCATGAGTCTGAAAAATCAATGCATGAATGTGAGTGGACTGCTGAGTTTAACAAGGCACAGGTAAAAACGTGACCCAAGTGTTGCTGCAATTTACTGAAACTTAACACACGTAAGCCAAGCCAAGGCATGGAAAATCCAGAAAACCATGAACACCCCAAAAAAACTCGAAAAATGAGCTGCTAAACAACCCGAAAACCGAACGGAGGTATGAAGCCCGAATCAGTGCAAGTAGAGAACAGTTGGAATATCCATTATGAAAAACGCAATGAAATCTGTATAACACGCCAGAAGTCAGAAAACATGCAAAACGCTGAGGAGTGCATGGATCCACAAGATCCGCTCTAATACCATGAAAGAGGGTTTAAAACCCGCAAGTGAGGATCACGAGGGACGATGTGCACATCAACCGACGTGTGAACGACAACGTGAAGAGATCTCGGGAGGAGCGAGCATCAACCGAATGTGCATGTAAAGATTTGAAAAATGGGAAGAACCTGGTTAAGTCATAAAACTCTCCTCTATCTCATAGATCAAATGGGGTGTACATATAGGAGGTGCTGAGTAACCCCAATGCTGTAATCATGACAACTCGAGTAGAGAGGGGGAGTTACATTCCCAGAATAGAAGTGTAACTCCCAATGACGCATATGACGCACTGACGCACTGACATGTAAGGGAATCTCATAATGACCCCTAAATGACACATGGACCTATGATCTCACCTAATGATGTGGAAAATAATACACACCAACATCTCCTTTGCGTAACTGTAAAGGTAAGACCCAGAGGTGGATCCTCAAATGAGCACAGGCCCTCCACGTGTCCATGGTTTGACAAAGCTACAGCAACCATTGAAAATTTTGAGCGTGGGTAGAGCCAGCAAAATCTTCCACATGTCTCTCCGATGCTCTTTTGATATGTAGCTCAAAAGAAGGATTCCCAAACAAGCGCGGGCCTTCCACATGTCCAGGGTCCAACAAAGTTGCACTGGTTGCTTGAAAAAAAATCTAAGTATGGGAAGATCCATCGGAAACCTCCACATGTCTCCTTGGAGAAACTCCAAAGGTCAAACCGAGAGGCAAATCCTCAAATGAGCGCAGGCCTTCCACATGGAAAATATTTGGGTTGAAACGGGCCTAAGAGTTTCAAAATGTCCCGGCAACCTGCCTCTCCACTTTTAACTTTTGATGTGGGCCTCAACGGAGTTGCGGATCATTTCATTACTTTGCTCCTTCACACAAAAGGCAAAAATTTGCAAAATGCTTCAGTGACCTGCCTCCTTGCTTTTAACATTAAAAATGGCCACGTGTCCATCTTCAGGGTCAAAGTAAGAATTTTTCCTTGATGCTTCATATTTTTTGAATATCCAATCAAAAACTATCAGGGCCATAGGACCAATTTGGCATTTTTTACAAATGTGACAAAAGTGACAAGTTTCACCAAAAATATCCACTGGGCCATGCCTAATCAGAAAATACCACATATCCACGAATGTTGGGACAAAATTTGACAGGGAAAACATGACTGTGGAAAAATAGAAGGGGAAACCCCGAATTCACGCTTAAATTACAAATTCTTTCTCATGGAGATGAAGACTGTAAGTAAAACCCAGACTCAATGTGACCCATGACCCAAGGAAAATACTGACAATGGCAACCAAATGAAGGAGAAAGCCTTCACGAATCTATACAGGGAGAAAGAGAATACTTCAAACCATGCAGACTGAGAAATTTTGAACAAACATGGTGAGATTAAATTGAGCACCAACATTGGCTCCGACTTGGGGATGGGCACTCCCTGCGAGTGTTGCAAGAACAACAGACCAGACCTTGTGCCAAAAAAATCCATTGGGAAATGGAGTCAAGAACAAGCTTGTAGAATAAAAAAACAATAACCAATCCTCCCAAGATCGAACTGAGAAACCAACAAAAACTGGTCACCAGGAACTAGAGGAAACCAAAATAGAAAAAACACGAAAACAAAAACAAAAACAAAAGACTATACACCATACAAATATGTGTGCCTTGATTCTAAGAAATCAGTTAAGGAGATATTTCAAGTGCCTTCCATTCTGAGTATGACCAAGCCAAGAGGTCTTGATACCTTTTTAACAACTGGATATATGCTTGTTTTCCTTCTCTATCCAAGTTGCTACCTCACCATATTTTCTGAGGTTTATCTTTTGTGCCTTTACTAGATCTAGAACAAACCCCATCAAACATCAAAGTCCAAGGAAAACCAATCTGCTTGGGATACTTGCACTCATCAATTTTATGCTCCTTAAAGTCAGCATAACCCACAAAGTTGTTGGCATCAACGTCTATATACAATACTTCATAAGAAGCATTGTTAGGGTCCTCAATGAGATATAACATTTTCTTTTCACCGTACAAATTCTCAAGGTTTCCCTTAATTGGTATGGTGGCGTAAGACATGTCCATTTGCACACTTCCACCCATACTAACTGCCCATTTTTTGGATAATAACATCCCCCACTTAGTAAGACATTCCACAATAACTACATTCATGGCTAAGCACTTTCCTGGAAAAGCTACTAGTTGTACTACTAATCCCTTGACATGCCCAACTACTGGCACTTCTCTTGAATCCATAATAGTACATTTCCCAAAAGCTGTTGTTACTTTGATATTTAACTCATTCATGACCTCAAGAGGCATTACATTATATGAGGCTCCTGAGTCAAACATGCAGTTCTGTACCAGTCTATCTTTAATAATCAAAGTGGTAAAAAATGGATCCACATTAAGCTGAGATTCAACCAGAGAAGTCCCCAAATATCCCTCAGATGATTCACCTAGTTCCTCCAATGCTTTTGGTATTTCTGATTCCACAATAATAGGAGGAACCTCTACATTTTTAACACTTTTTCCTTGAGTAATATTTTCTTCCTTGAATCTCAAATATTCAAACGCCCTTTTCTTATGCTCATGGATCCTGAGTATTTCAACAATGGGAACAATGACCTTGATCTAACTAAAGATTTGGGCTATGTCACAAGGAATATACTTGGGTAGAACAATATTATGAGGAAGATTCGTAGTCTCATATGATACTATAGGAGTTTTCAGAGTTTGGGCATGGGCAGGAGCACCAGTTCTATTTGGGGTAATTACGCATTTTCCAGATGTATGTTTCTTAGGGGTCTCCTTAGGGATATTGGTAAGATTTGAAATCTTTGGCTTGGCTTGTGGTCCTACCCCTTTTAAAACCTTACTTCTGGTGTTATATTCTTTCTCCTAAGCAACTACTGCATTCATCAACAATTGCATGTCCTCTTCAGAAGGGATCCCTCCATCATAATTTTCAATCATCAAAGCCCTTAAGTATTCAAAATCATGATTGGGAAAATCAAATGCTTGTACCATATAAATTTCAAAAGCATTAATGAGAGGAAGAGGAAATACCTGGTGGACATAATCCTAGAAGTCTTCAACAGTTCTGGCACTTATCAATTCAGTTGAGGTTGCCCCCTGCTGTGAGTTCGCAAGGCTTTCCATCATGCACAGATCATCATATGTCTCATCATCATCAGATTCCTCAACTTCCTGATCTACATCACATGGGGAGTGTGGTAAGAAACACCTATCACACCACTCAATAACACTGGCCTCCTCCATAGCAGCAACCCTGACAGTTAAAGGATCAAGAACCAATCTATTCTCCCTAGGTTGAGGCTATTTATTTCCTGATCCCACAAGCCCTTTCCCTCTGTCATCTGGTCTGTGATCACCTCTGGGATGATTTTCAGATCTCTCCTGACCGTGTGGCTTGTGCTGACCCTGGGAACTTGGTCCTATCCCTTTTTCTACTCTGACTAGTTTATAGGATATTTCTTTAACCACTCTAGCTAAAGTTTTTAGAATCTCTTCCAGATCCATAGTTTTGTTTGATTGAAGGATTTTCAAGATTGATCAACTTAACACCTTCTCTCTTAGGAGGCTTTCCAACTACTTTGATGTTATTCTCTATTTGTAAGGCCATGGTGAAAGCCTGCCTCAATGTTCCCGGGTTCTTATCTCTCAAGTATTAAGCAACCTTTTTATCAAAAGCATCAAAATATTTTATCAAACAGGACACATCACTTGGCCTTAGGATTACATGTAGCCTATTTGAGGTCTTATTGAACCTAGTATTGAAATCATGGACAAATTCATTTGGATTTTTCTTTATATTTTCAAACTCAGATAAAAGGAACTTGGGATCTGTCTTATCCCCATAGTGTAATCTAAAGGAACTTTTCATCTCGGTCCATGAATCTATTGAATTAAATGGTACAACCTTGTACCAGTCATGTGCATCATCCTCAAGAGTATGAATAAATAGTTTTATATACACGTCTTTAAACTCAATTTCAAAGTCTTCCATCATATTGACAAAGAGTTTTAAATGCTGGTCACCAGTGATGGCATTATTCCCTTGAAATTTTGGCAATGTATTTCTAGCATCTTGTGGCACTATATTAGGATATCCATCCATACCTCTGAAATCTATAGGTGCAAAAGTGTTGACAACAAAAGGAGGTATAGGTGGAGGTTGGGCCATATTGCCTTGAGGTGGTGATCTTCACAGGAGAAATAAAATGATAGGGAATGAGGGGTCTTTAGGGCACAAGATATAGCTTTAGAAATAGATATTCTCTAATGACTCAGCTTCTTGGAAAACCCTATCAACCTTGGAAGAATCAGGGGAAAACTAGAGAAGCATGCTTTTCAGACACAAATGATGGCCCCTCTCCAGTAAGAAAACTCAAATTTATATAAAGATTAACTTGTTCAAAATCAATTGAAGACGTATGGTAATCTTCAACCACAAATTGATCACCCTTCAGAATTGATATCTCCCTTTTTGATTTCAGATCTCCAACAACTTTCCAGACTTGTTTTCCTTTCGAATTTGTTTTTCCCAGTTCTGGAAATAACTTTCTAGTAGGGCCCCTAGTGAAGAGAGATCTTACACAATGAACATGCAATCTTACACAAATCTTACAAATCTCAACAAAGAATGACGTTTAAACAATATATTTGTATTTAAATCATGTAAGAAACATTACCAGGGTCAGTATGTGTATGCATTTGTAAAAATACTCCCCGCTAATGACACCAATTCGATGTTGTTGCCACACAAATAGGTCCCAGAGTTCAAATAATCCCCAGCAACGGCACCACTTTGGTGTTGTTGCCACACAAATAGGTCCCGGATTTCAAATAATTCCCTAGCAATGACGCCACTTTGGTGTTGGTATCCAAATTGATTCTCCCGCGGGGGCCGAGTAGCATCACAAAATTGGCAAGATGCTTAGGGACAAACAAACCATGATATGAGTCATTTTTTAGCCAGAGATGAAGATTTTTCTGACTCATTTATACTCAGGCATCAGAGAAACGGATAACACCTCACTGAGGGTTTGATCTACACCTATTACTTTAGGTTGTGCCTTCAACCAGGGTGAGAGGACCCGTTTTGTAACCTGTCAGTGAAGGACATTAATAGATCCTTCTCTCCATAATTTTCATGAGAACCTTGAGGAAATATGATCAACATAGCACAATCTAACTCTCACAAGTTGTCACACTAGAGAGTGGAGATGTTTCCTGGGAAAAGGTTTGGGATACTAAAGACATTAAATGAATCTTGATTGTCCATGCATACTTTGGCACTGGAATTTGTTCATTTTTGGATACACAATACAAACAAGGGTAGTTTGTGTAGGATTCATCATTTGAGAAATTTATTGGTGGGAAGTTAAGCAAGATAGAATAGATTATACCATATCTTTGAGAGCCTTTACAAATATTGGGAAAATCACAGACAGAATGCTTTAGAACAACCAAAATATTCCTTTAACTAGAAGGTGTGCACCAATGGAGGCCTAGAGACGCACGGTTTCACACACTCTTCAAGAATTCAACACAAAGGCTCATGCTAAAGACTCAATTAAATGCTAGAAATCCCTGGTTCATCACGCCTAAGATACACTCATAGGCTTACAAACAATCTTTATCAACATAGTGAGAGTAAAGTGATTTTAAATTATTTATTTCATTACCAGATGAAGGCTCTTCTCATAATGAAATTTTAAATTCCACAATACTAACACTTGAATGAGATCTTGTGTGACTCAGAGAGATTTTAACATAAGATTGCAATAGAAACAAGAAAAACTATTTGAAAACATTCTGAAAGAAAAGGAGAAACAATAATACACATGATCAATATAGTGTCATTCAAGGTTCATCAAATTCATCAACAGGGGAAAGTTTCTTAAATAGTCTAAGATCTTGTCAATGGTTGTGCACTTGCAACCACCTTGATGCGATTGAATCCAAAAACACAAGAAAATGAATTGGTCTCTCAAATGGCCTCTCGAGAAAATGGTTTCTCTCAAAGTTTCTCAGAAAAATTAACCTCCAACCATATGCAAGATTATTCTCATTACATTTATATGATTCATTCTCTCACTCATCCCAAATTTCCCCCCCAAAAAGAAGAATAGTCGAGGAATCCTTTTCTTGTTACAAGTTTTTCCTAGAAAGTGATGTTTAACAAATTTACACCCAAAGCTACCAGGTGGATAAATCCTGAACTGATCACATTTCTCAGACCCTCAACTATGACTGGGATGCCATATCATAATTCTTTGATAGTCCTTCTAAATCATTATTTTACTCTTTCATGCACTATGAGTCCATTTGTTTCCTTGGTGCAATTGCAAAGGTGAAGTCCAGAGGAAAGTTCCCAGACGAGCGTGTGCCTTCCCATACTCTGAATTTTTAGCAACTGGTGTAACTCTCTAGGATGCTTAGGGATAGATGGACCATTATATGAGTCGTTTTGTAGCCGGGTATGAGATTCGTCTGACTCTTTGTCACTCGATTGTTGTAGAAGTGGATAACACCTCACTGAGGGTTTGATCTACCCCCACTGCTTTAGGTTGTGCCTTCAACCATGGTGAGAGGACCCATTCTGTAACCCGTGTCATTGAAGGACATCAAGGGATCCTTCTCTACACAATTTTTATAAGAACCTTGAGGAAATATGATTAATACAACACAATCTAACTCTCACGAGTTTTCACACTAGAGATTGGAGATGTTTCCTGGGAAAAGGTTAGGGTTACTAAAGACATTAAATGAATCTTGTTTGTTCCTGCATACTTTGCACTGGAATTTGTTCATTTGTGGATACACAGTACAAAAAGGGGTAGTTTATGTAGGATTCATCGTTTAAGAAATTTATGGGTGGGAAGTTAAGAAAGATAGAACGGATTATACTAGATCTTTGAGATCCTTTACAAATATTGGGAAATTCACAGACATAATTCTTCAGAACAGCCAAGATATTCCTTCAACTAGAAGGTGTACATCAATGGAGGCCCAGAGATGCACGGTTTCACACACTCTTCTAGAATTCAACACAAAGGCTCGTGCTAAAGACTCAATTAAATGCTATAAATCCCTAGTTCGTCATGCCTAAGATACAGTCATAGGATTACAAATAATATTTATCAACATAGTGAGAGTAAAGTGATTTTAAATTGTTTATTTCATTACCAGATGAAGGCTCTTCTCATAATGAAATTGCAAACTCCACAATACTAACACATGAGCAAGATCTTGTGTGACTCAGAGAGATTTTAACATAAGATTGCAAGAGGAACAAGAAAAAATATTTGAAAACATTTTGAAAGAAAAGCAGACACAATAATGCACATGATCAACAAAGAGTCATTCAAGGTTCATCAAATTCATCAGCAAGGGAAATTTTCTTAAACAGTCTCAGAGCTTGTCAATGGTTGTACACTTGTAACCAACTTGACATGATTGAATCCAAAAACACAGGAAAATGAACTGGTCTCTTAGACGGCCTCTCGGGAAAATGGTTTCTCTCAAAATTTCTCAGAAAAATTAACCTCTGACCTTATGGAAGAGTATTCTCATTGCATTTAGACAATTCACTCACTCACTCATCCCAAATTTCCCCCCAAAAATAAGAATATTTGAGGAATCCTTTTCTTGTTACAAGTTTGTCCCAGAAAGTGATGTTTAACAAATTTACACCCAAAGCTGTCAGGTGGACAGATCATGAAATCATCATGTTTCTTAGACCCTCAACTATGACTGGGATGCCATATCATAATTCTTTGATAGTCGTTCTAAATCATTCTTTTACTCTGTCGTGTAGGAAATACCCTTTTGAATCATTTTCATGTGGCTCCATATGGCTTAATTTGATAAGCAATCCTTTTTACCTCTGAGAATACACCTTGAGAAATGATTTCCCTCACATGGATACCTTCATTCACGCGTTTTGATTCCGAGTCGGCTAAGTGCAAAGAGGATCTAGCGGAAGCCTCCACGTGTTTCCTTGGCGCAACTACAAAGGTGAAGTCAAGAGGCAAGTTCCCAAACGAGCGCGGGCCTTCCACATGTTTAGAACCCTAGAGAGTTACACCGGTTGCTGAAAAGTAAGAGTATGGGAAGGCCTAGCAGAAGCTTCCACGTGTATGTTCGGCACTACGTCAAAGATGAAGTTTAGAGGTGAGACCTTAAACGAGCTCAGGCTCTCCACGTACCCTAGGCTGAAGAAAGTTGCCTTGGCCTTTAAAAGAGTCTCAGTATAAAGAGGAACCAACATAAGCCTCCACGGGTCTCTTCAGCGTAGTTTTGATATTGTGCCCAAAAGTGGAGACCCTAAACAAGCACACACTCACCACGTGCCTCAGCCCAAAAAAGTTGTTGAAAGAGTTTAAGGACCAATGAAAGGTTCCACGTGCCTAGGGTCCGAGAAAGTTTTCTCTTCCTTTAAAAAGTCTAAATATGGGCAGTTCCTATGGAATCTTCCACATGTCCCTTCAGCGCTCTTTCAAAAGTAAAGTTCAAGGGAAGGTCCTTAAATAAGCATGGGTCCTCCATGTGTCCCAGGCTTAAGAAAGTTTCTTGAGAAGTCTAAGTATAGAGAGGAGCCAGTGGAAGCCTCCACGTGTCTCCTTGGCGCAACTGTAAAGGTAAGACCTAGAGGCAGATTCTCTAATGAGCGCAGGCCCTCCACGTGTCTATGGTTTGATAAAACTACACCAGCCATTGAAAAGTCTGAGCATGGGCAAAGCCAGTAGAATCTTCCACATGTCTCTTTGGCACTCTTTTGATATGAATCTAAAAAGAAGGACTCCCTAACAAGCGCAGGCCTTCCAAGTGTCTAGGGTCTGACCAAGTTGCACCAACCGCTTGAAAAAATTCTAAGTATGGGAAGATCCAGCGGAAACCTCCACATGTCTCCTCGGCACAACTCCAAAGGTCAAATCGAGAGGTGAATCCTCAAACGAGTGCAGGCCTTCCATGTGGAAAAGATTTGTGTTGAAATGGGCCTGAGAGTCTCAAAATGCCCCGGTGACCCACCTCTCCACTTTTTACTTTTGATGTGGGCCCTAGTAGAGTTGCGGATAATTTCATAACTTTTCTCCTTCGTATAAAAGGTAAAAATCTGCAAAATTCTCTGGTGACTCACCTCCCTGCTTTTAACTTGAAAAACAACCAAGTGTCCATCTTCGGGGTCAAAGTAATAAGTTTGTCTTGTTGCTTCATATTTGTTGAATAACCAATTAGAAACTATCGGGGCTGCGAGACCAATTTGGTATTTTTTACAAATGTGACAAAAGTGACAAGTTTCACCAAAAATACCCGTCAGGCCACATCCAATTAGAAAAGACCATGTATCCACGGATGTTGGGACAAAATTTGATAGGGAAAACATGATTGTGAAAAAAATAGAAGGAAGGGGAAACCCCGAATTCACGCCCAAATTACAAATTGTTTCTCACGGAGATGAAGACTATAAGTAAAACCTAGACTCAATGTGACCCACGACCCAGGGAAAAGACTGACAATGGCAACCAAATGAAGGATAAATCCTTCACGAATCCATACAGGGAGAAAAAATACTTCAAACCATGCAGACTGAGAAATTTTGAACAAACGGGGTGAGATTAAATTGAGCACCAACACCTCCCTTCACTAGTTACACCTTATTCCTCCAATAATCAATGATGAAAGCTCACCCCAACAAGAAAAAAATATATGCACATGAAAACACATGATAAACACCAAAACCACATTTTCCCAAATGAAAAATTACAAAACAACAATCCACTACAATAAAAACTTACAGATAGGCACTTTCCACAACACAATATTTTCACGGTTACATATTTATTACAATCTTATTCATTATCTGACCTTAATTATTCGAAGAACACTTAACACGTAAACCTTTGTTTTTCTTAAAAATAGACTACACTTTCTTTATTTCATTTGACAGTTTCCCCATAATGGTTCCATTTTATTTTGCTCGTTTCTCTTATCGCAATTACTTTATATAGCCTGATTGTTAATAGGAACATTTAAACACACATGAGACTCTAGTATTTGTTCTGTGAATTTGTTTCTCAAGAGCATGTTTACTTGGTTTTGTAATTTAACTTTTTTGCAACAAGGGAGTTTCACTAGAAATAAAAGGAAGTATATTAGGTCAAGAGAGGACATATTCCATGTTCTTTTTCATCATAACATTTGAACACTAAGGAAGCACTCTTTTTGTTTTCAAGTTATTATAACTAACTATGAATTCTAACGACTTAATTTTCTTTGTTTATGATACGTATAATAAGGTTTTTATTGTGTTTAAATAACAAATCTCACATTCCACTTTACTTCTAAGGCATCATATTAAGATTTCATTATCGATAATTATGAGTTAAAAATAGGTTTTGGTCAATAACTAATTTCCTTAGGTGGTCTAGGTTTAATACATTTCCATTTACGCCTAAGGGTTCTACTTCCTATTGCAAATCAAACTAGAGTGTAATATCCTTAACCTAAAATACCTTTGTAGAAGCCCAAGGTACTCCATTACTACCTGCTAAGGGAACATTTGTTTTAACCTTAAAGCTTAGGAATGTCGCAACGGGGTTCATTGTTGATGTGAGTTTGGCTCTATTAACAAGTCTCTAGTTCAATACTTGTGAAAGCAACAATTTGGCCCATAAGGGAAGAGAAGGAGCATTCTCATGGACCGTGCACTAAGGATGGACAAGGTACCATGTTACCTACCCCAAGATGGTCATGAAGGCATATGCGAGACCATTTTCTCGGCATACAATAGAACTTAACATCGATATAACAATTTAATGAAACAATTAAAAGTTGACCAAGTTTGGCTCTACTATGGAAATAAAACATGAGGTAATCTTGAGGGGACTATTTCTTACGACTAAGGTTGTCATTTCATGCTATAAACTTGATTCTCATTTTCTACCCAACATAAAACACACAACTACAAGTTGTTATTTTTCTTATGAGATTAATAGAGTTTCCTATGTCAACACATCACTAGCAAATAAATAAAATAAGCCATTATCAAATTGTTACCATCAATTTTATTGGTATAAAAAACATTTAAACTATAATGGTTCTAACAATTTCAAATAACAAGCTTCCAAATTCATCAACCTACACTGATTGCAAATACTATCTATAGGAATTATTTTGGCATCAATTTCCATTACAACATGATACAATCAACTTATTTTACCTAAACAACATATTAAAGTACCACCAAGTAGAATATTAGTCAACATATAAAAGAGAAACTAAGTAAAAAAATACACGCTTTCCCAATAAGCTAACAATTTCATATTCATCACATAAAACAAAAAATGACAATTCTATTCATAGTAATATCATTGATATATCATATGCAAATACAATGTTTTCAAAATCACATTTATTATGCAAACACCAACAACACTTCACTTTTCCTTTATCATGGTACTTGCAACCAACACATGGTCAGTAAAATATGTTGGCATGATATCTACCCAAAACCTAGCATAATTCATGTTTTCATAGTTTTCCATTGACATGATTATAATACTTAGCACACAACAAGAGAGTTATAAATACATTCATTTAATTTCTTAATTGAGAGAGAGAGAGAGAGAGAGAGAGAGAGAGAGAGAGAGGAAAAAACATCATTTTCCCACCAATTAAATTTCTCAAACAAGCAATAAAAGAGGGTTCTATATAGTCATACATAAGTGTCTACAAGTTTTCTTGTCAGTTATTTAACTTGGAGAGGGTCCCATGACATTATTTCACGCTTTCCTGTAAAGTTTGTGAATACTTACAAAATTTGACCCGAGGGCTAAGAAGTTGTATTCGAAAACTAATTTATGATGGGCGAACACACCATGAGACAAATCCTATACACTCTCCTATATACAGGTAATTCAATGGAGTTAACATAAATTATTACTAATGAACATGGTATGAATGATGACTACTTTTCCGGAGCCACTGGTCATAATTAAACTAATTTGACCTAGTCAACTAGTGACCAAAGGCCTATAAACCCCCTTGTAAAACTAATCAGCGAGGTGTTTTTCTCAGAACTAAGGGTTGCGAGAAATTCTTATGGATAAATACTATAGTTATACGAAGACAAATATCCATTTCTTTGCTTAGGGTCCAAACGACAAGCCAAAATCATATCCAACTTTTGAGTTTCATCAACTTCCCAAAATTGCAAAAAGGGTTAACATGACTCCTAGAGGGGTGACAAAAAGTACACGAACGGTCATTTAAGGGTGTTATAAGGTTTGATGCAACACCCCACATGATAGGGAACACAACCAAAACTTGACTTTCCCATTCCAGGGTTCAGAGAGGTGTTTTGTAAGTCACCAAAAATCGTGTGTTATTAATTTTGTAAGGTAAACAAAAGGGGGTTGTTTAGTTAAAGACTCAACTCAATCTCGATAATTCAAACGGACACAAACATCTAGTTTTTATACCTTGGTATTTCAATGTGTTAGGTCATGGTTGTGAGTATGGTTAATGGCCAAATAATCAGTTAGATTGCGTAGGAAAAATCCCATTTTTATTTGTTTGAAACTATGCTTTATTTAATTAAGTCGTAAACTTATCCTTAGTTTTATTGGAAATATGATTTCATAGAAAAAAGGGAAACCACCAATAAAAAATTATGCAATTTCAAGGTGATAAACCTATTCTTGATAGGGGAAACGAATCGAATAACATGGCTCTGAGAAAGAAGAACACGCACAAGCTACATGGAAGTGAAATGGTTATCGAGCTTCGCGAAGGGCCAACTCATCTTGTCAAATGAAGTGGATCAAGGTATTGAAGCCGATGCTAGAAGATTCGAGCTCTTATTTAATTACTACACCATTTACCTATCACCAAGGCTCAACTAAAATGGTGAACCACCACATTCAAGCCAACCAACCAATGATGAAGCATAATTTACAAACCACATAACTCACGCCACAAATCCCACCACTTTAGCCACCAATCCAAGCACCAAATCAAATACCACTAAGTACATCGAAGGTTGTGGAGCTTGGTACTACACCTTCCAATTGTATTTTACTTGAGAGTTTAAAACGATTTATTTATTTTGTTAAAAAACAACTCTTGTGTGCACATATCCTTCGACCATTGTGATCCATGAGGCTGCACTTATTTCAAGCACTTTTCCAAATAGTTCACATGACTTTTCTAGGTTCCCACATCTTGCATACACGTCCATCGGAGGAAATAACAATTACAACAACTCACAGTCTATATTCAAGCACCCAAGAGACCACTTTTTTTTCAAGCATAATGTCAAACAATATAATCACCATCTATACACTCTCACATATACAAACATGTATTAGCAGCCCCAATATTGATATGGTGGGGTGGGTGAGGAATTTACACCTGTTTATTACATTTGCTTAAAAGTTTCCAAGGCATCTTCAACAAGTCCATTTCTATAGATTCAACAAACATTCTTGTCCTAAAAGACCACATTTCTCTCATCCATTTTATCAAACAATTTTCACACCTTACATATATGTTTATCATGGCAGCAGACAAATACAACAGCTAGCATTCTATATCCATATGCCCATGGTATCCAATTTTTTAAAAGAAGACACCAAATAACTAAATTAAAATATATATTTATATGCCTTTTTACAGATCTTTTTTTTTGTGTGCATACACCTAAACCATTACATTCTGTGAATCCACATTTCTTTCGATATGGTCACTAGGTGTCCACACTTCTTCTCTTCTTGTCACGTATATGTCACTAAACTTTGTTTGATGTCACTATAAACCTGCAATGGATAAATCACCTGCAAAACCCCAAGAAAAACATCAAAACCCTAAAAAGAAAGATGCATATGAAGGGGTTAGATTGTCCTCAATTTCCAAATAGACGGACTTATCATGGAGCATTGCACTACATCTCAGACCCAATGTTGTTCTAGGTGTTTGTGTCTGGAATTGTGCCCTAGGTTTCTCTTGTGCCAGTCACACTTTGTGAGTAGTGAGAAAATAACTAGATGTAGAATGTAAATAATGTGTTCATGGAAACAATAGACTCCCCTCATATGAAGTGTGATGCAGATGAACCAACCTTGTCTCCCTTGTGATGTAGCTAGATGGTTGGAAATTGAGCTATAGATTCCTTTGATGGATGTAACCTTAGGTGGAAATAGTAGATGCTTAGTGCTTGGTCCCTTATTATGATCACATAACTTTAAATTTATATGATTCCTTTACTTGAATTTCATAATTAACCCTGAAAAGGCCGACTATTTAAAAGATAAGATGCTCAAACAGCTAGAAAGGACCCAGAAAGCATGACCAAAGTACAAAGAGGACAAGGGTGTCTAAAGGGGATGGGGGCGCCTAGCGCTGGCATCCTCGCTAGGTGCTGGTGTCTAGAATGAAAAATTCCAAAAGGTGAAAAGATAGACTAAGCAAGTACAATTGCAAGACTGAAAGAAAAAGCATAAAGCAAAGAAAGGTGGCCAAAGACATGGGTTAATCAATACTTTTCTTATGTCAGGTAGAAGGAAAGGGTTAACTGAAAATAAAATTCTATACTCAACTCCACTGAGTACATTACCAACTACCTACCAAAATATATAGTTTGATATCTTATCAAAAAAATGTTTATTTATTATTTTGATTTTTTTTTTTTTTTATTAACTTTTAGATCATAATGCGTGTGTGTATACTTATATACATATATATACATAAATAATGTATACTTATTTCTATATTTATTATTTTTATCAGTTCATTACACTAAATTTGGATTATGAAGTATTTTTGTTTTTTTTCAAAATTATGATATAAGTGAGACTTAGTAAAAAAAAATCGAAACGAAAATTATGACAATAAAAAAGACAACTTGTGCTCAGTGAGGTGTTTGAAGCCTTGTATAAGACTCGATGAAAAATCACGATGATACACTAAAACAAGGTGCTATATAAGCAGAAAAGAGAAGGCACTACAACGTTTAAATCGACTAAACAACACAAGAATGTCAAAAATGAAACCATTATCAAACTTGATGGCTTAGAATGGACTTGTCGGCTAAGTACGACAAATAAGAGCACTAAATTTGGGCCTACCTTTGTTTCTCACTTTGGGATTACTCTTATCTATCTACAAGCATCCACTTTTTGGTTCAATTTTCTATGTTGTTTTGGTATATTGCTAGTCGGCCTTGCTTTATTCCTCATGGGTACATCATGTATAAATCCATTTGTCAAACACAATAAATAAAAATCTCCTATAGGTCCTTAATCAATACATAACAATGAAAAATCTCATAAGGCTATCCTAGAGTCTATTCAAGCATTACAACATGATTTTCAAGTTAAAAATCAAGCTATGCTTACCAAGATAAAATCTCTCAAGGATGAGATAGCACATTTAAAGACTCCCTTGCAAGCCCATGTCAATTATGTCTCTATGTGTCATGATATTACACATATGAGGCTAAAGGAAAATAAGGTGATAATGATATTCATGATACACATGACCACTCAAGTGATGTGAAAGTCCTACATGGAGGAAAAACATTGTATATTCCAAGAAGTTAATCTCGAATACCAATTCAACCATGTTGGAAAGTACCTCTTTGGTTTAAAAAGAATGATAGATAACATGATATTCTATATGGGCTACTTGATAAGTGATTAATCAATTTGCTAGCTGATTGATAAGATTAAAGAACAACCCGTTTACAAGTATAATGGAATAAATGGGCATTGTGAATGGTTGTTAAGATTTACAATGAAAAATGCAACAAATTGAGCATACGGGCATTATTTATTTTTATACATAATATTTTGGTATATCTCCCTACCTTTATATGAAGCATCACTTTGTGGAGGTTGTAATCTCCCATGAGAGTACTTCTCAAGATGTACTAATTTCTTAGCCTCTAACGAGTGAAATTTCTCAAAGAGGAGACTTTCCTATTCAATCATTTCAAATCACTTAATCTAAATAGTTACCCAAATTTAACACGTATATATCGAATGATCATAATGCAACGCTAATTGATACAAATTCGTCTAAAATAGAATATATATCCATTCAAAGAGAGGATATGAAAATAAAATATCAATCAGAAGATATAATGTCAAAGCCCAAACTACATCATATTGTTGTGCAAAAAGAAAATGAGGTGATATGTCATGCACAAGAACAAAGTGCATAAAAGGCATTACATAGAGAACAAGTGGATTAAAGTCTCTATTTTTTAAAAAAAATTTAGAGAATACTTAAGCACCGAGTGGGGGAAAATAAAGATAATCTTTGAGGATATTACTTATTTACCATTATTAATTAATTATGAGAAACAAGAAGGACCAAATATTGATTCGTGTGGTTGTAATGAAGAATGATTTGACATGTAAAAGATCCTTTATGTGAATCAAAATTCAATTCCATTGATTCTAATGATTCTTTGATTATCTTTATGGGCCCCGAAACTTACTAGATTGATCACTATAAACTCACATTCTATCTCACCCATGACATTTGGGATCTCACCCATTTTACCCAAGTCATAGTGTAATGTTTTCTTTTCTCTTACTTGTTATATAAATATACTGAATAATAAATAACATTTGATGCGAAATCCAAATTCAGTGTTGTTGCTTTTACAACTACAGGTTTTCCCCTTTTTTAGTTGCTTCTTCTCTTGTCTCATATGATATGCATCTAGGTTTCACTTAGTTGTGTACTTTTAAGGATATACCATCTATCTTGCATCAGTGTGTCAATTGCATTTACATACTTAGTCATGCCACTCTATCATTAGTCATGTATTAGTTATTGATGATGAATCCCTAGGGAAATATAATGATCTCCCTTCATTCTTACTCAAGAATAGGTTTCCTCACACTATACACGCTCCCACCTACTTTGCTGAAGGTGATACTTCCAATATTTCTACTAATAATTCTATTGCTATCACTACCACCCCTATATCAAATATAATTCCACATACCAAATAACCATCACATGATATGTGTAAATAAACAAAAATATCAAACCAATTAAATCAAAATGAGTTTCATGCACAATTCAAAATCAGTATCAATCAAACTCAATATGATGAGACACAATACTCTAATCCCAGATCTTAATAAAAAATGTTGTACATATGCTACTTCTAATGGGTATATCCTTCCCATGCCTCCTATTACATCTTCTATCTAACACACTTCTACTAGTGTCTCCCTTCCTCCTCATCCTCATACTAGGCCTCCTAGTGTACATGATTCTTCTCACATGTCTTTATACTATAGGTCTGTTATGACACATACTAGGACTATTACATAGGCTATACATGATTATCCTTATTATGATATGACATATTTGATGTCTAATCCTGCTTCACCTTATTGGTTTGTCCCTCCTCTTGATGAGACCCTCATGAGAAATATCTTATGTTATTCCCTTCCCTATACATAACTATTTTCAAAAACAAAAAATGTTCAAATCATCACGTAATACAAAAACATTCAAATTCTTTTAAAAAATACTAAATCAATACTTACACTTGATTTTTTAGCACTTACTTTATATATGTTGCTTTTTATTTTGGTTTCAAAATAACATACTTTTCTATATCCTCTTTACACACATGCATTCATAAGGTATGTAGAGCTTGTTGTAGTATATACAAAAATGGATACACAATGATTGGTGCCTCCTAGTCCCTTCCCAATGACACTAACCATTTATGGGCATCTCCTACACTATCCAATCAAATGTTGGATTCCACCAAAAATGCGTCCATAAGGCAAAAATATTAATATTCTGACACTTTTCAAAATCTTGACACTATGATAACAAAAACCTAAAATCACCTATTTGACTTTTACAATGACCCCTTTTTTTGACACTTTTGACAATATTAATTGACAAGACAACAAATATTAACTCTATTTTGACAATTACGAGACTTTGACTCTTTTACAAATAAGGCTTTAAAATGACTAATATAAATTATTGACTTGATGGACTATTGACAACAAACTAAATAAAAGAGTTATATATACCTTTAATATACTAAACATGCACCACTTTTAGATAATGGAAATTTTTATAACTTTGAATGATATACAGACACCATTTACCAACATTCACTTTCACACACGAATGAAATTGAATTATTAGACCCAAACATTATAGAAACGACTAATAACAAGGAACCTAAAAAACCTAAAACTCTCCCCGATCCCCAAATAGTATATTTGTTAAATTTGAGACATATAAATTAAATATGAAACTATGGAAACATACCAACCATTAGCACATTTCTCAAATCAAATCATGGATGAATTGCACGTGGATATGTTATCAACTGTGAGTCCAGACTTCAGTAAAATTGCATGTTACAAATGTAATTTATTTGACCATTGCATCTCTAATCAAACATACAAACGAGAAAAAATTGAAACTCACTCAAAAGATTATAGTGGTATTTACATTTAGATCTTCCAGTTATTTTTGATTGGGTACCCCCATTGACAAAGATTGACAACAAGGGGATTAAGCCTTCCATAGACTAGACAATTGCCTAGGGCACTATATCTGAGGGGGCACCTAAATCTAAAGATTTTTATTAATTTTGGCTATTATTAGAACTCAATATTAATTTTTTTAAACCTAAATTCAATATTAATTGACCCTTTTATTGATATTATTATAAATTAATATAAATTTCATACTATACTATTTTTGCAAGTAAAAATAAATATGCATATTTTTAAGCTAATCCAATTTTGTTGGTATTGTTACCCATTGTCTAATGTAGCTCTAGATAATTTAGGTGTGTAATTTTTTCTCATAAAAGGTTCATGTATTTTTTATAATGTCACTAGTGTAGCTAGTAGAGGAAAGTATAATTTAAGGAAATAATTATTTAATTCTCTATTCCTAATGTTTTGGATGAAATGTATCTATTTTATGTAGGAATTAATAGGCTTGGTCCAATTACCACTCTTCACATGACGGAAGCCACTTAAAATATTTTATTTGTTTGTAAAAAAATGGTGCTTTGTTTAGTTTTAAGTCCCATCACCTACTTGATATTTGGTAAATAAGAAGAGTAACCAATCTTTTATAAAAATTTGTAGTTGCATTCGAAGAACCCCCTTGTGATTAATTATCTCCATCCATGGATTATTACTTGTCCTTATTTGATAATTTCATAGGATATTTTTATTCTTTATGTATACCAATTTCTCTAAATTAGTGATTTTTTATGATGCTTATGCAAATTCTAAAATATGATAATATTCGTAGCTTTTATTCATTTATTTGATGGGGAAATTTTATTAATTAAAGTGGTAAGAAGGGTGCCTACTTTAATTATTGCCTAGGGCACTCTTAACCTTTAATTCGACTTTGATTGACAAATGTGGCTTGTATACACTCCTTCGAAGCTTATTTGGGTGGAACAACATACAACCTCTTACAAAGTAATGACAATAGACTACGCAACCACCATTGATACAAACTTCATCAAAACACGGAGGATCATAGCGAAGGACGATGCATTCAACCTTGGATTAAACTCGCTTCGATGCTAAATGTAAGGTATGAGTAGAGTTACACACAAAATGAACACAAAAATAAAATTTTTACAATGTATTAATCAAACAATAAAATGGATATTAAATAGCCAAAGAGATACAAACCAACTTTCTAATTAATATGAAGCTACACAAATAACAAATGACCTATTAATAGAGATATGAGTTTAACAAACTACCGATTATTATTTACCACAAGGTAATAATAACCCAATGTAAAAATAATTTACCAAATTATAAATGTCAAAACACTCATGTAAATATTAATTCCTAACATGAATCATTTCCATGATATTTTTCAATGATATTTTGTTGTGATTAACAATTTCACCAGGTTTAGTGGACACTGCCTATGTTTGGCATTTAGTGATCTATTTCATATTGACCATTTACAGTACTTTGCAGTTTCACAGGATCAATAGACGTTTATGTTTGACATTTATCCGTCTATTTCATAGTGATTGATTTCAGTGATATTTTACAAAGTTGATAGTTTTTGAAAGGTCAGTGGACACCACCAATTTTTGGAATTTAGATTGTCTATTTCATACTTATCTACTTTACAACACTTTGCAAATCACAAGATCAATGTACACTCGCCTATTGTTTGAAATTTAGTCATCTATTTCACATTGATCCATTTTAGTGATATTTTACAGAGTTAACATTTTTTCAGGGTCAGTGGAAACCCACCTATTGTTAGCATTTGGCCATCTATTTCATACTGATTTGATTTGGGCAGCTGAAG
This sequence comes from Taxus chinensis, assembly GCA_019776745.2. Taxonomy (NCBI): domain Eukaryota; kingdom Viridiplantae; phylum Streptophyta; class Pinopsida; order Cupressales; family Taxaceae; genus Taxus; species Taxus chinensis. Next base: position 155,787,225 of record CM034155.1, on the reverse strand, counting down.
TATTGGTCAATTCACACGGGTTTATTAAACATTGCCTCTTTGAAAGGAACTTTCTGTCTATTTACACTAATCCATTTTATGTGGTATTTTTGGCATATCAATATATTTTTTAACCTTAACCACTATGCTATATTATGGTTTCTGTATGTTGGTGTAATGTAGAGAGTCGTTTAACAGATTTAGTGGGTGACTAAAATTTTGGGGACCAAAAGGTTTCTATTAGGGAGGTGTGATCCAGAGGTCATTTTAGGCATCATAAGTTCCCAAAATCTCCCTAAATCATAATTGTAGAGAAGAACACTTTGTTATCTTTCCAATGCCTATTGGAATGTGTAAAACAGACATCATATGCTCTTGGTATTGTTGGTCAAAGTTTAGGGTTTTAAAACAAGAGGCCAAAAATGGTATACTAGTGTGATTTTAATTTTTCTAATTACACTCTATTTTATACCATATTATTTTCATGGTTTCTGGTGTTGACATGTGGCAAGGTAGATTTTGGAGTAACTTATTAGTGCTACCACTTACCTACTAACTCACTGGTTGGGCTATTCCAACCACCTTGCCAAACTCGTCGAATTGTTTCAACAGACTGAGCTTGTGGGAGGGGGGCTATGCCCATTACAAATCACATTGCCACCAAATATAGCCTTAGCACTATCCACCTTAGCCTAGTGTGTATTTTCTAACCCCATGCACATTTCTAAAGGAAACAAACCACTCTAAATATGCCACATATTTCTATTTAAACTATCTCATCCTCTAACTCACGACAAATGTGGGATATTTGGAAAAAAATATGTTTAAAAAAGAATTTCAAGGCATGTTTTATGGTCAAAGCACCTTGGGAGGATTGGAACCAACCATCTCCTACCAAATGCATAGGCGCCCTTACCAATTTTCAAACCACTTGCAAGTGGTATAAAAAGGGGAAATTGTTATGTGGGGTAATGGCTCACAGACTATGTAAGTTCCATAAGGGACAATTTCTACATTTGACCATTTTTTAGCAACCAGATGATATTTTTAGGACTCAAAGTAAACTAGAAAAGTGTGCAAAATTTTGATACAATCCTCATAATCCTATTGTGATCCTATGACGATGTTATTTTGATGTTATTTGAAGCATTTAAAATCACTTTTTGCTAAGAATGAAGGGAGATTGACCTTACAAGTGCTACATGAAGGGTGGTCAACATTGATGATTAAAATCAGAGTCTTCCGGAGGTCTGTGGGAAGATGTTTGCAAGTTTAAGATATTTATTAATGTATTGTAAGTTTTTAAATTATATTTGTAATCAATTTTTAATGTTGATCAGATATTTGACACACCATTTTTCAAAATCCATTTTAAAACTATTTAATAGTAGGGGGTCTACTATAGTTTACGGATCAACAATGGTGGTAGGGAAAAGCAACGAGGACTAAAAGGTGACAAAAAATCAGGCTAAGGCCACATGATGATGAGAAATAGTGTTAAAATTATGGTGATCTAACTAGGATGTCTTGGCAACATGTATAAATTCGGTCAACCCTTTATGGAGATTTAACTAGGTTGTTTTGGCATTCTTCTAGTGAGTTATTATCAAGTTACTATTTTTACACAAACCATAAGTTTTACAACAATCACCACCCATTGATATTGCGAGTATTCAATAGATTATCTCTTATTTACTTCCTCTACTTTTTATTTTCTGAAATTTTGAATGTTTGTATAGATTATATGTTTCATTGATCAAATGATAACAAAGACCATACAAATGCTATTGAATTTCATTAGTGGATTATTCACATACTTTTAATTGTTTTGCTACGTAGTTTCAGTATAAATTTGTATAGGTACACATAATATAATGTTTATTTAAGGTGATCTGATTATAGGTCTTATTTTTAGCAAAAAGTGGGGGTAAGGAAAAGGGACTGGGGGTAGCATGCAGACGGGTGGGGGAGGGGCGTGCGATGGAGATTTTTAGTTTGTAGAGAATATACTTGAGAATTATTAGATTCTTTGGTTTGAAAATGGGTGGAAGTGTACAAGTGGAAGGGGATCACAATTTTATTGTCAGTGCTTACTTTTGTGGTGGAGTCTCCACTGTGTTTCATTTGGTTTTTACACTAATAGGAATTCTACATTGGTAACCGTAGATGAAAAATCCGTGAGTAGTTAAATCAATTAGTTTGACCTTAAATTTTACATATATTGGAATGTGACTAAGAAGTAGTTAGTTTTTCCTTGGATAAGTCAATCAAAAAATTGTGCTATTGTGGTCATATGGTGGAGTTTGGAGAGAAATTGTATTCTTTGATAAAATATTTTTAATTATTCTTTATGCCATAGGGATATTAATCCTTTTAGTAGGCTACCTAGCCTTTTCCACTACTATCATTTTGTGAGTATGAAATCTAAGTCACTAATTAAAAAAAATCCTTTTATTTTATGGACTTAAAGAGGTCTACTATTGCCAAAGAAATGGTGAATTACTTTAAAAATTCCATTTTATCATGTCGGTGCTCACTCTTATGTTTATTCATATTCATTGTAGACAACTCCTAATTTAGGAATTGTTTGGTTTTTAGTGCAAATGAAATTATGATGTTAACCAAAATAACCCCCTTGGTTTTTTAGGAAACTTGTAGTTTCATTCTAGCTTTAGCATATTTTTTGTGGCTGCAAGGGTTGGTGGTCTTCTCCTTGCAATTTTGGTAGATTTTCCTTGTTTGCAACTTCTCGTGTGCTCCCATGTGCTTTCATTGCTTCTTTGGTCCCTCGTCTTCTTCTGCGCATGATTCCTTTACACGTGTATTCCTTCCTTTACTATTTGCAATTTTTCCTCCTTTCCCTTTGTGTTTTTTCCTTTGCGCACTTGCTTCTGTGTACCAAGCTTTTGTGCTTCCATCATGTGTAATCTCGGGCTTTCATTGCATCCTTATAAGTATCTACATGCCTCTTGCGCATATGTGTTTTCAATCCCAAGTCCCACACTTTCTTGTGGGCCTCCCTCACACGCATTATTTTCTTTGCATAGTCACTTTCACGTTCTTTCCCTTTTATTCATGGCATGCCTATGTGCAAAATATTCTCACCCATGCTCTCGTGTTTTCCCTTGTCATTGCCTCAGGTATCCTTTGCATATTTTCATGCTCCTACAAGCATGTATTTCTTTCCCTAAGCTCCACACATTCCCTCGCGTGCTTTTGTAGAATTCCTATGCATATTTGTATTCTTTTTCAATATTTCTCTCCTGTCCTAAGCTCATGAACATGCACCCGAGGATTTTACCCCCACACTAATCCTAGCGTGACACATGTCAATTTTTGGGGCTCAAAGGTTTAACTTACAATTTTGCAAGTGTGAATAGGGAGTTGTAACTATAACCTAATCCTCATGGAAAATGAAAACATGACACATGGTGGAGACCCAGTGACTGTAGTCAACTCTCAAATCCCAATAGCCAATCTGATGATGTCATGTGTCAGTCATACCCTCCAGTAGTGTAAATATTCATATTTCCATATCTCTCAACTCTGAACTCCAAATCAGGCACAGTTGGTCTCATTGGAAAGGTATTAACATAGCATACACTCTAGAATCAACAAATCAGATATTGGTGAGATTTGGTGGGTGAAAATAGGAAAACATGATTTGGGCCATTAATTTCTAGATACAAGTGACTCAACCGTCTATATTTAATGAATCATGCTCTCTTTCCTTCTTCTACAAGCAACTTTACATGGGAGGATGGATTTGATAGAGTTCCATGCTGCTTTACAATAAGTTAATGCATCTTGTTGGTTGTTGCAACCTTGAATATGAGTTCCTTATCTTCTCCCTCCTCTCTCTCTCTCTCTCTCTCCCATTTCTCTATATCTTGTAAAGTGATGTAATTTTGTAGAGTTTGGACCCTTTTGGAATGCAAGGGAATTATTTAGAGTTGTGCATTAGTTTTTTTAGTTGCAGGCCTCAGATATAGACCTCTACAAGCCGAGTTTTTCCTCCTTCCTCCATTGTAATGGACTGTGCATCTTCATGAGTAATAAAATTCATGTTTTGTGGTTATTCTTTGCCTTAACATGTGTTGTATTATATTTTCTTGCCTCTCTATTGCTATTTTGGTATTGTGTGCATGCTTTATCTCCTTTTAGGGTTTTATTTATGTTGTGCTCTATGGAAATGGAGGGTTGGATGTTGTTTTGCACTGTGGCACTCTTGTTTGCCCTCTCCTTCTTCATTTATATCCCATTTTCACTCATATGAGAGTATCCTTCCCCTTCTTTCTGATGTTATCACCTATGTTAGCTTAGGATTTCCCCTTCCATGCACCTCTTTATTCCCTTGGTCCCTTGGAATGTGTAGAGTAGGATTAGATAGTTGCATTTCCTTTTTTAGAAGTAGTTTTAGCATTAGGAATAGGTAGAGGAAGTCGGCCTTCTCTGAAGGTTTGTCTCAAGCGTAAGTCCCACAACTTGGAGACAGTCACATGTTTCCCCAAATCCCTAAATAATCTTGATTCAAACATGGGTGCAATTTTGATCTCCAACAGTTTTGGCACGCCCAGTGGGACAGTTTCATGCATTTTTCAACATTTCTTGAGTTTTGGTGTGTGACATAGTGATTTCTATCCCTGGGAGGATTGTTTCAACACATTTGGTGAATCTAATCTCTATATCTACTGGTTTTAGTAGTCAAAGTGAAATTTTCATGAGAAGGATATAGATATCTCCATCTCCTCCAAACCAAATGTGTTCCACACCTCCTCCTGATATACCTTTCATGCACTCTTCTAGATTTTTGACACCTATGCCAATCATGATGCATTAAATAAATTTTCCCTTTGTTAGTTTCATTGGTGGTAGCCCCTTGGATTTAAATGCGTAGCATGATATACCAATGTCTGCTCTTACAAGAATTCCTTTATTCACTAGTGAATATCATACTATCCCAGTTGATCACATTCAAGACATTGCTAATGTTTACTTAATTCAATTTGTCACTGAGGATGATGATTTGATTAAATTCCTTTTATAGACAACTCATCCTCTGTACTTTTGTTAAACATTTGAGACTATGTCCTTCTATTTCTTTGTCATGTTGTTATACATCATCACTATAACTTGAACTTATTGGCATAATACAATTAATATAGTTATTACTAGTTAAAATTATTTTGTGGTATTTTGAATGTGCATTTATTCTTATGGTTATAATAAGTTGTTTAATAATGATATGTATGATGCCACTCTTGTTTGTAAGTAACTTGTTATATGCAACAACCTGTATGCAACAAAGGACCCATCTACAACAACTCATCCGCAACCAAAGGGAATCACCTACAACCAAAGGAGATGTCCGCAAAAACCCATCTGTAACCAAAGAAGATCACCTACAACAAATAATCCATGATTATAACGATCTCTGAGAACATGAAGGATGGCACTCCAATCCTGTACATGTCGTAGAGGAGGAAGTTACAAACTAGAACATGAGAACTGAAGATAAATCAACTCTAGATATGATTATTCATTGCAATCCAATGCGGAACTGATTGATTGAATTTGTGATTTGAGAATTGATTGATTGAACTGATCAGCTACTTAAGTTATTTGCTTGAAATATAAGCACAGGTTGATTAATTTTTTTGCATGCATCAAATATCTGGATGATTTTTTTCAGATATTTTACTTGATTTGTTTGAATGCCTATTTGAAATTTGCTTCTCATGTTCTACTGCAAACAAATATTATAAAAGAGAAGAATTAATGTTGGAAATGTATTGGATATGTAGAGATCTAGAAAGAGAATTAGAATAGAGGATATGCATATAGAGAAGTTTCTTTGCTCCCAATTGTACTCTTCATGCCAACTCAATAAAGAATCTAATTTCTATTCAAGTAACTTTTAGGTACAAGCCTTAGGAGGGATTAACACCCAAGGCATGGCCCACTTGTGGTCTACTAACCCCCTCCATAGTTTGTTTCTTGTTTTATTGCATGGATAGACTAGCAAGAAATTCATTTCATTATCTGTTTTCTTAATTTACAAGCTCGGTTTTAGTTATAGTATTTAGAAGTTATTTAGTTTCAATCTAAGTTTAGTTTGTTTTCAACATTGTTATTTCAAGAATTGTAGCGACAACTATTTCCTTTCCATACCTCCTAAACGCTTTGTAACTATGCATACAACACTAGAATTATTGAAATTTTACGTCCCTTGGTTTCATGATCAAATGAATGTGAATTAATGAACAACATATTAATTTTTGTAAGTTAATTTGCACCATCATTTTTGGCATCGTTTCTAGGGATACTGCCAAGTTAAAAGGTTTTTGAGAGGTTTTTGATTTCTTAGAAGTAGTTCAAGTTTTAGGAAATTCACCTCCAACCCCCCCACTAATTTATGTTGATTGAGTTGAGCTAGTTGATGTATGCACCATCTAAGGGATGCCCATGGTAGATTTTTACCTGACCCGCAAGTAGAAAAATTCTCTTCATATGATTATGAGGATTATAAAGAAGGTATACTTTCTTATATATAAGGTTTGTTTTTATAAGATCCCTTTTAAAGTGAGAGTTCAAAAACTACTCCTAATTAGCTAGACATGGCATAATAAGTCAGCCAAAATGTTGAAGACTAGGAAACTACCTTTGAGTTTCTCATTTCCAACAATGATGAGGCTACGGCTTTGAAAAATATTTATCCCTCTTCCTTGCCTAATTTTCATAGATCTATGACTGAAGACCCATAAACCTTTATGTTTGAGTTTTATGTATTATGTAGGAGCTATGATTATACCACTGATGCACATAAACTAAATTTATTCCCTGCTACACTCAAGAATGCAACCTTGAGATTGTTCATGGGTTTAGGAATAGATGTTGTTATCACTTGGGCATAGACGAAGGAGATGTTTCTCACCAAATGCCAGGACTCTTGTAGGACAATTAGGAGAGGAGGTGATGAAATCTACAAGATGGCACAAAAGGAGGATGTGCCATTGGAATACTATCTAGAAAGATTCTTGTTTTGCATTTAAAAAACAAGGCACACAAGAATACTTCCTGAATCTCTCAAATTACTATTTCTAAAGGGACTCGGTGAGGATGACATGGTTGCTCTATATCTAATAGGAACTAGAGACATCTCAAAATATACCTTTGAGGAAATTTTTGAATCATACAAGAATTACTCCAGAGCCACTATGAAGAGAATTAGAAATGTAAGATCAAGTGGTGAATCAACTACCAAACAATTGGGGAAATATCTAAGTCAAATATTGTCAACATGTTCAAGAACGTGAAGCAAGATATTGTTAATGTCATGGACACTCAATTAGATGCTCTGCATGCCAAGAAGAAAAGACAAGATGTAGAGGAAACACTCACAGAGTTATGTCATGCATGCAAAATGAAGAAAGCTGACTGCAGATGCAGAGGATTGGCTAACATTGCACAAGAAATGAAGGCTTCGCCTCAATCAAAGATGTTGAAGATAGAGGATGGGTAAGTATTATATGTTACTAAAAGAAAACCGTGGCTATCAAGACAAGGAGGTATGTCACAAGACCCTATGCCGTTATTTCATAATTGGGATAATAATCCATATATACAACCCCCACCTTAGGCTAATCCGTAGCAAGGTTGGGATCCATACCTTAGCCAATACCAACAACGATGAAGACCTCAATTTTTAGGCCAAAAACAATGGAAACAACCCCCTCAATCATGGCAGAAGTCATGGAGAGGAGGGCAGTAATGGAATAACCACTTCCTAATTACCAACAATCTTATCAGCAACCTCCTTATTCACAACAACAAGATCTGATGCCAAATTCCTAAGCTGATTCTCTGTTAAAATCTACTCAGCTACTAGCTCAACAAACGCTAACCCCAATAATAAATTAACTCATCAAACCTATTCCATTGAACCACTTCAATACCAAATCTATTCCGTTGATGTTAATAACATCCATCTCTGCTCAGGAAGAGCACTACCTCCACCAAGTGGACCCACCTGTACGTACCCAAAATTGCAAGGTACTGTACTGCGGAACGGTGTAATAAATGCCCCAATGATGATACAGGTCTCCTCGAAAGGTGTTTGGGATCCAGAAAGAGCTCTTCGGATATGCGTTAACATCCCGCATGCCCCGCTTAGCCCCCGTGTCCTTTGTTTTCCCCTTTTTCCCTCTTTCCTCGGCCTCTGAACCTTCAGTAACGAAACCGCCACCCTGCAAGACGCCGGTCTCATGACCGCCGCCCTGAACAAGGCGGCGGTCCTGTAACCGCCGCCCTGAGCAGGGCGTCGGTCTTGTGCACGTTTTCCAGAATGCTCTTTTGGCGCAACCCGCGTGAAATATCACGTTTCACCAGCTTTCCTTGCTGACTTGAGCATGCATTAATGTTTTTGGTCCCCTGGAATAGTGTTTTTCCTTTGTTTATTTTTTAGGAGTTCAGTTTGGATTTGATCTTTGGGTGTTTGAATTCCTATAAATGCATGGTTTGTGCACATGCAAATGGCCCCTCATTCTTGTTTAAAAACTCATCACTTTCAGTAGTTCAGTCTTTTAGTTTGCTTAAGTTTGATAGTTTAAATCTTTTACATGCTTAGTTGCATTTACTCAGCTGTTGGTAAGCCACAGATCCAACTTGTGCAAACAATATTATTGCTTTTGGAGTAGAATAGTTTAGGCAGCCATTAAAGTTGCAGGTTTTTCTCTTCATACAGACGAGTTTCAGGTTCTGGACGCATTTTGTTGCATGATTCGCAGTAGACCCCGCTAGGAATTGCATAGGCCAAGCTCTGTACTCTTGCGTTATCCCTCTCCTATCCGCATTCTATTATGTCTGCATTCTGAAGGCTGTCCATTGATCCAAATATCTATTCCTGTTGATGCAAGCATTACACGCTTTTCTGGATTCACGTGAGCACAAAGAACGAGGAGATCATACTGAGGGGATAAGAACACACACACCGTCGGATTCGCCACTGTTCTGCGAAATCCAGGTTCCATCTTTCAAAGTTTTAGTTAGAACTTATCAAATAAAGTAGTTAATTGCTTTATTTCAGTTATTTCCATTCTCGATATTGCCAGGGAAGTTGTGGGGATTGATAGTTTCTGAGAAACTATGATTCATTCCTCACTTCTAAGGTAGGATCGAGAATCTTGCAAATAGATTAGTTATTTCGTTGTTTAGAATAGATATACAAAATTGCACAGACAAATAGCTACACTCGGCTATTTTGTTTGTTTTACGTTATTAGTTTAGTTGTCAATTCTAAATATTTTTAGATAGCTGCTTTCTTATAAATTGCCAGAAAATACAAAAAAAAGGAATTATATATGCTAGAAGTGTACTTAGATTTTACTTTATTATAGTTTGTTTCATTACTACTTTTGCATGACAATTACGGGACCTAGGGAGCCCAGGGAATACATTTTCGAGCCAATTGTGCCCCAGCCCAATATCGTAGTGGCAGTAACTGACATTGACCAAAACCTTAGGATACAAGTCTTCCAAACAACAACAGACTTCCAATAGATCAGGTCACAGTTGAGAGGGTTAAACGTAGAAGACGACCAAGCACACACATTTTGGTCAAATCAACCAAACTACAGGTTATCCTAGAAAACATCCGCATGACTGTAGAATGATTTGAAAGAGAACAAATATTCGGGTGCGATCCTTTAGTTCCACAGCCAGACGCTGGAGACACCCTCGTAGATATAGATACCAGCTTAAGAATTCAAGTTGCTAGAACACCTGTGAGGTATTCTGAGAAAATCGCACAATTACTGATTCTAAACGTAGAGGCTGAGAAAGCTTACGACTACTGGATACTAGGGATTAGAACTTGATCTCACGTATGACCATAACAGGACCGCAACAACCAAGAGTCTACGGTTGTGATCCACAAATCCCACAGCCTAACAAATCCACAAGTCAGTTAGATATAGACACTGGCCTACGCACATTAGTATTTTAGTCTACTCTGATTCCACCTATCATCATTCGACAGTTGTCCCTACTAGACACAATAGCTAACAAAGCTAGAGAACTTTGGACTAGGCAAGAGAATCATCCATAGAGTTGACTGTATTCACCATATGACCCTATCAGGAGAAATATACGAAACCATCCCGGGTCATTTTCCACGCATCCCACAACCCATAGATTGAATCACGCCAGAGCTCGATATTGATTGGAGCCTTTGAGCAGTCATCCTCGCTGATCGATCTATCACACCAGTCCAAGTTAGGAGGGCCTTCTTTGCCTTAGATTCGTAAATACCATTAGTGCGTGTCGAAGACATTAGACTCCCCAACTAGTTTGTCTTCATATTCTACCCCCACCGGCTGTCTCGGCACGACCTCGGGAGGTCGGGTATGTGGAAGAGTCACTTGTTGATTCTCACGCTCGCCTGTTGCTTTTCCGACATACAAAATTGGTGAACCCGACGTGAAACAAACGAAATTAGTGAAGCTAACGTAAAACTTCCTACCTTCTCGTTCGGAGTCATAAATATCACGTTTCCCTTCACAAATCACCTTCGCTCCTTCCCATTATTCTGCGGGTATTCATATACCCCCCGAATATGTCGGGATTCGATGCATATGGCAGACCCCTCCTGGGTCTTGAGGCATACTATGCCCAACAGAATAGGGAATCATCACCCTCACTCTTAATGTGGGGTGAAAACTATTCAACTAATCAGTTGTCAACGCAAACGCCAAGGACTAGATATAGTTCGTCCTTCCAAGCAGAGGGGTTGGAGCAACAACTCACTCAAACACAAACAGAGTCTTCAGGCTCAAACAATATGACATTGACTGGAGAATCTGCTTCATCTCCTCAGGTGCTACTTAGACCACATATTAGCAGACAATCAGATCCATACTTGGTTCTAGATGACGAGTACTCAATACGTTATCCTAGGAATGAACAACGCTCTCAAGGCATGTACCCACCTGTAGGAATTTTGCAAATACAGCCCGAGTTCTCTCCTCAAGAAAATACCTCTATGCCATCACGTATAGAAAATACTCTCAGAGAAACGTGGCAAGATAGAAATCAGTTCATGACAGGCTATCACATGCCTATACAACACCAGGATATACAACAAACGCCACCAAGGCACGATATCGTGACTTCACCAAACGAAGTCATTTCAACTCTAATAGAAAAGGTTAGAGGATTAGAACTTGCTCAAGCAAATCAAAATTCAAAATTCATACAAACAGGGAGTTCCAATCCTCCGCACCATCCTAGCCAAGTAGATCTCCTCACAGGAGTAGGCACGTTAGGTATGACTCCTCAGTATTCACAACAAGTACCAACTAGACCCACTATCGCTAGCACAGTTCCTCCTGGTCCGGTACAGAGCAATCCATTCCTGGATAGTACCCCTTCGTACTTAAACATGTATTCCAAATCGCCACAAGGGGATATGTACTCATCCCCTGGCATGTTTACTCAAATGCAGGGATTGCCTTATGCCCCTGCCAACGCGTACGTTACGCCATATCAACAACCCGTTCCGCCACCACCTCCTCAACAGGCACCATCAATGGTTGAGACGTATGCAATAGGGACTTATTCAGAATATTTAAAGGAGCCCTTAGATTTCGCCATAAGAAGCGTTATGCTTCCAAGGCCTCTTCCCGATTTTCCCAAATAAAAAGGAGAAGGAGATTTGAATGCGCATATCAAAGCTTACACTACAGCCATTCGAGAATTACTCCCATGGGATGGGGTCGTTGCTAAAATATTCCCCAAAACGCTGGAAGGCATTGCCCTCGATTGGTATTACAGAATACCCGAGGCTTCCATACATTCATTCAAACAACTCGTGTCTGAGTTCATCAAAGCCTTCGACATGAACAAACTATTAAGGACAAGAATTAGGGAGTTCTTGCACATCAAGCAAGAACATAACGAGTCTGTCACCCATTTCATCCAAAGGTGGCACACAGTCCTTTATTCCTCGGCAAGCGCTCCAAACATGGATCAGATGGAGCTATGCGATTTATTCCTTCATTCTCTTAGCAAAGAAGTGAAGGAAGAAGTCCAGAAGTTCCCACTCAGGACTTATGACGAAGTACTTGAGAGCGCTCTACGAATAGACCAGGCAGCAATAGATAGTGGCCGTAAGACGTATGGAGTAAATGGGAGGTTAATCACCTCCACTCAAAATACTACAACTACCACAAATGTCAATCAAGGACCCAAAATCCTTAACAAAAATCGTGGGGTAATAACAGATGGGGTAACTGACCAGCCCAAGAGGGTAAATGTCGTTAATACTCCGTCACAAACAAACAACCAAAGAAACAACAATTTTACCCCGACGGTCAATACGGTGGATTTTAATAATCCACAACAACAACAACGGCGAAATCCCATGCAAGGGCCAAGCCAAAACTCATTTGGTTACCAAAACCAAAGTCAAAACCAAAAACAACAATTCCAAACTTTGGTCTTAATAGGCAATAGTTTGATCGGAATTTTAGGCCACAATACACACCAAACCAACAAAACGGGAATTATAATCCCAATTCTTATTGTGGTTTCCATAAAATTCGGGGTCATGACACTAGAACGTGTCGTGACTACAACAAATTCATGCAACGCTTGCCAAATGAACAAAAACAATTTTTTATGGATATGTTCTTAGCAGATCCTACGTCACCAATGGCAAGTACCTTCGCAAGGGCAGTTTCCCCTCAGAATGCCCCTCTCAAGATCTTTAATGATCCACTCCCAAATCATGATAACGATGGGTTGAAACCAACTGGAACAAACAAAGGCGCAATAATAGGAAACAACGATCACGAGGCCTCAACTTCGCTAAATCCGTTAGTCGCACCACAACTAGGAAGTCAGCCGCGACCTAAGGTAGTTGGATTAGTGGAGTTAGACTCCGAATTACCCGTTGAAGCAATTACGAGGACACGAGAGTATTTCTCTCAACCAAGTCCAAGCCATCTGCCGGAAGCAGATAACATCCAGCAAACCGTAGCAAAACCTATGGGTGCTTACGATCTAATTAATGATCTAACAAAAACCTTCTCGTATATTTCATTCCTTGATTTACTAAAGAATTCCCCTGCTCATAGGGCTGCTCTTTTAGAGGCGTTAGGTTTGGGTCATTTAATTAGTATCACTCCACCACCAGAAGCACAAGTAAATCATATAGACTTTGATGTTTATCCTCTGGGACAGGCGGATAGGGATGTCGAATTCATATTTGAAATAAGTAAAATGCCTACGAATGCCGAGATCGAACGCCGAGGTGATCTAGCCCTACACTTGCAAGTACAGGTTTATAATAATTATGTAAAACGGGCAATGGTTGACGATGGAGCTGCGGTTAACATAGTCCCTTTCTCTTTTCTCCAAAAATTGGGATATGGTGAAACAAACTGTTCCAATACTCGAAATACCTTGAGAGGCTACAATAGCCTTAAAGCCACATCGATAGGAACCATAATACTACCGGTCACTTTGGGACCTAAAACAATCATGACTGAGTTTTATATTATAGATCGGGAAACTAACTATAATATGATCCTCGACCGGCCGTGGATACATCGAATAAAGGCAATCCCTTCCACGCTATTTCAAGAAGTAAGATTCTTGCATCTGGGAAAGGTATTTGTAGCCAAAGGTGATCCAAAGCCGTTTGACGTACACCTAGCTGATTTAAAGAAGAGACCAGGTGTACACTCAGAATTCGAACTTCCGACAAACCAACTTAATAAACCCACTGACTCAAAGTCAAAAGAAAAGTTGGTACCTACGACGGATCTTGAAACCATCAGCGTAGCCAAAACAACCCCAATTCCTGGCGGTAAAGCTAAAGAAACTGTATCATTAGGGACTACTGCAAACATCGTTGAATTAATAGAACAAGATCTACCAATGTTCTTACCTTTTGATTCGGTAGGTATAGGATATTCCTTAGGAGTTGGCTCTCTTCTAGCAGAAGATCTTTGCATGGTCGAAGTAGAATGTGCAAATATGGTAGATACACCTACATCTATGCTCCCGGCTAAATATTGGACTCTCCATTTCGATGGAGCTAAATGCCGCTATGGAGCGGGGGCAGGTATAATTCTTACCTCACCCGAGGAAAAGGTCCTCCCATTCTCTTTCAAGTTGAACTTTGAATGCACAAACAATGGCGCTGAGTACGAAGCCCTCCTTCTTGGCCTCACCTTAGCCAAAAGGATTGGTATTGATAACATCAGAGTCTTGGGAGACTCGCAATTAGTAACAAACCAAGTTTCTGAAGTATATGAAACTAAAGCCGAACATTTACAGCTCTACAAAGACGCTGTGTTAGATTTAAGCAAAGCGTTTCATTTCATATCCATTGAAGCAATCCCACGAGAGAAAAATCTTCTCGCCGATTCAATAGCAACTTCGGCATCACGCTTCACTCCAAGCAATGAGCTAGAAGATACTCACTTCACAGTATCCATTCGTAACGAACCATTGATAAAAACAATGACAAATCCTCTTTCAAGCGGAAATGAATCTACTGTTCTAGACCATGTTGGAAATGATGTGGCTACTTTGGATTACTTAAATGCCTATGCAGCATTACATCGCTCCTGTCACACACTAGATTTATCTCTGATCCCGCATTCATCTTCCTACTTCGGAAATCCTGTAACGGATCTTCCCTCGCAAATGGAATCTAGCATATACGCAATAGAAAATGGGGATGATATAGATCTACCTCCAGCACCACCTGAGTTCGAAGAGGGTAACACCTCTTTAATCGAAGAAACAATCGATGTCAACATTGGGACAGAAAATGAACCAAGGATATTGAAACTAGGTTCTTCATTAACCCCAGAAGAAGTAGAAATACATACTCAGGTTCTCAAAGAACATCAGAAGGCATTTGCATTTAATTACAAAGAGATGACAGGAGTCACACCCCACATTGTTGTGCACAACCTCGTCACTAGATCAGATGCGAAGCCAATTAAGCAAAAATCAAGACCTATGAAGCCCAAGGTAGCCCTTATGGTAAAAGAGGAGGTAATAAAACTCCTTCAGGTAGGATTCATCAAGCCAGTTGACTACTCCCAATGGGTATCAAACATCGTTCCCGTTCTCAAGAAGAATGGAAAGATACGCATCTGCATAGATTTCCGGGACATTAACAAAGCATGTCCTAAGGATGACTTCCCATTGCCATCTATCGATGTCATTGTTGATGCAACAGCTGGGTTTGAGCTCTTGTCTCTCATGGATGGATTCTCGGGATACAATCAAATCAGAATATCCGAGCAAGATCAAGATAAAACCACCTTTATAACTCCTTGGGGAACCTATTGCTACGCTGTTATGCCATTCGGTCTCAAGAACACCGGTGCCACGTACCAGCGGGCTATGACTTATATATTTCACGATTTAATTCATAAAATCGTGGAATCCTACGTAGATGACTTGTTGGCTAAAGCCAAGAAGCGTTGTGACCATCCCGAAGTACTCCGTGTCATTCTTTCACGTTTAATAGAATACGAAGTTACGCTAAATCCGGAAAAATGCGTCTTTGGTGTAACAGGAGGAAAGCTCCTAGGTTACATCATATCGTCACGAGGGATCGACGTTGATCCAACCAAAATTCGGGCTGTCCTCGAAATGGTCCCACCTTCGAGTGAATCTGGAATCAGATCATTTCTCGGGAAGCTGGGCACAATCCGGAGATTCATCCCGGATTTAAGCTTCGCTATTCATCCAATCAATAATTTACTCAAGAAAGACTATAGGATTGATTGGACTGAAGACTGCAACGAAGCTTTCAACGCAGTTAAACACTTCTTATTGTCACCACCTACGCTAATGCCACCTAAGCTAGATCGCCCGTTAATTCTATACTCACGGGCTACCGATGTTTCGTTAGCTTGCATGCTAGCCCAAGAAGACGATGACAAGAGAGAGCGTGTAATTTATTTCATTAGCCGAACATTGCTCGACTACGAAATGCGTTATACACAAGCAGAACGAGAATGCCTTGCCATAGTTTTCGCAACCAAACGCCTAAGACACTACATGCTAAATCAAGAGACAAGGGTCATGGTAAAAACTGACCACTTACGAACCTTCCTCACACAAGGGTCCCTGTCTAAAAAGGTGGGACGCTTTATAACCTTAATGGGAGTGTTCGAATTAACTTTTGTAAACCAAAAGTCAGTTAAAGGGCAAATCATCGCAGATTGGTTAGCTGATAACCCGCTAGACGGAGGTGACTTAGTAGACTTAGACTTTCCAGACGAATGCGTGTACTACGTCGAAACCCGACCTGCTATATCTGAGTGCCCTTGGTACGCTAATATCATTAGTTATATCATGGACCATAGATACCCAGAAGGAGCTACACCTCAACAAAGAAGGCGGTTACGCATTATCATAGCTAAATGTGTCATTATAGAGCAAGTGCTCTATCGGAAAGCATTTGATGGAATGCTCTTAAGGTGTGTTGACACAGAAGAGTCCAAGAAGATTCTCCATGAATCTCATAGCGGTATATGTGGAGGCCACTTCGGTGGCCACGCCACCACTCGAAAAATACATCGAATGGGCTATTTCTGGCCCACTCTAGAACATGACGCAATAGAGTTTGTACGCAGGTGTCATAAATGTCAGGAGTTCTCTCATGAGATCCACATGCCGGCACAAGCTTTGCAACCGATCGCTACTCCGTGGCCCTTTTCTACATGGGGCCTGGACTTGATAGGGAAGTTCTCTCCCTCGTCCACAGATGGCCACAATTTTATAATCATGGCCACTGAATATTTCACTAAATGGGTAGAGGCCATGCCTCTTACAACTGTACCTTGTTCTGTAATCGCTAAGTTCATTTTGAACCAAATCATTTGCAGGTACGGTATCCCACAAATTATTATCTCAGATAATGGAACTTCTTTCAAGAATGAAGAAGTTCGTGAGCTATGCAAAAAATTTAAAATCAGCCATCATACGGCTTCCTTGTACTATCCCCAAGCCAATGGGCAGGCTGAAGCAACGAACAAAACACTGAAAGCCATTCTCCTTAAAACAGTGAAAGAAAACAAGCGGGATTGGCATTTGAAATTATATCCGGCCTTGTGGGCCCATCGAACCTCAATAAGAACTCCGACAGGAGCAACTCCTTTCTCCCTGGTATTTGGGTCAGAAGCAGTTCTCCCACTCGAAGTTGAAATCCCCAGTCTCCGCATTTCACTACAAGGGATTCTGGATGAGGACGCTTACAGAGAAGCACGTCTTTCTCAATTAGAAAGCTTGGATGAAGCTAGGTTACATGCTGAACAATGACATAGAGTCTATGCCAGCCGAATGTGCCGGAAGTATAACAAGAAAGTCTATGAACGTGACATATACGAAGGTGACCTAGTTCTGAGGTTAGACAGCCGGATCGACAAGAAGACCGACGAAGGAAGGAAATTCCGGCCCAAATGGTTGGGCCCATACCGAGTCATGAAAGACTACGGGAATGGTGCTTATCTCTTATACACGCTAGAAGGTGAGGAGTTTGGAAAAACAGTCAATTCCCTCCACCTCAAACGTTTCTACGCATAAGCAGCAAGCGCTGCCTATATAACTATCTACATCGCATTTTCATATAAATTAGGATCATTTTGTCCACTTGTTCTTACACAAATTGTGATCAAGGAATCTATTCTCAAAGCAATTTATTACAAACTCATGATGTTTCTGGCATGAAGTTCTTTAATCATACTTCTCCGTCTTCGATATCATCAATCAATTCAGAATCTTTTATCTAATAAAATCAGACATGACAAAGTCCTAACGGTAACCATACCAAGCTCTGCAAGTTTGTTCTCGCTTTGGTTTCTTCTTAGGATAGGTGTCTTGCCTATGGTCTATTCTAGAAGCTTCATGGTGTCACATCTACCCCATATGCACATCTCTTTGGAAATAAGAATATACTGACATCTTACTCAAACAAACAAGTTAAGAAGTGATTAAACAAAAAAATTTATTTTACACATTTCCTTGCCCCACCAACCTTCGGTGATGAGCTTGCGTCTCTTACTAGTGACGTAGGGTTGGGAAAGGATGGAAATGCCCTTACTCGCCTATGCCTTGTCCACGGTGATAAACCCATGCTTCTTACAGGTAGCACGGGGCAAAGTGTAGGGGGTCCTCTAGACAAAGTAAATGTTAAAATGTCATAAAAAAACAATTCAAACTTTGAGTCAAAAATGAATGAATCAGATATTCAAAATTCCAAAAAAAAGAGTTAAAAATCCTTAAAAACCTAGATTTTGTCTACTATGTGGCCATCTATGGGTCTAAGTCTGAATAAACCGCAAGGTAAGTTACATCCAAAACTATGAAGTCATTCAGGTAGAGTAAGCTTGTAGTTTTCAATTTGGTTCCACCAAAGCTTCATCTATCTTTCATCACTATCACTTCGCCATATTTCATAAACTTGCGCCCTTCTTGGCTCTTGGTGATGAGCTCTCGCATCTTACTAGTTGCGTGGAGTTAAGGGTGGGGCAAGTCAATTTGTTCATCATACTGGTGGTTTTTATCACTTTGCCAAAACAAATCATGAGGTATCGAAATTGCTAAACAAAAGTTAAGATTCAAGATCACAATATATATCTACAATATCATGTATCAACATCATGAAATACAAAAAGAAAGCAAACATTTGCATCATTTGTTTTCCATTGCATACATTCTAGAAAGCATACAAAACATACATCGTAGTATACACGAAAAAGCTGGAACAGAAAGGGAAGACACAAGTGACAAAGTTTTGATCCAAAATCGGCGCATATGTATAAATAGTCAATATTTGTATACAATGCCATCATGCACTAGGCATGGTCAAAACGCTCAAAGAGCCCGTAATACACAAAAGAATCCATAATACAAAAAGTGTATAGGAGCCAAATGGCCTCTCGACCCCTACGCGATCCCGCTGAAGGTGCGCACCCTCGCCTAGGACTACGATTACACTGGCACTCTGAATGGACGGAAGGCTCAGGGTCTCGAGGGGCGGTCATGGTCTCGCCATGAGAACGGCTCCTCATAAGGTGCTCGGCTATCCTATAGCCTGCCAACTCTGTACAGAGAGTAGACACCATCTTGGCCACATGCTAAACGGGAGCAAAGACGTCGGTATGCCTGCCGGCTGCTGAGGGCTCCCCGGCATCTACGGATAGCTCCGCACGGGTCTTATCCATAGGGATCATCAGAGAATCAGTACATACCCTATGGATTAGATCCCGCCACTCATCAACAGTCTCTGCAAAACAAAGAAGAAAGACGAATTAGAAACTAGGCAAGAGGCTAAAATATACAAGATACAAATATAAGGAGGGATAGCAGTTAAAACAAGTCAAAAAAAATAAAACTAACACTGAAAGGGAGAAAGGATAACTTACTCGGGTCACCGGGCCTCCAAGATGGGTCACTAGGGCCAGCACCCGCTGCAGATGCCCCCGCCGACTGAGGAGCTGCTCCTGTAGTTGGGGCAACATGACACCCCGCAACGGACTCATCATCTCCACCATGGCCCCGGGAGAGTGGCTCCTCGGAAACCAGAGTCTCTCTGTCTGCGCTCTGCTCCGCCCTCTTTGCCTGCATGATATCCTGAGTATCATGCCACTCAGGATCACTCTCGTCCGTCTGCTCCTCCGACCCTCCCTCTGTGGACTCCTCAGAATCGGAGTCAATATCTATACGGTCATCGCTACTATGAGCAGGACCCATGGTAATCCAAAGTAAAGGTGCCCGAGGCGCACCAGCTCTCCCTCTGGCCCGAACTATCCCCCTGGCTGCAATAGGAATGCCAGGGGTAACCACTGTCCAACCACGGCCTCTAGGCCCCCCTCTAGCCTCCCGAACTGATCTGTAAACTGGTGCTACTGGAGGAAGCATGCCCACATATGGGAGGCCGAACTGCTGAGGAACCCTGCTGAAAGGATGTACCTCCACCCGTCCCACACGGTCAATAAGCTACCCTGTAATGGAGCAAGAAACCAATGTCATGGCCTCCTCTCCCCATACGCCGGCCATAAGCTGGTACGGTGTGGCCTCCATGTCTGCTATAGTGAGGGAGGCTACTGGCTAGTGAGGTGCTCTAAGCACCGACATATCTGACCATCTGGCCGCCCTCACAGCCCCAGGATCTGCCACCTCCACGCCTCTGCCATAAGGAATAAAATGCTCATACACCCAACTCATGACTAGAGTTGGGTGGCTCAACGACTGTCCCTGTAAACGGACCACCCTATATAAGTCGTGATAGGTGGTCCCCAAAATGTCTACCCCCCGGGCGTATATCCGGCCATGCCCCTCTATCTGTGCAATGATGGGGGCCCAACAGTATAACAAAGTGTCCCCTCCCTTGTCCCCGATCAGTCTCGAGGCAAGGATCCCCATGATGGCCTGTCGAAATACGGGGATGGGCAAAGAAGGAATGGATCTAACTCTCACTCCCTTCTTCGGCCCCGTGGAAATAGCTGCATCTCCCATATATGTCGCCCACTGTGCAATCTGTGCCCGTGAGCCTGCTGTCTCTAATGTGAGTCGCCTCCCGATGATCGGGACCCCCAGAATGCGGTAGACGTCCTCTAATGTAATGGTCCACTCACCACGGACCCCTGGCAATCGGAAAGTGTTTCGATCTGCATCCTAGTAGGAGAATAAGTCATAGAGTATGTGACTAGACGGAGCAACGTGAGGCACACGCGATATCTGCAATATGCCGACCCTCTGCATTGTGTCCTCCTCATCTGCTGAGAGGGCATCCAATACCCCGGGCAGCCAGTCACACTCTCTCTCCCAGCTCCATCTAATATACTTCTCCTTCGCCTGCATACACCCAAAAACACACAAAACAGAGTAAGTTAGTATCTAAACGATATCAAGAGAGTTATAAAAACATATACAAATGCTAAAAATACAAGTGTAGGTTTTCAAAAGAGGTCTTTTTGCATTCTGTGCAAAACCGCTGCCCTGGGCAGGGGGGCGGTTTTGTAACCGCCGCCTTGAAGGCGGCGGTCGCGGTCCGAAAACCCGCGCGGGTTTTTAACCCCAAAAAGCCAAAAACTAGCAAAAAATGACCATTTTGGCTAAAAACAAAGCCTACCCAGTAGGCGCCCCCCCTAGACGGACCTTTTAAACCTAACATTTTCAAAAATGACCCCCCCATTACAACAAATTTAGCATTTCAAAATTGAAGAGGGAAAAACACAAAATTGAAGAAAAACCAACATGTGATCTCGCGGGGTGGCGTTCCGCACGTGGAGGCATGATCACTATCTCGCTGTGGACGTTTTGACTCTGCTCACGTGAGAAACCGTTACCGTGGTCCCCAGAGCTCAAAATCTATCAAATCGACTCACGCAAATGAATAGTAAAATGGGCCCACTTTTATATATATAACGCTCTAATTTGTTTTAAATCCCCTTTTCACAGGTTCGGAGCGCCAACGGAGGTAAGTTTCTATCCTCGCACTAATGGTACGTCCTCTTCCCCTATTATTTTAGCGTTTATTTTCCAAGATATTGTATATATCTGCACTTGAGTTCCCCTTTCATTTTGCAGGTCGTGGGAATTTCAGATGCGTCATTTCGACACACGGACGTATAAGGTATAACTTATAACTTCCCATTTCGGGACGGCCATACTCGGACCCACCATTTTATGTCTCTTCATGGCTAAAACGCTTCTCTGAGGGGGCAATATGTACGTACCCAAAATTGTAAGGTACTGTACTGCGGAACGGTGTAATAAATGCCCCAATGATGATACAGGTCTCCTCGAAAGGTGTTTGGGATCCAGAAAGAGCTCTTCGGATATGTGTTAACATCCCGCATGCCCCGCTTAGCCCCCATGTCCTTTGTTTTCCCCTTTTTCCCTCTTTCCTCGGCCTCTGAACCTTCAGTAACGAAACCGCCGGCCTGCAGGACACCGGTCTCGTGACCGCCGCCCTGAACAGGGTGGCGGTCCTGTAATCACCGCCCTGAGCAGGGCGGTGGTCTTGTGTGCTTTTTCTAGAACACTCTTTTGGTGCGACCCGCGTGAAATATCATGTTTCACCAGCTTTCCTTGCCGACTTGAGCATGCATTAATGTTTTTGGTCCCCTGGAATAGTGTTTTTCCTTTGTTTATTGTTTAGGAGTTCAGTTTGGATTTGATCTTTGGGTGTTTGAATTCCTATAAATGCATGGTTTGTGCACATGCAAATGGCCCCTCATTCTTGTTTAAAAACTCATCACTTTCAGTAGTTCAGTCTTTTAGTTTGCTTAAGTTTGATAGTTTAAATCTTTTACATGCTTAGTTGCATTTACTCAGCTGTTGGTAAGCCACAGATCCAACTTGTGCAAACAGTATTATTGCTTTTGGATTAGAATAGTTTAGGCAGCCATTAAAGTTGCAGGTTTTACTCTTCATACAGATGAGTTTCAGGTTCTGGACGCATTTTTTTGCATGATTCGCAGTAGACCCCGCTAGGAATTGCATAGGCCAAGCTCTGTACTCTTGCGCTATCCCTCTCCTATCCGCATTCTATTCTGTCTACATTCTGAAGGCTGTCCATTGATCCAAATATCTATTCCTGTTGATGCAAGCATTACACGCTTTTCTAGATTCACGTGAGCACAAAGAACGAGGAGATCATACTGAGGGGACAAGAACACACACACCGTCGGATTCGCCACTGTTCTGCGAAATCCAGGTTCCATCTGTCAAAGTTTTGGTTAGAACTTATCAAATAAAGTAGTTAATCACTTTATTTCAGTTATTTCCATTCTCGATATTGCCAGGGAAGTTGTGGGGATTGATAGTTTCTGAGAAACTATGATTCATTCCTCACTTCTAAGGTAGGATCGAGAATCTTGCAAATAGATTAGTTATTTCGTTGTTTAGAATAGATATACAAAATTACACAGACAAATAGCTACACTCGGCTATTTTGTTTGTTTTACGTTATTAGTTTAGTTGTCAATTCTAAATATTTTTAGATAGCTGCTTTCTTATAAATTGCCAGAAAATACAAAAAAAAAGGAATTATATATGCTAGAAGTGTACTTAGATTTTACTTTATTATAGTTTTTTTCATTACTACTGCTTTGCATGACAATTACGGGACCTAGGGAGCCCAGGGAATACATTTTCGAGCCAATTGTGCCCCAGCCCAATATCGTAGTGGCAGTAACTGACATTGACCAAAACCTTAGGATATAAGTCTTCCAAACAACAACAGACTTCCAACAGATCAGGTCACAGTTGAGAGGGTTAAACGTAGAAGACGACCAAGCACACACATTTTGGTCAAATCACCCAAACTACAGGTTATCCTAGAAAACATCCGCATGACTGTAGAATGATTTGAAAGAGAACAAATATTCGGGTGCGATCCTTTAGTTCCACAGCCAGACGCTGGAGACACCCTCGTAGATATAGATACCAGCTTAAGAATTCAAGTTGCTAGAACACCTGTGAGGTATTCTGAGAAAATCGCACAATTACTGATTCTAAACGTAGAGGCTGAGAAAGCTTACGACTACTAGATACTAGGTATTAGAACTTGATTTCAAGTATGACCATAACAGGACCGCAACAACCAAGAGTCTATGGTTGTGATCCACAAATCCCACAGCCTAACGAATCCACAAGTCAGTTAGATATAGACACTGGCCTATGCACATTAGTATTTCAGTCTACTCCGATTCCACCTATCATCATTCGACAGTTGTCCCTACTAGACACAACAGCTAACAAAGCTAGAGAATTTTGGACTAGGCCAGAGAATCGTCCATAGAGTTGACTGTATTCACCATATGATCCTATCAGGAGAAATATACGAAACCATCCCAGGTCATTTTCCACGCATTCCACAACCCATAGATCGAATCACACCAGAGCTCGATATTGATTGGAGCCTTCGAGCAGTCATCCTCGCTGATCGATCTATCACACTAGTCCAAGTTAGGAGGGCCTTCTTTGCCTTAGATTCACAAATACCATTAGTGCGTGTCAAAGACATTAGACTCCCCAACTAGTTTGTCTGCATATTCTACCCCCACCGGCTGTCTCGGCACAACCTCGGGAGGTCGGGTACGTGGAAGAGTCACTTGTTGATTCTCACGCTCGCTTGTTGCTTTTCCAACCCTCTTGTCTAAGAAGAAAAGAGCAAGTTCTAAGAAATGGAAGAAATGCTAAAAACAAGCTTGGGGCAGAAAAAAAAATCATGAAAATTGGCTAAGTCCTGGTCCAGGTCGCCCTTGGAACAGTTGGGACATCTGGGCGCGAATCGGCCGAAAGACTGCCAGGCAGTCTGCAGAGCAAAGGGACATTTGGGCCAAGGAGAAGAAAATTGACTAACTGCTTTAGGACATTTGGGACAAGAAGACGCGAAGG
Organism: Taxus chinensis; assembly: GCA_019776745.2. NCBI lineage: Eukaryota > Viridiplantae > Streptophyta > Pinopsida > Cupressales > Taxaceae > Taxus > Taxus chinensis. The sequence continues at coordinate 155,762,808 of CM034155.1, read as the reverse complement.
ATGCGAATCGGCCAAAACGGCTGAAATGGGGAACTTTCAGCACTGGGATAGTTGGGACAAAGGGACGTGTGGGACATGGATAGCCGAAGGAGCTGAAAGCCAATCAAATTAACGCCACATGTCATCGGCCAGATAAGGGACAAGGAAGCCCATTTCGAGGCGGATCAGAGGTTTTTTGTCCCAGGCAGTCATTGGGACATCCGAGACAAAAAGATGTGGGACACGTGAAAGAGACGGCAGGATTCGAAAGACCAACCAAATCATGACATGTTTCAAAAGATAGATAAGGGACAAGAAAGTTCATTTCGGGCAAGGTTTCGTAAGCACTTGTCCTAGGCAGCACAAGAAAAATCCGGGACCATAATGGTTCAATTAGTGAAGGTGAAAAGCTGGCAGACTCGCAGGACCAGTTAGAGAATCATGACAAGAATTTCACAAGGAGAAAAGCTCCAAAAGTTCAAAGAGAGAGGTTTGACCCCGTTGCCCCTGTCCTCCAATAGGAATTGGACACGTGTCCAAATGTGTCCCAAGGAAGTGCGGGGCGCGGGGAGGAAAAGTTAGAGAGTGTTAGCAAGATCATCAAAAGTCGAAAATTCAATGGAAAACCCAGGGGTGAGCAGAGGAGGGAGAATTACGCATCCAATCAGTGCTTGACATGTGTCATCCAGGTGGCAGAGCGCGGGAAATATTTTCAACAACACATCTTCGCTTATTTTGTGCCCTAAATCTTTAGATCTCCATGTATTTTGATCCAAAGCTTGGATTTGCATGTTATTTATATCAACGAAAACCTGGTGAAATGATCTACATGCGATTCCGGGGTCAATCCTAAATTTTGGTTTAGTTTGGAGAGAGGAAATTGAGAAAATGGCTCTGATGCGTGATAATGCCTAAAACTGATGCATTCAACAACCAACTTTAATGTAGCAGACAGTTCGCCGCTTCTGTTAGACAGTCTGCCATTTTTCCAGGGTCCACCATTTCTGCCATAATGAGATGAGTTAAATGTATCCAAGAAGTGGTTGTGATAGATCTCGACTTTCCTCTCTCTTTCCTCTCTCATTCTTAGTATATATTGTAAGGAGGAGATTCTTTTGAAAAGGTCAAACATTTCCTGTTTTGCTCCTCCCTTCTTCTCTTTATTAGGCAAATTTTTGGAGTTCGAACCTCCCATTTGAAACTGTAATGTGAATCTGCCTCTTGGCATTTTTTAGTGTATTGTATCAATCTTTAGAGCAAGTAATGCATGTCTGTGGATGATTCTCAACCCTCTCTATGTTCATTTACATCCTTCTGATCTTTCACTGCGAATTTTGTTATCTGTGCATGATCTTGGATCACATTTGAATGGTCTGTGTTTATTGGCAAGATAGATGTTCTTCATTCCTCGGTGCATCACCTCTGCTAGCATAGGTTTATTTTTTATGCATCTCCTTACCCTGTATCCTTGGCAGATTAGATTAGAATTTGAGTGAACCCTCTACATTTTTCGTGTGCATCTGAACAGAGGAATAGGAACCAGCCTTCTCTGGAGATTCCTTTCTCATTCTTGCAAGTCCCACACTTGGAGAAAGGATTCAATGTTGTGTAATCACACTGGATGCCTGAAGATCAACTTAGAAACCTGATTTGCATCTAGGGGTGTTGTGATTTTACATCAACAGCTTTGGCATGCCCGGTGGGACCTTAGAGGTCTTCCACTTCATCTTTTGCAGGTTGATGTGTTCCTATGAAGATTTCATCCTTTGGAGGAACTTACAAACACATCTAGCGACTCTATCTGATCAATAACTCATTCTCTGAAGTTGCAGACCCATTTTCCATCCATTTCCACCCATCTTTTTTTCCGTCTCTTTCATTCTTTTCCATTCCATGAAGTTGTGCAATCATGACTTCATTTCCATCATGGAATTCGCATCAACAACAATAGTATTATCACACCTCCAACATGTTTTACAAATCCTCCAAATCAGCATTTTGAGCAGATTCAAGATTAGTATGCATACCCGTATGAGCAGCAGTGCCAAAGTCAGTTTGGATATGAAGCACATCAAGAGCAAGAGTATGCATGGTAATGAGGGCAGTCAAGAAGAAAGATACAGATCTGCTGGAGACAAATCCAAAAGATGGAGGTAAAGATGGTGCATTCTAGAGCAACAACACAAATGAGAGCTTTTAAAATTGGTTACAAGACTGCTTTTCCATGGGGAGGCCCTTTTCCAAGACACTTCAGCCCTCAGGAGAAGCTGGACTTCATGATGAAAATGCTGCCATTGCTTGCACAAGTGGATTGAAGAAATAGAGGTGTATGAGAGGAGTATTCAGCAACCTTGTCAACGGGTAAACACGCTATCTCATGCCTTTCTTTTCCCTCTTTCCCAATCTATTTTATCTTAGTAGTGTCAAGTTTTAAACTCTCCATCTGATGTCCCAAGTGTTGAATCCATTTCTCCACCTCTCTAGTCTTCCACCTCATCTCAATTCTTCTTTTATTTTTCCTTCCAAACAGTCATCCCCTCCACAAGAACTAATAGAAACACCCCCTCCTCCAAAGAAACAAGAGTTTCTATCTCCACCACCACAAAAAATTTCCAAATCCATTTGAGCTACAACCCATCCTCTCTTCTTGCATTCCCAATTCCATGTGGGGAAGAAGAAATTACAAAAAAAAAGGCCAGTGAAGGACAGCAAGAAGAGGAGACCAACAAAAAAGAAATGACAGACAAGTTAAGGGTTTGGGCTGCTTAAATTTGGGATGAAAAATATCCCCTTGACGGTTAAGCCTTTAGAAGAGGCTGGGAGTTGGAGAAAAAATGGTGGTCAAGGACTGATTTTGTTGCAGCAGAAGAAGCTTCATGTAGTCCCAACTTGTCCTCTAGAGTAGTAAATTGAAGATTTTGACTTGACAAACTTCATGCTGGAGGAGGAGTTCATTCCAAGAGAAAGATTGTCTTAAAACATCAGAGGAAGGAGAAGCTGCTCCAGATCCATAGTAGAAGAGGAGCACATCCCAACTGTGGAGGAGAAAATTGCAGATCCAAGGTCTTTGAGCACAAAGCAGGCTATAGGAGAACCTTCAGTTCTTCTTTCTACTTCACCTCTCTCAATTTCTAGTACTGAAGAGGAGTTTGATCTCTCAAACTCAATATTGGAGGGTGAAAAAAGCCATGGTAGTCAAGTTACAGATCAAGAAGACACCATGGAGGAAGTTGAGCATTTGCAGCAAGACAGACAATGAGGTATTTTATCTGTCAGATTTGGAGGACTATTTTGATGAAGAAGAGCTGATTGAGTTTCCACGACTCTCTCTTTCATCATCCACATTCTAAACACTTGAGTCTTCTGTCATGAAGGAGAACATTCATTTGCAACAGCCTGCATCCTATAGCAGCTCTTTGGAACCAAGATTGGAAGATTTTAGTCTTTCATGTTCTTCATTAGAGAAAGAGAAAGGACAGAGGAATTTCACCATTTCTTCCACACCATCCATTCAAGGTCTATGAAAAGACTCCATTTTTGGGGTTGAAAGTCAGAGCTATGGGCATATCAAATGGATCAGACCCTTCCTAATCAGGTATTTGGCTTCATTTGAGCCAAAGGAGAAGTCACAACCATTCATGCTTTCTTCTGAGCATGAGGATGAGCTACAAAGTACCGAGGATCAGCTGTCATACCTCTTCAATCCAAATGTAGAGCAACTAAAAGAGGTAATGAATTTTCCTTCAACAGATACCTTGATGATTTGGGTGGAAGAGCAACTTCTTGTTGATCTTCCACTCATCCTAACAGCCATGATCAGCTCCAAATCAATTACATGGCTGCCACTTTTGAGAAAGGGAAGCTATTTCTCACAACCAATTGTAGGGTTTGTATAGCTTGCCTTTGCTCCTAGTTAGAATAGAGTAGGTAGGTTTGCTTTTAGCAGAAGAAGTGCTTGTGCACACTCTATTTGTTCCATTTGGAGCATGTATGATTTTCTGTCCTGTACATAGTTTTGGTGTTGTTGGTTCTGCTCTTGCACAGTTCATTTCAGTGGCATTTTGGTGAGAACAACTCTAGGTTCAGTGGGTTTTCAAGTGGTTCAGAGGGAGGTTTTCAAAGTTCAGATCAGTTTTTCAGGTTACTAACTCATGACTCCATGCCTAATGGATTGCTTTAAGCTACTGATCATTCATCTAGCAAGTAGATAACCCCGCATTGAGTCACCAAACTGTTGTCAAAAATTCCCCCCACCAGGTAATTTTGATAACAGATTGATTCAGGGCCCAAAATCATGTTTCTAGGGTCCCCTTAGCCTCTTTCTAACCCTCTTGTTCAAGAGAAAAGAGCAAGTTCTAAGAAATGGAAGAAATGCTAAAAACAAGCTTGGGGCAGGAAAAAATCATGAAAATTGGCTAAGTCCTAGTCCTCGCAATAGTAGGGACAGTGAGGGACATCTTGGCATGAATCGGCTGAAAGGCCGCCAGGCAGTCTGTGTAGCAAAGGGACATCCAGGCCGTCGGGACGTGCGGGACGCGGGCCAACCGAAGAGGACTAACTGCTCTGGGATATTTTGGGACAGAAGACGCGTGAACCGGCCGGTTCAGCCGAAACGAGAAGAACTTGATTAGCACTGGGACAGTTGGGACAAAGGGACAGTGTGGGACACGGATAGCCGAAGGAGCCGAAAGGGCCAATCAAGCAACGCCACGTGTCATCAGCTCGGGATTTTGGACAAGGAAGCCCATTTCAGGCGGATCAGAGGTTTTTTGTCCCAAGCAAGGACTTTCGTATAGGGACATCCGGGACAAAAATACGCGGATATGCACGATAGCTGGAGGACCCGTGAGAGCCAATCAAATTACACCACGTGTCATCAAGGTAGAAAAGGGACAAGGAAGCCCAAATCGGGCGAGATCGAAAGTTTTTGTCCCAGGCAACACTGGGACATCTAGGACCAAATGGAGGAGGGACGCTTGAAAATTCTGGTAGGCCCCGTTAGGACGAACCAGGCAATGACACACGTTTCACAAGGAAAAACGCTCCAAAGTTGAAAGAGAGAGGTTTGAAGTGCTGGCCCGAGCCAATAGGAATTGGACACGTGTCCAAATGGAACAAGGAAGCGCGGAGCTCGGGGAGGAGTTAGAAAATTTAGCCAAGCGTTTCATGGCTGAAAAAGCTAAAAGTAAAGGGAAGACCCCACGCCCCTGTCCCCCAGAATCATGCATCCAATGCGCACATGTATCGTCTAGGTGGCAGAGCACGGGAAAGATTTTCAAAACACATCTTTTCCTGTTTTGTGCCCTAAATCTTCAGATCTCCATATCTTTTGATCCAGAGCTCAGATTTGAACGTTCTTTATATCAATGGAAAGCTTATGAAATGCTCTATGTGATTTTGAGGTCAATCCTGAATTTTGGTTCAGTTTGGAGAGAGAAAATTGAGAAACATCTCTGACGCGTGATAATGCCCAGAACTGGCGTTCAACAACCAGCTTTAATGCAGATAGTTCATCGCTTCTGTTAGACAGTCCACCATTTTTCCAGGGTCCGCCGTTTCTACCATAATGAGATGAGTTAAATGCGATCCTAGAAGTGGTTGGGGTAGATCTCAACTTTCCTCTCTCTTCCCTCTCTCATTCTTCCTATATATTGTAAGGAGGGGCTTCTTTCAAAAGGTCAAACATTTCCTGTTTTGCTCCTCCCTTCTTCTCTTTATCAGGTGAATTTGTGGAGTTCGAACCTCCCATTTGAAACTGTAATGTGAATCTACCTCTTGGAATTTTGTAGTGTATTGTATCAATCTTTGGAGCAAGTAATGCATGTCTGTGGATGATTCTCAACCCTCTCTGTGTTCATTTGCATCCTTCTGATCTTTCACTGCGAATTTTGTTATCTGTGCATGATCTTACATCACATTTGAATGGTCTGTGTTTATTGGCAAGATAGATGTTCTTCATTCCTTGGTGCATCACCTCTGTTAGCGTAGGTTTATTTTTTATGCATCTCCTTACCCTGTCTCCTTGGCAGATTAGATTAGACTTTGAGTGAACCCTCTACATTTTTCGTGTGCATCTGAATAGAGGAATAGGAACCAGCCTTCTCTGGAGATTCCTTTCTCATTCTTGCAAGTCCCACACTTGGAGAAAGGATTCAATGTTGTGCAATCACACTGGATGCCTGAAGATCAACTTAGAAACCTGATTTGCATCCAGGGGTGTTGTGATTTTGCATCAACAGTTCCAACAAGGGTAAAGTACAAGCTAATGAACCACCATTTCCAAATAGATTCCAAGAAAAGAAGATTGACCTCAAAAGAAAATATGATTATAATTTTTTCAATCAGTTGAGGGATATTTGTATCAAAATTCCATTGATTCAAGCCATCAAGGATGTTCCCATCTACAAAAATTTGGTTAAGGATCTATGTGTAGACACTAAAATTAGGTCACACTCCCCTTTTTTCCCTCGACATATAAGCCCCCTTTATTACATTTACCTAGCCATGACCCCCTTCACCCCACTAATATTAATTTAATTCATTTAACTAAATTAATGCATTATCCTCACTATATTTATTATTTAAATAATATCTACACATACAGTTCACTTAGACACGTCACCAAGCCAACTCAACCTAAGACCTATTCTTAGCAAGTTCCCATAACTAACTAAGACTTACCCAAACCCTAAAAATCAATGCCTACATTCCCTTTAACCACATTCCTGCATGCTCAAAAGAGGATCCGAGTCTAATCCGTGGGATAACGACACGAGATCCAAGGAAATTAGGAGGATCTCCCTAGTTTATTAAACCTAGGAAATCCTGCCTTGACTGACGTTGGTTACCCCTAACCATCGCCGGTTAAGCTAGACAGCCGTTGGTTACCCCTTTTAACCTAGAACAACCTTATTCTCAAGGTTGGAGGTTAAGTTGGAAGCAAGAGAGGTTGATGATCAAGAACACATCTCAGAGAGATAACACATCTTTAGAGAGCCAATTCCAATGAAAACTCACGTCCAAGGAAGGAGATTGAGCATCTTCTCCTGCATAGCCATCCTAACCATGATCTGATTTATCCAAGCAAAGAGGAGTGTACATGCAGCCCATGCAGAAGCTTTTTTTCAGTTGGTGATCACTTGCAACCTTCAACCCATCATCAACACCTCCATCCCTCACACAGAGGCCTTCAGGAATGGAATCTAAGTAAGTACAACATCATTCTTTCTTGGTTATTTCATTTCATCATCATTTTATCATTCATTGTTTATCTTGCTCCCTATTGACCTTATCCATATTTCCACCTCTATAGACCCATTAAAACCTCACAAAAGTCTACTCCAGTCACCCAATACGCCATCTCGATCAACCAAAGTCCTTTGTATAATCACAAAGGAGACCAAAAGCCCGTTCTGTGACATTTCCAGATCTCACAGTAACCAGCACCAGTTATATCTAACTGCCATTGGTCACCCCTGATCGACACTGGTCTCTATGTTTGCCCACACAACCCTGAATAGAGACCTACCCACCTAATTTTATCTCACCCTCATTCACCTGTGACCTACCTGAGACGTTTATCAGACCTGCAGAGACCCAGAACCCATCATTTGACCTTTGGATTCTATTCTAGCTTAGCCTATTAGATTAGATCTATTTTCTTATTATGTTTTAAGTGAGATACCTAAATCATTTCAAAATAACAATAGGATTTAATTTGTTTACAACATTAAATTGTTTAAAATAGTGGACTAACAGCCATCTAGGAAGTATCATACTTCCCAGATCTATCTTACGCTAGGCAGTTCACTACCCATATCGTTTAATTCCTTCTGGTGGTCTTTTTTTCATTACAGGTAGTTCCTCTTAGCCAAAAGGAAGCTCTCATGATCAGCTGTGGATTCAGCAGTCATACGCACACAATAACCCATCAACTGACATTTGAATAGGTATTCCTCCTACGCCCGTTACCCTATCTGTTTCGTCAACACTTCAAAGAAACAATCTAAGAAAAAGGTGAAACATTTTAGCACGCTTGGTAGGACCCATTTGGGGTTCCTTGCATTTCATTCATTCCTAGGAAAAAAAAATTGTGTGTTTGTTTCCCTTCTAAAAAAAATGTACACACTAATTTTCTTCCCTGGTAATCCACTTCTTCTTTCTATTTGCTCTAAAGGAAACTTTTCTTTTGGTGTAATTAAAAAGAATCATTTCTTCATGTTTTCTGAATTGTAGTGAAAGAGCATCCCTCTTCCTCTTCATCTTATTGTGTCATCTAATTTCACATTTTTGATTTAGTTTTAAAAACAAGTGTGTTCCATTCTGATTTATTGCATTAGCTCACATTAATTGAGGGAAACCTATACGTTGGAAGTCATGACCAACTGATGGTTGACAAATGAATCATAGAAAAAAACTTCTATCCTTTTCTCTTTCTCTGAGTCTTACCAAACCACACAAAAATTCAAAATACATACATTCTTAAAAAACATCCTACTTGGAAGAAGTTGTAGGTGATCACACGATCACAACACAGTGGGCACCCAGCTCACTGCTCTGTCGAGTCATACTTCAGAGCAAAGCCCACCCCCACCATAACATACCTAAAACCTCACCTTTTAGATCTCCTTCTTTGTAGGAAGCCATCCTCACCAAAAACTCTATTTCACAATTCATGTGTCAGTCCCTAAATAACATTAGCTAAACAAACATAATAGAAAAGGCACTCCTAGGATCGTATTTTCTTAGTGTTTCTACTTGGCTTACGTTTTGAGGTGAGAGATCACGTTCATCACTTTCTTGTTCATCCTTGCACGCTTCTCATCATAGCTAGTGTATTCTGGCTTCACCTGAGTGTGCCTGGGCCATATCATCATCATTCCCAGAATTCTGGGTCTAATTCTACATCAGATTTTAATTCACAACCACTTTCTTTCATCATTGTTTCAATTTCATAGTAATCGTTGTCGGTTACCTCTGACCACCATCGGTTATACCCAACCGACGTTAGTTCCAAGTCCTTTTGCTAACCTACCCAAAAGGACATTTTTACTTCACTTTCTTCCACTTTTCACAGTCTTTGTCACTGTCATTATTCCCGTTGATGTTTTAAACATCCTCAGATTTGGTATACCTGTCATATTTCACCTTCTACCTCGTTGTTTAATCACTTTCCATTTTCTATAGTGACCGATAGTGGTTACCCCTGACTGGCATTGGTTTTCCCTAACTGGCATTGATTATCCTATTTCCCATTCCAGCCACCGGTTGGTACTCCATCCACTTTTTATCACCAGATTCACCTATTCCTACTATTTTATGTATCATTTACAGAGAAGCAACCCTACCTAATCAATATTGGTTCCCATGGTGCTGACCCAAAGACAAGCAAGTGCCCTTGTATTCCACGCCAGTTGCCAACCACTCCCACCTAGTCCTTCACCACCTTCTATTTTATCACTAGCCATGGATCCCATCCAACCTACTACTATCACTACCGGAGATGAGGAGTTTGCATGACTCTTTGACCAGAATCATGCTACCTTATAGTTTTACCTTTCCCACTCGTCCACTCGAGATGCCTCGGGTCAGTTGATATACGACATACCTGTATCTATCCCCCCAAATCTCACACCCACTTCCACATCGGCCCCATCTGGCTCTGTTCTGCCCACATCCACCTTACTCCTAGTCATTTCATAGTTAGCTTCTATACTTGCTATGACTGCCATGTCTGTTACCTTTGTGACACCCATCACATCCACCATACCATCGACGACTACCCCAAACACAACCTCATCCACCCCTAATGTCTCATATATACCTGTAGCTACAATCCCACCTCTAGTGTTGGTCACTCCTACCCCATTTAAGAATGTGGTTCTTTCCATTCCACAATCACTAGTCCCTATTGCCACTAGGGTTACCACGACCCTTCCAACACCATATACATACTACCAAAAACTGCATGTTTCATCTATTATTCATTCTGGGTACGTACCCCCTATTTCACTGCCTTCTTCTCCACCACCTTACATGGCAGCCCCATACACTGGAATGCCACCCCCGTTATATGCCCAAAACCAACCTCCTCATGCTATAAAAAGGCATCCAATCATCACAACCCACCAATGACCTAATTAAATTGATGTTGGACAAGATGTAGACATTGGAGGCATCGATTTTTGGCTCCCACAACACTCTCACCTACGATGAGATTTACAATGAGCCTATTCACCCATACATTCCTATCCATTCATACCCTGTGCATTGGGAAATGCCTAAATTCAATCGTTTCAATAGTAAAGAAGACCCATAACAACATTTGCGGTCATTCAAACATGAGTTTTATCTGATCACTCATGATGATGCCTTGCTTTTGAGAACTTTTCCCATCTCCCTCACTGGACCTGCATTAGATTGGTATAGTGGGTTACCTAAACACTCTATATTCTCATTCAATCAGGTAGTCGAAGCCTTCTTAGATCATTTATCTATCAATATCATCAAGAAGGTTACCATGACCGATCTATATTCCACACGTTAGTACGAGGATGAATCTATCGCAGATTTTGTCACTCACTGGCGTAGCATGGTTAATCAACTTACCTTCCAACTGCCACAAAATGAACTCATTGAGCTCTTCACACGAGCTTGGGCTAGACATATCTCCCTGTCCTTACAGGTCCAAACCTTCCAAACATTCGATGAGGCATTCACTATGGCTCAAAAGTTAGAGATTCGGGCCAGCGAAGAAAATAAAATCCAATTACGAAATAAGAATTTGACATTTAAGTCGAATGAAACCTCTTCTTCTTCCAAACCACAAACCAATTATTCCAAAACTAAGGGCACCACTAACATAGTGGTACTCAAGGCTGACCCATCTCATTCATCAAATCAAGCTACACCCTCATCTAATCTATCACCTATCCAGGCTTTTCGATTCAGATAAGAGCAATGAAAATATACCCCAATTGGGGAGCCTTACTCTTCTATCTTAGAAAAGCTTATCAAAGCTAGAGCCATCACCCTTCCACCCATAAAACCCCACACTCATTTTTACCCTACTGGTTCCATGCCCACATGTTATAAAGAGCATGATTTCTATAACTATCACTGAGTAAAGGGTCATAGTGACGGAAACTGCATCACTTTTAAGAATATTATCCAAGAAATGCTCGAGAAAGGTGAGTTAACTGTGGATAATCCCAATGCCACCCCCAACAAAAACCTATAAATCTTCAAAAAACCATTTCCCAGCCATGTCCATTCATCCAATCAAATCAGTGAGACATCCACTCACGATACCCATACCCGTGAAGTTCATGCTATCTTTAACGATGTACCTGTTGCCTCTCAATTACCTCACATCCCTTCCATACACATTCCTTACTCCACATGAGTATGGAAGCCTTCACCAACACCCTCGCTATGATCACTGTATAGGAGAATGCCTCCTTAATGGTCCTCCTCATCTTCGTACTAGTCTCACCTATGGGGGACTTGATACTACCACTTACACACCGGAAGCACCATCACAACCCCACCCATTTTCTGCTAAATTCCAATCACTTACCAATCACCATTTTGTCCACACCTTCTTGCATTGCTGTGTGTGGAAGGGTTTTGGTTTTGGATTTTATGAGTAAGGCCGCCATACCATTATTCCATGTACCACCCGCAAACATAATGACCGTAGTGGTATCAGCTTCCCCAAACCTCCTACCAAATAGGGCCACATTCAACTCATTGAAGACCCTAGCCCTCCTCCACCTTCATCTTCATCACTACCTTCACCCGCTCCACCTTCATCACCACCCTCACTGACAGAGTTGATGGATCCTGAATCTGTCCCCCTTAAATTTTTTTTTTATAAACACCATTTCCTTGGGGCCTTTGACTTATCAATGTGAAGGTGAGGCCCCTTCCAGTCTTCCATTCCTATATCCTGAGATGATTGATGACAACACACCTATAATTAATGTTGTTCAATGTCAGGATGATGAATCCATACTCACCTACCTTGGTAGCACTCAGATTCATACCCTTCATCGGTAACGTTACCTATCTGAGATGCAAACCCATACCCACATGAATTTTCCAATCGAGATCAACCTATTACATACTTTAGGGGTGACCCCGACCACATCCTAACTCATCCACCTATTAAATCTTTAGATGCATACTCCAATAGGAAGCCATCACTTCTTTTCTCCAAGATCCATAACCAAAGAAAAAAACTCACTTGGTCTCATACACAGACATGCACCAATCATTGACCCCACTATAGTCCTGGTCCACAATATTCAGTAACCATTCTTGATGCCAAACATTCATCAAACATAAAGTTGAACAAAATGCACCCATTCCATTCCTCACAAACCTTAAACTACCCAGGCACACAGACAGAACTTCAGCGCACTTCTTTCAGTTTCCTTCAATACCTCCAATACCTTCATTGATTGTATCACTACCCATTGGATTTCTAACATTTTCCATCATTACCCCAAGTAACAGGGGGACTCCACATTTGCATCAAACTTCACGTGACCTCAACCTAGCTTATCCCGGGTAGAAAACTTTGCCATTGCCCGGTATTGATCAACTGGTCGACCTCATCGCTGGTCATGAGATTCTACCCACTCATGGATGGCTTCCCAGGTTATAACCAAATTTTGCTTGCCCCAGCAGATTAGCAAAAGACTACACACCCTCCTACCCCTTGGGGATCCTACCCAAATGCTATCGAGTCATGCCTTTTGGCCTTAAACCAACGCTAGTGCTACATATCAACGTGCTATGACTTACATCTTCCAAAAAAAGTTCCTGATAATCATCCATCGCATATTACCCAAGATTACGTGGATGATCTCTTGGCCAAATTTAAACGTCACACTGAGCACCTCACCATCCTTGAAACCATCTTTTACCAACCTCATTAAATATTATGTCCGCACTTTACCTAAAAAGTGCATCTTACGACCCCCACAAACTCTCAGGAAAAGGGTCCTGGATGATACTAAAATTTATGTTTACCCTCTATGTGTATAGAAGTTGACCCTGCTGGAGAAGTCAAGGCCATTCTAGAAATGCCTTATGCCCACTAACCCACCAAAACCAACTTTGACGATGAGCCTTCTCAAGGTAAATTACAGCTCCATTTGCACCCATTTCCACACTTCCCACTAATTATCTGATCAACCTCAACTATTTCATCATCTTCTTAGGAAGGATGTCTCCTTTAAATTTGGATGATGATTGTTCACATTAAGAACTTTTGAGGCCCTAAATTGTCAATACCTTCTCCAACCACCCATACTCATTTTTACACCTAAAGATGATCAACCTTTTTACCTATACATATCAGCTACTGATCATTCCTTGGGAGCCATGCTCAAATCATCGTGATGACACACCACAGGGAGCAGGTGGTGTATTACGTAATCTGTACTCTTTTGGACTACCCACCAACCAACCTATACCCAACATACCATCTAGAAAAACTTTGCTTAGCCTTAGTTTTTGTTGCCACCAAACTCCGCCATTACCTAATGGCTCAACCACAAAACTTATGTCGTGACCAACACCGATCCCTTACAATTCATGTATGACAAACTTTATCAAAATCAGTGTGCTCTGCGATGGCTTATGCTTTTACGTTGATCTTGAACTTGAATTCCATTCACCAAAAGTCCATCAAAGTCCAAGCTATCACCAAATTACCAACTGGCTGGCGCACCTATTTCCAAGGACCAAGTTTCCTTCTAATTTTGACTTTCCTGATGAGATCAATTTCTACCAAAAGTCTTTCCCTGGACAAACCCCCATCTACCAAATGACACTTTTCTTCGACTGTTTTAAGTGTTAGCGTGGGGGTGGGGCTGGTGTTATCCTCATTCCTCTAGTGGGAGAACCCATGCCTTTGTCTTTCAAAATAGACTTTGAATGCATGCAACAATCATGTTGCCGAGTACTAAGCAGTCGTACTAGGTCTCCAGGCTAGCCTATGCCTTAGATGTCAAATCAATCCCTGCATCTTTGGTGATTCATAATTTTCAGTAAACCAAGTCAATGGTATGTACCGATGTCATAACGAGATATTTCAAAAGTATAAACATTCATGTAGACATACTTTTGACCACCTTTGATCGTTACACCCTTCAAACCATCCCACATTCAACCAACAAATTTACGGATACCATGGCCCACTTAGCTTCCCAAATACCCGCTTCCCCCGCCGATGTGCCAAAATGTCATTTGTCATCCGTAACTAATGCCTCCATTCACCTTCTTATTTACCTTACGATACGTTTACTCTCGAATTGGAACAAGACACCTCCTGACCCAAGTGACCTTTGGTATAAACAATATTCTGACTACCTTTCTCTTTCCCATCTTACCTCCTGATCTCACCCGTACCCACGGACAACGCGCCTTCCCTTAAAAAGGTCTCCCATTTCATCATTCTGGGGGGACTCCTCTATAAATGTAGATTTAATGGTATTCTCTTACGATGCCTCACAAGTTCTGAAATGCCTTCACACCATTAAGGAGGTTCATAATGGCATATGTGGAGGTCACTTTAGTGGCCTTGCTGTCTGCTAAATACATAGTCTTCACCTATGGCTATTACTAGCTGACCACTTAACATGATTGTTCACACTATGTCAAACATTGTGTGAAATGTCAACAAAATTACCAACCTTCATCATATACCCAGTCATGCCTTACAGGTCGCTTGTGACCTTTGGCCCTTCTCTCAATGGGGTTTGGATCTTGTACAGAGAAATCAATCCTCATTTTTCCATGTACACCCATAAATGGTTCATAACTACTACCAAATACTACATAAAATGGGTGGAATCCATACCAAACTTATCTCCACCAAAATCTAAGAAAATATGTGACCTTCATTAACCATCACATCATTTACCGCTTTGGTGTCTCTCATCGCCTCATCACTGATAATGGAAAACGATGGAATCTGAATCTATCCCATCCTAACTGAAAACATTGCAAAAACACCATTTGCGACGGCCTTTGACAAAATTCAACTTAGTTTCTCACTCTTCCATTATTATCCCACATGACCAATGGCCACGCCGACATTAACATCTTCAATGTCAAGAAATCCATACTCACCTAACTTGGTGTAAATTCTCATGATTCATCGGTTTTTTGACACATATTGTTGAAGGATTGACATATGCACATTCCTTACCACTTCCCTATGGGACATACCGTACTAGTATTCACATGGAAAACTTCCATTGTGGCCAAACCACCCTTTTCGCTGGTCTACAGTATCACTGTTTTGCCACCCTCTCGAAGTCCAGATCCCCTCACTCCACATTTCTCTCCATGACATCCTTACTGATGATGAATTTCGTCAGGACCGGTTAACACAACTACATTTATTAGATGAACATCATCTCAATGCTCTAGATCACCTTTAATTTTACTAACAACGTATCAAACGTGCTTATGACAAACATGTTCATGAATGAACCTTCCAAGTTGGTGACCTTGTCTTGAAAGAAAATCAACACATAACCAAAGCAGAAAAAAGTAAAGAAAAAAAAAGAAAATTCACTCCTAATTGTCTTGGACCATACATCGTAACTCATACTTATGGATCGGGTGCCTATTGATTATCCTCACTCGAACCCGAGCTAATACCCTTAACGCATTGCATCTTTGACCATTCTATTGTTGACTTGTCATCCTACCTCACCTTTTGTCTCTCTCCAGGACTCATCCCTTGAGAGCTATTCAATCCATACACCTCCCTAATAATTAAACAAGAATCATGTGAATACCCGCCACTTGTTATCTTCTCTTGAATATGTGTACCACGGAACTACACATAGCATGATTCTCATGGATACTTTTCGTCTACCTTTAGATGAGATCCCATGATCATTCCACCTTGGGATCCTTTTGAACAAGAGTCCTATCCTTCACCTTGGTCTTGTCCATGATTTCAAAGACCTCACATGGGACCAAACCCCTTGAGTCAAACTTCTAATAAATAAAAAATATGACTCCCTCAAAAGGACATCTTCCTCTTGATCAAATTGCTACTATAAATAGACTGCTCCCTCAAAGGATAGCTATATGAAGCTTTCAAAAATAAAAAAAAAAAACTGAGAGAAACCAAAGCTTCCCGCATCGATCAGCTTCATGAAGACCTCAAGGAGTACCATATTATTTATCCCATATAGAATTCTTGCATTGATTAGTCTATCACAACCAAAAAAAAATTTAGTCATGGACTTGCCCATTATGACCTCAGATCTCTTGCCCAAAATCCCTGTCACTTCAAACATATACAATTAACTACCTTTCACCCACCTTACCATTTCCACTTTCATTTCCTAAATCACCTCAAGGGAAATCTTGGAATTTAGACATTTGGTGATCCTGTGACTACCTTCAGCATAGAACAGTTAATTGCGCAATGCCTTTTGGGTCTTGTGTTCATCACCCCCTCCAATGTATGATCTACTCGGTATGATCCTACCCAATCAGGTGGCTTTATTGCCCCCCTCTTATCTTTTAACCATCTTTGTTTATGTTTTGATTACCTTATACAGGACTTGGTCCTCGACACTTACCTTTGGGGTAATCCTCCCCTTTCACCATAATCACCTTCACCTACATCATTTTACCTATAATCTACCCACACCTATTACACCTAAACCCACAACATGCCCACAAAACCTACCAAATTTCTCATATTCTTCCCTAGCTCATGGGAGAACTACATCAGCCTAAGGTCCCTTTTCGCACTGGGACTATGTAGGTAGCACTCCGAGGGCATGGGGTCCTTAGAGGTTAGCTCGGCCATTCTCTACCCTGAAACAATTCGTCAACCATGCCTAACTCACCATTTACCCCACATTTCACTTAGTTCCCCTTTTTCTAATAAAATTGGAAATTAAGCCACATACATAACAAGTTGCTTACCACAACATACATTTATTACACCTACCATCTCTCTATCATCACTATGCATAGATTATAGAACATTTCACATATGACCTATAGTATCATTCATTGCCAATAATAATGAATCACAACTTCACCTACTTTCAACACAACCATGCCTAAATCAACCTAACTCGATCCATGCCTATCACCTAACTCAATCCATGCCTATAACCTGACCCAACCATGCCTATAACCTGACCCAATCCATGCCTATAACCTGACTCGATCCATGCCTAAACTAACCTAACTCCATCATGCCTAACTCACCTAATTTCCATCCATATCAAAATAACAAATCCATATCTCCTCTAACACAAGCCATACATCCAATATCTCATAAACATATTAACACATCACAAAATACCATGAATCTCATCATATAAATCAATAAATGTGTATCTCAAAATACATGCCTATCTCATCATGGCCATCATCTCAAAAATGTCAGCACGCAGGCCGATATACAATACAAAATGTCATCGGCACGCAGGCCGGTCTCATATATACAAAAAATGAATGAATGAATCAATACAAAATATCTTCAACACATAGGCCGGTATATGCTCACAATATACAACAAAATCACTCATACATCCTCACTATCTTTGGCACGCATGCTGACATATATATATAAAATAACCACTAATATACATCAAAATCAGGTGGCCGCATATCAGACATCTTGTCAGATGTCCTCCATCTCCGTGTCACCTGCACCCTTAGCCTCATGTGTCCCTGCTGGCACATCACCTAGCTCTAGTCGCCATGCACTGGTGGCCTCTCCCTGATCGGGCCTCAAAGCTCACTGACCTCCTATGCTCTCCACACTATGTGTGCGGGATCTCATCCTCTCACTGGACGCCTGTTGTGCCCTGTACTCTCTGTATGAGAGGAAGTCTATCCCGACTGCCATGAGATGGTCCTGATAGTATCATGCCTCACCTAGGGCATCCCGTAACCTAGATATAGGCATGGTCTACGGTGGTCCCATAGGTCTCGGCCCCTGTACCTTCCCTGCGCTAGCCTATGAACTGGGACCAGCTCCCTGCGCTTGTGGTGGTGCCCCCTTCCCCTGTGCCTATGTCGATGCCCCATGTCCCTGTGCCTATATCTGGGCCTATAAGGCCCCAATCTGTGTCTGGGTTGTGGCCAATTGGCCCTGTAAACCTACTACTTGAGCCTGTAAGGCTGCCACCTGACCATCTCTATCTCCATCTCCTCCATCTCCTCCACCCTCTCCCTCTGCCATCTGGGCCTGCAGACTGGCCACCTATACTCATAGCTCTGCTACCTCTACCTCTGACCCCTCCAGTTGTGTTTACAGTATACCTATCTGCATGATCAGTATTGCTACCTACCCCTGTAGGGTGTCTCTCTGCACTGTCACGGTAGCTAAGTCTAGCTGCCCTGGTCTAGGTGGTATGGCTTGTAACTGAGCCGCCCACCACTGCCTATACCTATCTGTGCATCCAATGTCATCAATCCACCAATCCACTGGCTACTCCTCCTCTCCTGTAGGCACTGTAGGATGTGGTAGAGGTAGAGGCCTCTCCACGTCATCTCTCTGATACTGTGGGAAGGGTGGAGGAATATCCTGTACAAGCCCGAACTGCCGTCGGACCCTGTCGACTGGGATCATCTCATCCTCCCCGACATGGCGACCCTGTATCCACCTCTCTAGCTGGAGCTCAGCTAGCTCCTCATGCATGTGCCTATATGAGGGAAATCCCACATATGGTCTCCAGATAATGTCCACTCTGGACAACCCCTCCAACAACTACCGAAAATGGGCCACATCATATGTCGGCCTATCCAACCTCTTCTCTCCTGCAACCGGCACCCATCTCCTATAGCCCAACTGCACAAATCTTGTAGGGAATGCATCTTCTCGGGGCATCCCTATAGGTCGAACACAGACTATGTGCTCGTAGGCTTAGCAATGTAGTATAAATGTATAACACAGGCTAAACCTGCGTAACCAACCATACGCCCACAACTCTCTTTATAGCTGCACCAAGAATGTTGGTGCCTAGGTGAAGTGTGTCTCATGCACCATCATATCATGGAGCACCCCCATCAGTGATTGGGGAAAGCATCCACCCTCTTCATCAGGAAGTGCATAGCAGCACACTGCCACCATCAACAAAACCACTAGCCTCGTCTCATCCAAACGGGCTAGGTACATCTTGCCATAGCTCAAACTGGTGCTATGGAAGCTCAGCTCTGCCACCCCCTCACCAAATACTGTCCCAATTAGCTCCTCTAAGGCCTCAGAGGAGATAGAATACACCTGGGCCCCCAATATGGGTAACCTTAGAATCCAGAACACGTCCTCCAGGGTGATAGTCATCTCACCCATTAGAAGATGGAACATGTTGGTCATGGAGTCCCATCTATCGATTAGCGTGACCATCAAACTAGGCTGCCGAACAGCATGTCGGTAGCACCGAATACTACTCAAGCCCACTGCGATCGACCCTACATCCAATCCAAAACATAACATTAATCTACCTTTACCATGACCTTATTCATCACTTATCATTACCCGCCACCCTTTTTTCACCCTACCCATCTCAACCACCTGACCTACATCATTTTTTAGACCCTTTTGCCTAAAATCCTGACCGGTGCCGGTTCATCCTAACCAACTCCGGTCACCCTTAAACCGACATCGGTCACCCATTTGGTGATCGATACCGGTTTAACTTGACCGACCACGGTTACCACGTAACCGGCATCAGTCACCTGTTAGGTGACTGATCCTAGTTCTACCTGACTGACACTGGCCATGCTTGACCGATGGTGGTCACTGTCGCGGAAAAATCGGTGACTTCCCAAACTCCCCTTTTTTTTAAACCCTCCCACCTATCCCTAAAACCCCAGCTATAATGACCTACACTATACCAAAAACCCCTACCCACCCCACCTATCCTATTTCCTACTCTCCCCCCTCTTTTTGGCTCGTTATTTTCCCTCTATACCCGATTTAATTTTTTTTCCCGCCCACAAATAACAAACACCTACAAATCCAACTTATCACACACTCTACTCTATTTAAATAACATTATAGAGTTAGGTTCTTACCTTTTCATGCTGCCTCTGTCTCAGTGGCATGTCAGGCCGCTATGCTGGTGGTCCACTTGATCCCTCTCCTACCTCTGCCATCACCAACTATCTACCCGTAACCTCCAACCAATCAACTCTCTCGCCCTGATCTTTTGGACCCACTACTCACCCACCCAACCACCGTCCAATCACACTGTCAGCTAACTGTCCTGTTTCCTCCAGACACTTTTCTCACTTTTCTCTCTCTCTTGTCATTTCTTCACTTCATAATTTACAAATGAATAAGAAAAACGTGGATTTTTTGTTTTTATACCAAACCTGATCTAACCGACGTCGGTTCCCCTAGACCGGGATCGGTCTCGTGCCCTACCTAACCATCGCCGGTTTTCCTATACTGACGTCGGTTATCCATGACCGCCATTGGTCAGCCTCACCAACACATTGCCCCTACTTTGCCATTTTACTCCGCCCTTTACCTTGCTCTTTACCCCACACCTTTACCACACCCATTACATTACCTTTCCTGACCTCATCACTTCCTACCTCCATTTGTTCCCCTTTGGGGACTCATTATTTTACCTCTACCTTGGCCTTACCCATGCTGTGACCTAGATATTTAGACTTGGACCATCGTTAGTGACCTTTGACCTCATGTGTTTGCTATACCTTATGGCACTGTTACCTGTGTTGATTGACCTAATGACCTTACCTAGCCTATTGTCGTGACCGTTTACCCTGACCCTACCTTTGGTGTACCGGAACATACCTAAACATTCCTGCCCGTAACCTACGTTGTGCTTCCTAACCTTATCATATACCTTGGATACCGGATTCACTTCAACCTTGTTTGGATAAACCTATCGACCTTAGATGATGTAGAGTTTGCCTGCTCTTTAACTCGGTACTGTGCTGCAGTTTATACGTGTGTGTGTGTTTGACTGTTGCTACCTTTGACCCTGACTCATTACCTAAATTTCTGGAGTAGACCTTTCACCCCTTTTCCCCTTTACCCACTTTCCTTTTCTTCACATTTACCTTTTATCAAACCACTCATCGCTTCAACATGTTGCCTCGTCAGTTTTTGGTTTGAGGGGGATCACCTTCACCCTCACATGGGGCAATCACATCCTATTTTTGTTAGCATCACTTACTAATACAAGCTACGCAAAAAAAAGGGGAAAAATGTAGACACTAAAATTAGGTCACACTCCCCTTTTGTCCCTCGACATATAAGCCCCCTTTATTACATTTACCTAGCCATGACCCCCTTCACCCCACTAAAATTAATTTAATTAATTAAATTAAATTAATGCATTATCCTCACTATATTTATTATTTAAATATCTTATTTAAATAATATCTACACATATAGTTCACTTAGACACCTCACCAAGTTAACTAAACCTAAGACCTATTCTTAGCAAGTTCCCATAATCAACTAAGACTTACCCAAACCCTAAAAATCAATGCCTACATTCCCTCTAACCACATTCTCGCATGCTCACAAGGAGCTCCCAGTCTAATCCATGATATAATGACATGAGATCCAAGAAAATCAGGAGGATCTCCCTAAGTTTAGTAAACCTAGGAAATCCCACCTTGATCGACGTCGGTTACCCCTAACCGTCGCCGGTTAATCCAGACCACCGTTGGTTACCCCTTTTAACCCAAAACAACCTTATTTCTCAAGGTTGGAAGTTAGAGGTTGGAACTTGGAAGCAAGAAAGTTGACGAGCAAGAATATATCTCAGATAGATAACGCATCTTCAGAGAGCCAATTCAAACAGAAAACTCACATCCAAGGAAGGAGATTGAGCATCTTCTCCTGCACAACCATCCCAACCACGATCTGATCTATCCAAGTAAAGAAGAGTGTGCATGTAGCCCATGCAGAAGCTGTTCTTTAGTTGGTGATCACTTGTAGCCTTCAAACCTATCATCAACACCTCCATCCTTCACACACAAGCCTTCAGGAATGAAATCCAAGTAAGTACAACATCATACTTTCCTGGTTATTTCATTTCATCATCATTTTATCATCCATTGTTTATCTTGCTCCCTATTGACCTTCTCCAACATTCCCACCTCCATAGACCCATTAAAACCTCATAAAAGCCCACTCCCATCACCCAATACACCGTCTCGACCAACCAAAGTCCTTTGTGTAATCAAAAAAGAGACCAAAACCTGTTCTGTGACATTTCCAGATCTCACAGTAACCGACACCGGTTATACCTAACCACCGTCGGTCACCCCTGACTGACACCGGTCTTTATGTTTGCTCACACAGCCCTAAATAGAGACCTACCCACCTAATCTTATCTCACCATCACTCACCTGTGATCTACCCGAGACCTTTATCAGACCTGCAGTGACCCAGAACCAATCATTTGACCTTTGGATTCTATTATAGCTTAGCCTGTTAGATTAGATCTATTTTCTTATTGTGTTTTAAGTGAGATACCTAAATCATTTCAAAATAAAAATAGGATTTACTTTGTTTACAACATTAATTTGTTTAAAATAGTGGACTAACAGCCATCTAGGAAGTATCATACTTCTCGGATCTAGCTTAGGCTAGGTAGTTCACTGCCCATATTATTTAATTCGTTCTGGTGGTCTTATTTTCATTACAGGTAGTTCCTCCTTGCCAAAGGGAAGCTCTCACGATCAGCTATGGATTTGGAAGTCATACGCACACAACAACCCATCAACTGACATTTGAACAGGTATTCCTCCTATGCCTGTTACCCTATCTATTTCTATAACAATTTAAAGAAACAATCTAAGAAAAAGGTGAAACACTATGCATAAAAAAACTAGACAGATAGAGAAAGGATCCATCCACTGTACAAGTTATTAAACAATTCACTAATATCATGCTGAGGAACTCAATTTTACCAAATTTTATAGATCCAAAGAGTCCTTTGGTAAACGTTACAATTAATGGGAAAAAAAGAATACTTTGATTAAATTGGGGGAATCCATTAACGTCTTGACCAAGAAAATTATGGATGATCTGAAATTGGAAGGACTAAGGCCAACAACTATAGTTTTACAACTTGTAGATAGCTCAACAGTGAGACCTGAAGGAGTACTTGAAGACATAGTTATGGTGGTAGAATCTTAGGAATACCTTGCAGACTTTATTGTCCTTCAACCAAAAGAAAGTTTAGGAGGATATCCTATCATTCTAGGAAGGCCATGGCTGGCCACTACCGATGCATTCATAGGTTACAGGTCTAAAAACATGATTATTTCTAATAGAAGTGACACCAAGAATTTGATACTCTATCCTCCTGTCTAACCATTAAATGATGAAGATCAAACCATTTGGGTAGAAGAACCAAAATCATATAAGAACTCTTTACAATAGCTCATTATGCTAGAAAATTCTTATACCATTCAGTTATAAGAAGAAGATGTTGTTCTCTCCAATATCTTACAAAATAAATATGGAAGAAACGAAGAAGTGGATGACAGATTAAGGTGTTTAAACTTCTCCTTGAACCAATTTCTACCGCAGCAAAACACCATATATATTCCAGGTTAGAGTTTTCTTCTCCATCAACTTCTTCCCCATGATTTCATATTGGATTCTGTGAGCAACAATGTATAAAGTAGAAAAATCATCAAATGGTTTTTCTTTCTACAAGAGTTTGATGTCACAATATTGGATAAGCTTGGCAAGGACAACGTGGTATCAGATTTCCTTTCAAGAATGGATAATAATGATGAAGAACATGTAGTTGATGACTCTTTTCCATATGAGAACTTATTTTCTATCACTACAAAAACACCTTGGTATGTAAACATAGCCAACTATCCGGTTTTAGGAAAAACACCTCCACACTACTTATACTCTAGGAAGAAATATATAGTTGAAAATAGTGTGCATTTTTCTTAGATAGTTGGATTTCTATTTCATATAGGGAAAGATCATGTCATGGGAAGATGTATAGATTATGAGGAAATATATTATGTCCTTAGAGAATGCCAAAGTGAATCTTGTGGAGGGAATTTTGCTACAAAATAATAGCGCATAAGGTGTTAAAAACTGGTTATTATTAGCCAACACTACATAAAGATGCAACACTTTACACCAGGAGATGTGATAAATGTCAAAGAATGGGAAATTCTACCAGATATGATGAAATGCCATTACAACCTTAGTTGGTCTTACACCTTTTGAAAAATGGGGCTTGGACTTCATTGGCCCCATAGATCTTAAATCTCATAAGAAGGAATACATCTTGGTTTGCACAAATTATTTGACTAAGTGGACAGAAGTGAAGGCATTCCTGAGTTAGAAAAGTGAAAAAGTATCCAAGTTTCTCTATGATCATATCTTCACTAGATATGGAGTTCCAAGGGATATTGTTACTGATCAAGGTACACACTTTACTACTGATGCAATTTATGATTTAGCTAAAGAATATGAAATTAGGAATAGGAAGTCTACACCACATCATCCCCAATCTAATGGACAAGTATGGGTGACAAACATAGAGATAGAGGTGATCTTGAAAAATACAATTGCACTCCACCAAAAATATTGGGCAAATAGACTTCTAGAGGTAGTATGGGCATTCAACACAATGTGGAAAACAAAAACTGGATTCACACCATTTAAACTCTTGTACGACAAGACTATTGTTTTGCCAATTGAATTTGAGCACAAAACACTAAGGACAACACTTGAACTAGGTATAGATCTACTTGAATCACAAAGGCAAAGTATTCTCCAACTCAATGAGTTGGATGAAATGAGAAAATAGGTTGTGCATAATACAGAGGTAATGTAAAAGCAAAGAATAAAATGGTATGACTGAAACATAAAGGCAAGGCAGTTTCAAGAGGGTGACTGGGAGCTCTTATTTGACTCAAAGTATAAGGACCATATGGGAAAATTTAGGACAATGTGGCTAGGCCCCTATGAGATTGAGAAAATATTTCCCAATGGAGCTGTAAAACTCACACCCATAGAACCTGTAAGGTTCAAGCTATTGGTGAATGGCCACTGGTTGAGGTTGTACAAGAACCGAGCTGATAGAAGTATCTTCATGCAACAATTCAGAGGAGGACAAAACAGGATGGAAATAAGGACATCAAAGTTAAAATCAAATCTAAAATTTTTGGTTCATCTTCTGAGATTTCAGAGGATTGAGAAATTTCATTGGCCTTAGTATATTCATCTTGTTGAATATTATGAAGTTAAATAAAAGTGTTGTGATCAGCCCTCTAGGTGATCGAAAGCATTCTACTAACATTTTATTTTCTTAGAATTTTTTTTTTGCAGGATTTGATGTTAGATGGTTGTAAGAGTGCATGATCTCCATCATAAGGAGATCATACAATGACTTAAGGTCCACTTGTAACAACATGCAATAAACCCTTGTTTTGTTTTCTTGTATGACATAGCCCATGATTGCATGAATAAGATAAAATATATCCGTATGTGTGTAAGATGAAGGAAAAGATAGTTGGTACCCCAAAAAATTGGTGTTCCCTCTATGAGAGTTAGCTGATTGTAGTAAGGAGAAGCCATTATAAATTCAAAACATGCATGCAAAATCATAAGTGACATCCAAAACATTATAGCAAACCAACATGCAACAAGGGTGTAAATTCAATAAAGCATACATAATCATCATTCTAAACATGCATCAAGATAAGTACACTTAACTATAAATTTATTGAAGTATGATTAGAATGATTATTATTAATTCATATTTATTCCAAGTCATCAAGTATTCAATGCATTTAAAATATCGCCACCTTTTATGCTATGAGGTATCACTACACGTAATCCCATACTGTCATATCACTTTACCTCACACGCTTCATGCAGTGACATCAATTAATTACCTCCCTCGTAACTATGTTGTGTGTGCTTCACACTCAAAATTTGAAAATACTCAAAACATTCACACAACTTGATTCAGAATCGTTCTTTCAGTGAAAATTGTGTCATTGAGCATTGAGACCAAAGCAAAATGTAGGTTCATAATGGGAGGTGTTGAGTAGAGAATACTTAAAAAAAAGGCACACAAGAGGTCCACGTGGGAAAACATGGCATGGTCAAAGGAACGAATGGATAAGGGAAACACGCGCGCAAAGGATAATTTCATATTTTAGGACTTATGCATTTTTACACATAAGGATCTATTTTTAGAGATGGTGTGCAGAGTGCACAAACAAAGCAGAGATGTGCACGCCATGCATTGTATATTTTTGGAGGATTGACTACAAAGAAATTTGCATGGATGCAGGATAAGAATAGGTTTATCACTGTCAGTTTACTAAAGAAAGTCTATTATTAGCACACTTGCATGTGGGGCTATGACCGTAAAAAGTGCATAGCTAATAATAACATGCGACCTATTTTAGGATTGGATAAGTGGTGAAGGAATAGTCCCCACCATTATAAATATGGAGTGAAATTTGTAGTAGAATGTGTGTGTGTGTGTGTGTGTGTGTGTGTGGATGAGTAGAGAGATATAGATATATGTATGTATGTGTGCAATATTGGACTACTGTATCAGATCTGTGCGTATAGAATGCCATTACCGTAAGAAGCTTCTGTGTAATTGTCATATTTAATATAATGGATGATATTGGCTGAATCTAAGTGTTAGTTCTGTGTGTGTTTGGATCTAGTATGCTCTTGATTTCATCATGGTTAGTACTTAATTATGTTCTCCCTTAGTTATAGATCTGGCATGCTCTATAGAATGATGTACTAATAATCAAATTACATGTATTAAGTCTTCATGATGCTAACATCCTACAACAACAACCCTAAAGAGGGACTTAATACCTTTGTGTGCTTCAGGTGAGCGCTCAGTCTTTGCTGAGTGATGTGTCAACACACCTGGGGTCTTACTGGTGAATTCTAGGCTGCATCAGTAGGAGACTTGATTCTCCATAAACCTACAAAGCACTCTTAGCTTATTAGCAACCCTCAAATTTCACATTATTTTTGAGATAACTGGTGGCTTGACTACATAAAATGATTCCAAATTTTTAATGAATCAATGGTTAAAGAGTTTGTTAATACATTCAGAGATGGGGAAGAAAAGATAAAAGGTTTAATTAGTGATGATATATTTGCAGTGGTAACTAAACTTCCTATATAAGGTGAACCATTTCCCAAGAAAGAAAATCCAGAGGCATCTAAAAGGGAATTTACCGATGAAAATGATGTATTCGTCAATGATAGAAAAGGTACACACAACTTCTCTCAAACCTTTCTGATATGAAGTTGCAAATTATATTATCAAATATTTTACCTATGAGGGGAGATACTCTCAATTAAATAAAGTTCACTTTAAATTGATCAATCACCTAAAGAATAATAGACAAGTGAACGTGCCCAATTTCTTACATGAAATATTAAATAAAATGAGTAGGGAAGCACATAAGGGTAGGTTTGCACTATCACACCACTGTCTCATCACCCTGGCAGAGGGATAATCCTGAGATAGGATGGGGAGATTTTTCAAGAACTAAAAGTATTAATGATTTGTTGGGAAAGAGGAGAAAGAAAAGGAAGAGTACTAATAGTACCTCTAAAACCATCACAAAGAATGTACCATCAACCTCCCAACCTAAGCAACAACCTAAAAAACACCCTGCCTCCAAATATTTACCACCTACTGAAGAAAATCCTATTCTTGTATTCCCTAAAAGAATTTTCATTGATGAAACCCTCCTTGCATTTTCTACTCATGAACCATCCACCTCAAATGGTAAAAAAAAACTCTTCTAAGTTGACCCCTACATCACAGAGGTGCTCTCATAGGATAAAATTCAAAAGATCAAAAACCTCCAATTCAAAAAAGGCATAGACCATGTCATTTGATAGTGATGTGGAAGATACAAAGAAGAACATTAATCCCATGGAGACAGAGCAGGGAGGTGTTGATGCTATATTCCATGAGAAACAAGGCCCTGAAGAGTACATGGAGGGACAAGAAGACCGACCAATCCCATAATGTGCAGACATTGTGTGTGAAGGAGGGTCATGTAGAGAGAGAGAGGAAGAGAAGTTTGAAGGAGAAATTTCACAAGAGTACCCTAAGGAGTGCATGGATGAGCATGTAGTAGTAATTCATACTGATGAGATAGTTTGTGAAAAGGAAGTATTTGAGGAGAAAATGAGAGAAGAAATTTAAAAGAAAGATAACCAAACAATTCATGTATCAGAAGGCACTGAGGAAGAAAAAGAAGGAGGAATTGGTGAACCAATTGAACTTGAACATGCCTCAATCTTTTGAGGAGGTCATTGAGCACTTGATTCATGTAATTGAGGAAGAGAATATTTTTGTGGGAGTTGAAAAACTACTAGAACATACCCCTATAGTTGTGGCTGATGCAATTGAACAAGTTGCATCACCATATTTACCATATGCTAACATGCAACACATAAATGTTGCCCCATTACAGCCACAAACTATCATCAAAGAATTTTTAAGGGAACTTGTCGAACCAGTTTATAGGGATATGCCAACATAAAAAATGCTATTGGATTACTGGATAAATCAATTTAAAACCTATGTAAATAGGTTAAAAGGAAAGTATAAAAGAGAAAAAGAAGAACTCATCTTCTAGCACAAGCAATAAATTGAGGAAAAACATAAATAAATTGAAAGGCTAAAGAAAAAGTAGGAAGAGACACTTAAGGTGGCCCATGAAATATTCAAATACATGCCTCATTCCATTGTCTATGTTATTTTCTGAAAAGAAAATATGTTGCATCTCAAGCTTACATGTATCAAATTTGACATGTGATTTGACATCAGTGGAGCTAGGAGCTTCTTTAGGTTGTACCTGAGCTTCTTTAGGTTGTAACTTTATTTTTTGGTATTCTGAGTGTGCAGTTATTCTTATGAGTTGAATAAATTCCTTTTATAAACAACTCATTCTATGTACTTTTGTTAAGCCTTTGAGACTATGTCTTTGTATTTCCCTGTCATATTGTTGAACATCATCACTATAACTTGAACTTATTGGCATAATACTGATTAATATAGTTATTACTAGTTAACTTTATCTTTTGGTATTCTGAGTGTGCATTTATTCTTATGGTTACAATAAGTTTTTTAAATTATGATATGTATGATGCCACTCTTGTTTGTAAGATACTTATTAGATGTAGCAACTTGTATGCAACAAAGGACCCGTCTACAGTAACTCTTCCACAGACAAGTCATTTTCTACATACATGTTTTTGCATATAACAAGTTGCTTACAAACAAGAGTAGCATCATATATATCACCATTTAAATAACTTATTACAACCATAAGAATAAATGCACACTCAAAATACTAAAAAATAAAGTTAACTAGTAATAACTAGATTAATCAATATTATGCCAATAAGTTCAAGTTATAGTGATGATGTTCAATAGTATGACAAGTTAATACAAGGACATAGTCTCTAAGTCTTAACAAAAGTAAAGAGGATGAGTTTTTTATAAAAGTAATTTAATCAACTCATCAGAGGATGATGTTTTAGTTAGGCTTCTTGCTACTTCTTTCAAGGGGAAAGCACTTCAATGGTATAAAAGCTTCAAAATTGCTTCCATTCACAAATGGGATGAGCTTGACACAACCCTTTGCAAGTAGTTTGAAGAGAAGGCAACTAAAATTTTCTTATTAAAATAACTAACAACCATTAAAAGAGGCCTAAGTGAGCTTATGTCTTACTTCAATTTCATATTTCATAAGACATGAGACAAAGTTATAGTTCTCTTGAGACCAATTCCACAAGGTGCTTTCCTTTATTTCTTAAGAGAATTGAATTATGATATAATAGTTATGATACAATCTACGGGTGTTATTAGATTGCCTGATGTTTATCCAATAAGCATTAAGGTTATGATTTATCTAATACAAGATGGAAATATATTCCCTAGATTACATATGCCTTTGTCTTCTAAAGTGCCTCAAGCTTCACAACCATATATTATTCCCATTCCTAATAAAATCTCCCAATTTGTTTCCTCCACATCTTATTCTCCCCAAAAGCAAAAGGATAATGATGAAATGAAATCCTTGATTAGAAATTTTTCAAATAAAGTTACATCCTTGGAAAAACAACAACCCCAATCCTATAGAAATTATCC
This sequence comes from Taxus chinensis, assembly GCA_019776745.2. Taxonomy (NCBI): domain Eukaryota; kingdom Viridiplantae; phylum Streptophyta; class Pinopsida; order Cupressales; family Taxaceae; genus Taxus; species Taxus chinensis. Next base: position 155,732,638 of record CM034155.1, on the reverse strand, counting down.
AAATCCTAAGGAAGGGAAATCTTCTAACCAAGGATTCAATCAAGGTTATAAACCCTATAAAAATCAATTTCCCAATCAAAGATATGGTAAAAATTAGAAAAATGATAGATGTAAAGCTCAAAATCCACATTTTCCTCTTCAAACAGTTTCTCCTACTCTGTCACTTCCTATCATCAACTCAAGTAAAGCATTGGTTTCGGTATAAAACAATGTGATACAAGAGACAGATTGGCATTTTCCATGCAACTAGCCACATAATTAGTATGTTTGTGAAAATGCGTTGCAAGCTCAGGCCCTTATGGTTTAAAATTCTTTCAATCAGTAGGAACCATTGGTGGAAGTAGCTAAGTCTAGTATGGAAGAGGATCAAGAGACTAAATCTGAGACTAATCTTATGTTTTTGGGGGCTGATGAGTGTTGTGTGATGAAGTAATATATGAACAGTTCTAGTAGACCTTGCACTCATGTTTCTGATAACACAAGGTATATGAAGAGATTGTTGTATGCTCATCCTTCCCCTTATTCCACTCAATATGATCCTCTACATAAATAAAATAATGTTGGGGAATATTTGAGCAATAATATTTTAGCCACAGGTGCGCATGAGGTTACATGCATGCCTTTCTTGGAGAAGGAGGATGTTTCTCAACCAAAGGCATGCATTCCAACATTGGATCAGTCAAAAAAAGAGAACATGGTACCTAAAATGCAAAATTCCACGGGCCTTCCTTTCAATATTGTGGAGCAGATGAAGAATTCAAATGTTTTTTTATTAGATTGGGTAAAAAATAGATTTTGAAGGGATCAGGAACCCTATACAACCAAAAGATAAAGAAAACAAAGCCCATGAGAAAAAAAACAAGAAAGGCACATCCAACTTTAAAAGTCCCATAAAAATGAGTTAAACATGCTTAACTCTTACAACACAGAATCATGACCCCCAAGAGAACAAGAAAAGACTAAGAAAAAATAGGGCAACACAGTTTGCCCATAGTCCGCAAAAAGTTCAGGAAACTACAAAACCACCAAGTGAAACAAAAAGCCACCATAGGGCCACATCCAACAACAAGCCAACCAGGAAACCAAAGGGAGCCACCAACTAATCTTCCTCCGAGCTGCTGATATGGAGGTTAAATCTCCTCCTTTTCTTTTCTCCCTCGATCTCCTCCACTCTGTCCAGAAGCACTTTGACCTGAGTCTCTAGATCCTGCATCTGATTTTTAGTCTGAACCTAGTCCGAAACCATCTTCTTCGAAATATTTATGATATTCATGATTCCCTTTTCCCTTAATTTGTGTCCTCCATAGCTTTAAGGACCCCATCTAAGTACAACATCTTTATGTTCCACTCCTCGAAAATAGTGGGATCACCCACACACTCATTCTTCCTAGAAGCACTGACTTCCCTAACATCACCCTCCTTATAATCTCTATCAATATCATCCCCCTTGGGGGTAGTTTTGCCCTCTTTCATATTTGTGAGACATTATTCCAGGGTAATGTCATCATCCTCCTCATGCTCCTCTAGGATAGAGACCATTGGATGATCCAGAACCGGCTTTCCATTCTCAAACAGGAGAAGAATCAGACCCTCATGAAGGGGAAGCTTGGATTTCTTTTTTTGGAATGCCATCAACAAGTTCGAAAGAGAGGTAGCCAGGAAAAAAGGAATTCCGACCATGAACTTTTGACGAAACATGTTGAGGAAAGTAATGTGATGAGTATAGATTTTTCTATACTTACCCTCCAAAGTGATATACTTCATAACTTGAAGATAGACATCCTTCCAGATACCAAGGATACATGAGCGAGCAATGCCATCCGTGAAGAAAAAACAAGTCTCCTTACCAACAAAAAACCTCTCAATCTCAAGATTTCTACGGGTTCTTTCCTTGAAGATTTTTAAACCATCCATCTTCATCTCTGTCACCCTAGCAATATTGGCCTCCGAGACCTCAACCTCCACACCATGGACAATAAAAACCCTATCTTTCCATGCTTGACCAAAATCCTTGGAAAGAGAAGGATCATGGCCGAGTAATTTAGCAATAAAATTACTAAATCCCTCGACTTTTAACTTGTTCCACAGATCCCTGTTGCTTTCTTCCATATTCTGATTGGTGAGTTCCACTTGAATCCTGTCACCACCCATCTGGACTTTATAAAAGTTGTCTTTCTAGCTTAAATTAATCACAAACCATAAACTGTTCTTCCAACCCGATTTCGAAAAGACACAGTGGTCTTTGTATACTCTATCTTGGTGCCTGAAATACTTTCCCCCGCTCGTGTCGGCATCATGGAATTTAGTGCCTTTTTTCCTTAATGATTTCATCATTAATATTAGAGGGAAATCTCTCTCCTTTACACCAGATTTTTTATTCATTACAAAGGACACCCACATTAGCCATCTTATCCGCACATTTATTTCCTTGCCTCAAAATATGATTGATAGAAATCTTATCGAAGGACTTAAGCAATTCCTTAATGTCTTGAACAATATTTTTTATCAGCCAATTAATCTTACTTTTATTGAGAAGATCTTTTATAATAATTAAGGAATCACCTTTAATCTGAATATCCTTAAGTCCTTTTCCTTAGCGATCAAAACACCCCAAAGGAGGGCTCTAGCTTTAGCCATATTATTAGTTTGTTTCCCCAGGGGTCCAACATAAACAAATAACCAGTCACCCTCACTATTCCTTAAGATGCCCCCTCCCTCCGCTTGACCCGGGTTCCCCTTTGTGGCTTCATCAAAATTGATCTTGATCATATTACCCAAAGGTATAATCTAGTTAACCAGCTTACCAGGGCTTCTTCTCTTGACCTGACTATAGGAGAAATTATCCAGAACTTCCTATTCCCCTTTCGAGCATGGGTTTTCATTTTTCCTTTGAATAGTTTAAGATTTTCCTTAAAGGCAGTTTGAATTTTTCTTTTAGCAACCCAATCAGAGGTTTCTGGTCTCTAAAAACACTATCATTCCTTGTTTTCCATAAGCCCCATAAAATACGAGGTAGAGAAATCTTCCACGCCCAGGCCAGAAAAGGAAATTTAAATGGGCTCTCCCATTGTGTGGAACAATCCTCAATATTCAAGGGTAGAATCTAATGCATATTAAAAATCTCCAAAATCAGAGAAAAAAATCCTTCAGAGAAAGGACAAAGTAAAAAAATATGATTCACATCTTCTTCTCTTTTCTGACAAAGAAAACACCTATTAGGGATCTCCATTCCTCTTTTTATAAGATTTTCAACAGTCAGGATTCTATTTTAGGCAACCAACCAGTAAAAAATATTGATCTTAGGAATCAGATCTTTAATCCATAACTTGCCCCAATACTCTTTTTGGAAGTCTTTCTTAAAATGAAGTCTATAGGTAGATTTAACAGAGTAATTTCCTGAGTCTTCCTCTTTCAAAATGATGGAATCTTCCTTGGATTGGAATATGGGAATATGGAATTCCTTGAGTTTCTTATTGAGATCTTGATAGGGTTTGAAATTACCTTCAAAACCAGGGGGCTCTATAATTTCCCATTTGACCCTATCCTCTTCATACCTCCAGAAATCTCTTATCCAGGTTTTACCATTTTCCTCATAGAACTGAGCCACCTCCTTCCAAATTTCCTGATCCGCTAAGGGGGATTCTTCTATCCAATTATCCCTCCAAAATCTGATCCTATTCCCCTTACCAATCTCCCAAAGGGTACCTTTAGAAAGGATGCACTTCAAGTCCAACAGGGAATTCTAGAAAAAGGATCCTCTAGGAAGATTATCCTGAGAGAAAAAAAGATCAATTCTGCCTAAATTCCACAAATATATCTTTTTTATTATATCAATCCACAAACCTTCCTCTCTAACAATTCTCCATCCAGCTTTAGCAACCAGAGCTTTCTTCATAATAGGTAAGCTTTTCAGACCCAGACCCCCACACATCTTAGGCCTAGTGACCTTGTCCCATGCCACAAGAGGGAATTTAAACTTTTCCGAGGCTCCCGCCTAGAGGAATCTCTTCTGATTTTTTTTCCAAAGCATCAATAATTTTGGACGGAAGCTTGAAGAGAGACATAATGAATATGGGAACCCCTTGAAGAGAGCTTGATAGGAGTTGGATTTTTCCCACCTGAGAAAGGAGGAGGCCTTTCCAAGAAGAGAGTTTCTTGTTCACTCTTTCCAACAGGACATTCTAGATAGAGAAATCAGGCTTTTTGAGAAAAAGAGGCATACCTAAATAGGAATATAGGAAACACTTGATTTTACAACCCAGAATACTAGCGAGCCGTGTTTGGACTTGTTTCTCCACATTAATAAAGAACACCGCACTTTTGAGAAAATTAACCATCTGCCCCGAGACCAACTCTTAGTCCATGAGGATAGAATTGAAGTTGGTGGCTTCTTGGATAGAGGCCTTACCCATCAGAAAATTATCATCAACAAATTGGTTGAGGTAGATCAGGGGAAGACCATTAGAAATTTTTATACCCTGAATCCACCTAGAATGTAAGGCCCGATTGCAGGTTTTACTCAAAGATTCAGCCATAATAACATATAGAAAAGGAGATATGGGATCCCCTTGTCTTAGACCCCTTCCAACTTTGAAGAAACCCTATGGGCTACCATTGACCAGAATTGAGTAACTAGTAGTAGATATATAGGTCATTATCATTCTAACCAAAGAATTTTCAAAGCCCACTTTATTGAGAATGGCCTCAAGGAAAGACCAAGTTATTCTGTCATAGGCCTTGTGCATGTCAAGCTTAAAGAACATAGTAGATCTATCATAATTGACAATGGAATGAATCGATTCTTGAATCACCACAATATTGTTGGTAATTTGCCTTCCAGGAACAAAGGCACCTTGATTTCTAGAGATGAAATGGTAAAGAACCAATCTGATTTTGTCGAATAAGATTTTAGCCAGGATTTTATAACCCGTATTACATAGACTGATTGGTCTAAAATCTTTGACTTCATTGGCTCCTGCAACTTTCAGAATAAGGACTAAGAAATTATTGTTAAGCTGACTGAGGAGTCTCCCATTCCTAAAGAAATCTTGGACCATTTCGATGACTTCATACTTAATCACCTTCTAGAATCTCTGGTAAAAGAGAGCCTGGAAACGATCAGGCCCGGGCGACTTGTCAGGTTCCATATCAAAGACCACAAATCTAATTTCCTCCTCAGAAGGGATCCTTAAGATCTCCTAATTTTCTTCTGGGGAGATGACTTCCTGGAATAGATTCAGGATATTATTTTGATTCTTCTCGTCAATCCCTTGACCTTACTGAAAAAGATACTTAAAATAGTTAATGATGACTCTATTTATTTCCTTACTCTCCCAAAGAATCTGCCCATTCTCATTTTTAATTTTGTTTATCTTGAGGAGGTTGGTACGGGCGGTAGCCGAGAAATGAAATAATTTGGTATTCCTGTCCCCCTCCTTTAACCATTTCACTCTCGACTTTTTCTTCCAATAGACTTCTTCCTTTGCCAGAATATCATGATACTCAACCAAAAGATTTTGTGTCTGCTCCTTGAGAACCGGATTGAGACCCTCAAGATCAATAAGTTCCTCAATATTCCTTAAGTCTTCAACCAATCTACTTTTTTCTTGAAAAATATTACCAAAGACTTCTTTGTTCCACTTTTTGAGGCAGGATTTGAGGTGCTTTAATTTGTGACTAAGTCTGTAACTAGCAACCCTATAGACCCCTATAATCCACCACTCTTGGATTTTGTTGAGAAGGTCAAGGTGATCTAACCACATCTTTTCAAATCTGTAAGGTCTAGCCTTCTTGACCAAATTTAAACCAAGATTAAGGAGTATAGGGTTATGATCAGAACCAATTATGGAGAGATACTTCAGAGAGTAGATTTGATTGATCATACTAAGGTGACTAACCACAAACCTATCAAGTCTAATTTGGATGAGCTTAGTTCCTGTTCACCTATTTGCCTAGGTAAACTTAGAACCTTCCAACTCCAAATGCACCAAACCATTATTGTTAAGAAAGTTTGCAAGGTCCTCCATATTGTCTGTGTAAGAGGTGTTGCCACCTTTTTTTTTCCTAGAGAAAGGGGGGAATTGAAGTCACCACCAATAATCCAGTTTTATCTTTGAATAAATTCTTGAAATTACTAAGGTCTTGCCACAATTTCCTTCTTTCACTAATAAGATTAGCAACATAAATGTTGGAAACATACCCAGATTTTTTTGAGGGTAGATTCGTGAGACAAACAGCCACATGCCCCTGAGCCGAAAGAATAGGAATACCATGGACCGTACTAGGATCCCAAAGCGTGATAATCCCACTAGAAGAACCTAATGAGCTGCATCCTTCCCAAAAACTTTCTTTTCAAATAGACCTTCCCACTTCTCTAAATATTTCCATACTCATTTTAGTTTCTTGTAGTATGAAAATATCTAGTTTATTTTTCACTCTAAGATCCTTTGGTATTCTATGTTTACTACGATTATTCAACCCCCTGATATTCCAAGAGAGAAAAATCATTTAACACTTCTTTTTACAGGCCAGTAGGTTCCCCAGATTTTTCTAAATTCCTGCATCCATTTCGTTTCTAGAAATTGTCTCCCTTACTTCCTTATTAATTTTTCTTCCCTTTTGACTAGAATCTTTTCCTACGTCAGCTCTTAAGCTGTTATGAGTTACAGGTTTGGATTTACTCACCGGAGTCTTTGGAGAGCCTAACACCTCATAGGTATTAGCTACAACATCTGTTAAGATCCCAAACCCATTTGACAAAGTTAGATCTTCTTCTCCTCTCTCAGCAAATGAACTCTGACCTATAGATGAAACATCATCCAATGATAGACCATCAAAAAATATAAATACCAATTTTTTGTCTTCCATATCTGAGCTTTCCCTATCCTCTGAGTCCTGTATTTCTTCTACCATCTCCAGGAAATCAGTCTCATCTTTATTTTCTCTGGTTACATTGTTTGTGCTTCTTTGATGATGAGAACAATCACCCTCTCCTTCCTCTGTGGTTTTGATGAGAAGGTTCAAAGGCTTTGGTTCGGGATCTGACTAGAGAACCCTTCCATTCTTCCCTATCCTTCTCCATTCCTTTGTCTCTTTTTCATTGTCCATTTTTTGGGGCATGGCTTTTGCTTTAGGCTTCTTTTTTTTTAGATCTGGACAAGAAGGTTGTTCATGGCCCACCAACTTACAATTTTTACATGCAAAGGGGGTAGGATCATAGTCAAAACACTGCACCCAATCTCCCTCAAGGGTCATAAGCTTGATATTACTTATGTTAATGTGACAATGTGGGATGCATTGGCTATTCCATCACAAAGACATATTTTGCATGAATATCTCAAGTAGCTCCCTTAAGTTTATTTAGTTGTTCAAAACACTTATGCTATTGTCAATTTGTGTCATGCAAAGGAAAAATAAGTAATTAAAGTTTCGAAAACTCCACCCTTTTATATGTCTTTAATTATGGGAAAATATTGGTTCATAGTTTCACCAATATGCTACTGTTAATTTTTGTCATGTAGAGGAAAAATAAGTAATCAAAGTTTTGAAAACTCCACCCTTTTATATGTCAATGTTTCACCAGCTGAGGATACCATTCAAGGTAATCAATAACATGTCAAGTTCGTAATCAAACCATTAGTTCCAGATAATGAATTCAGCTAGAAAGTGTTTGATAATGATGAACAAATTGTGTAATTCATCCAAAACATATATGAGTTTTCTTCAAGAATGCAATCTGATTTTCATGAAATCTATAGTGATCAAGTTGTTCAGCTAAGGAATGTTTTTTTCCCAAATTATTGGTCACCCTTGAACATATTTTTAGTCCCAAGGATGATTTTAGAGGAGAGAAGAAGAACATAACATCAAGGCAAGAAGACTGTAATCTAATCACTATCGCGTAAGGAAAGGAGTTATTTTTTGGAAAGGTATGTAATGAAGATGACAAACAAGCTTTCATCTCCTTGTTTCAAAATTTCAATGATGTATTCTTATGGAAATATGTAGAACTTATTGATCCAAGCATTTTCCAACATTCCATTTATCTTGATCCTAATGTCCAACCAATCAAACAAAAACAAAGGCCTGTCAATCCCAAGATAGAACCTATAATGAGGAAGGAATTATCCAATCTAATTGAGGCAAAAATAATATTTTCTATCAAGTACTCTACTTGGGTGGAAAATTTTGTTCCGGTGAGAAAGAAGAATGGATAAATCAAACTGTTTTGATTTTAGAGAGTTAAATAAAGCTTCTTTGAAGGATAATTATCCTTTACCTTCAATGTAGCAAATTTTACAAAAATTAGTTAGGGATGAAAGGTTTTCCATGCTTGATGGCTACTCAGGTTTCAATCAAATCAAATTTAGAGAGGATGATCTATTCAAAATTCCATTTACAAATAAATGGGGGATATATGTATATCTAAAGATGCCCTTTGGTTTATTAAATGCAGGTGTTATATTTCAAAGAGCGATGGAAATTGATTTTAAAGGACACATCAATGAAATCATCCTTGTTTATTTGAATGATATTACTCTTTTCTCAAAGGAAAGTAAAGATCATATCAGTCATCTTGAGAAAACATTTGAGAGATGTAGGGAATTTGGGGTATCTCTTAACCCCAAGAAGTTCATCTTTTCAGTTCATAGGGGTAAACTCTTGGGCACATTATGTCAAAAGAGGGTATTGCTATTGATCCAAAAAGAATCTCAACCACCCTCTCTCTTTCATTGCCAACTCATAATAAATCGCTGCAATCATTCCTTGGAAATATTAATTTTGTTAGGAAACTCATTCCTAATTTTGCAGGATTGATTAGGCCTACAACTCTCATGTCGAAGAAGGATTAATTTTTCAAATGGACATCAGAAGGAAAAGAAAGATTTGCCAAGATTAAGAAAGAAATTGTTCAAGCTCCTACACTTATTAATCCTAACTATGCCAAAGATTTTATTTTAAATGCATATGGAGTTGATTCTAGTATTGTTTTTGTTTTGAATCAACAAAATGATTAGGGATTGGAGCATCCCATCGTGTTATTCAGCCAAAAACCAAAGGATTAATATGAATTGAGGTACAATCACATTGAAATAAAATTATTTTCCATCATGCACACTCTTAACAAATTCAATATTATATTTTCCACTAATCACATCAAAATTCTAGTCTCGCACTTTAATGTGAAATATTTCATTATGGGAGTAGAATTCAGTGAGAAAAGAGTTGGATGAGTGAAAAAAATCATGGAATACGATGTGACTATTAAATCCATAAAGTTGGTATGAGAAAGAGCACTTTGAGAGCATATTGCTTTGGATACTAAAGATGGTTAATAAATATTTTTCTACACGAATGAAGGACTTTTGCACAACGCTGAAACTCAACAAGATAGAGGAAATTTACTCGATGCTCATAGCTGGTTTGATGGTATGGTCAGATTTTTATATTTTGGTGCATATCCTCCCGGCCTAAAAAAAGAAAATTTGAGATATCCAAGGTTACAATTCATTCCTTATGCATTGATTGAAGGAATTATATTAAAAAATAACATTGATGAAGTGTTGTTGAGATGTATTCCCTCGAACGCGCAAGTCAACAATATATTAGAATAATTCCATGATTGTTTTTCTGCTAGACACTTCTCAGCCAAAGTAACAATAATGAAAATCATAAAGGTAGGTTAATTTCGGCCCACACTATTTGTTTATGCTCATCAATGGGTTAGAAAATGCAAGGAATGCATTTTCTTTGTTGGTAAAAAGAGGTTGCCTTACCTTCCACTTCATCCAATCCAAGAATATCAACCCTTGCACAATGAGGTCTTGACTTCATTGGCATGATTAATCCTCCATCAAGTGTTGGTCAAAAGTGAGTTTGACAACAATAGACTATTTTACCATATGGAAAGAGGTTGTTCAAATCAAAGAAGCTACTGAATCAATCATTCTTGACTTCCTTGAGAACATTATGATAAGGTTTGAAATTCCTCAAACCATCATCTCTGATAGTGCAAAAAAATTCTTATGCTTTGAAATTTTTGATTGGACTCTTGGAATTGGAATTTATTTGAAGACTTCTTCCAATTATTTCCCTCAAGGTAATGGTTTGGAAGACTCCACTAACAAGAAATTGATTGGAATCATGAAGAGGAGAATGGATATCAACCAGAGGAAATGGTATAAAAAGGTGAGAAATGCGATCAAGGATAATAGAAGCATAGTGAAGAGGGAAATTGGCACTTCTCCTTACAAACTTGTATATGG